>CM061131.1:35600393-36058639 GCA_030789695.1 Scilla litardierei | reverse complement strand
AGGCAGTCGTCCGGGAGTAAATGCGGAGAGAAGCGGTCGCCAAAATGAAAAAAGCGTGGGGGGTGTGTGTGTGTGGAGGGTCGGGGGCAAAAAGAGGAAAAACAGGGACTAAACGCAAAAAAATCACCAAAAACCCATCCCAAACCCAAATCCAGAAACACACCCAACCCCCACGTGGCGTCCCAGTCAGCAACCAAAAATATGACTGGGACAAAACTGCTGCGTGGGACAAAACTGCCGCGTGGGACAAAACTGCCGCGTAGGACAAACTTCGTGAATTGTATAATAGATTGTCCACATAGGACAAACCCCGCCACCTAGGACAAACATTTGAAATCTTCATCCTTTATTATATATATATATATATATATATATATATATATATATATATATATATATATATATATATATATAGTGTGATGAGATGTATTGCATGTTTAATGTTGCTATTAGACTCTTATTGCTCTAGTCAACCTAGTTCTGATGTTTTTGATATGTATTTGTCTGATACACCTTCATAGTTTTCATATTTTCATTTGGCATTACATTAAATGCATATGCAATTCTTTATACGCACATGATTGTTTTACTTTTATTTAGCACTAGTTGTTGTTGTTTCTCTACTCCCAGTTTTTGGATAATGCCATGGGGGAGATAAATAAACACATCATTTCGTGCTAATTAGAAGCTAAACTTGAATCTAATTTTGAAATAACCTTAGATTCAGGTGGAGTAAGATAAAGTGAATTTGGATTCAAAAATCATAGATTCAAATACTTGAAATCATTTCATTCACTCATATCATACTTATACTTTAATTGATCACATGATGCCTATATCTTTATTGTCTAACTTGATTGGCATCTATGTAGATGGAGTACGTATTTCTTTAAAGCACAATTGTTTCTTTTTGTTTATGATTGTTTGTCAACCAAAAGGGGGAGAATGTTGAGTCTTGGACTTCTCCCTACTTGGTTTTAACGATGAACAAATATAAATACTTGTGAATAATCCCCTCCATGCAGTTAATCCATCGTCTCAGCTAATCATGAAGATCAAATAGTAATGAATGACTATCAAGATCAATCAAAGCTTAATGAACTGAAGATTGAGTGATCAAGTTGAAGAAAGAAGCTTCAAGGACTTCAATGACATTCAAGAAAAATAAGAGAAGCAAAATACAATGTAAATATTTTTATGCTTTTATTTCTCTTGATTAGAATGTAGTCTTGTAGTAGAACTATCTTGGAGATTACACACTTCACTCAATCTAGCATATGAAGTCATTAGAAACCATTTCATATGACTCCAACTATTCATTCCCTTTAATGTGTATTCTGGACTTTCAACAGGCAACTGAAGAACAAAATACATGCGCATGTCTCTATACAGGTGCCTGAGAATTGTTCTGCAGTCGTCTGTAATGTACATGGTTTGACATATGTTTTTGGGCTTTTCATTCCTAACTTTCAACAGGTGACTGCTGTACAAAGTACATGTGTCTGTCTAGTTTTAGGTGCATGTGACTTGTTAGTCAATCGACTGTCTTTTCTTGCCCAAAGATCCCATGATCTGTCAACTTATGCACTTGTGCATACAGACGCAATGTGTAGGTTTTACAGGTGCCTACATATGGCACATGCGCCTGTTTATACCTCTACAGTTGTCTGTCTATCACTTGCCTAGATTTTTCATTTTGGCAAGTTACGCACTTGTGCACACAGACGACTGAAGTTGGTTTTTCAGTCGCCTGCCTATGGCACATGCGCCTGTCCAAGCGTACCCAGAATTCTTACATTCTGTCAACTTACGCACTTTGCCACTCAGACGCCCGTTGAAGGTTTCTCAGGCGCCTGTCTATTTTCAGGTGCTTGTCCAACCTTCATCACTTGACTGTCCCATGTGGTAAGTTACCGTTTGAATTCTCACCTACCATCTGACAAAGTGCACCAGTCGACTGTCCGTTCTTCGTCAGTCGACTGTCTTGGCTGTAAAATTAATCCGTTGGGATTTTCCACACGGATTTTGAGAGGGATTTTGGGCATTTCCTTTGATGGTTTTAGAGAGCCTATTTAAGAGCATGCTACTGTTCCATTGGAAGTCTCTTAGCCATTCATGCATTCATCTCTAAGCCCTCAAGCTCTCATTTTCTCAAAGCCCTAGAATTCTAATCGCATTCTCTCTTACTCTCCAACTTAGAATCAAAGTTCATATCTTCTACGCATTTGGTGGTGACAAGAGAAATGGCTTCTCTCTCTTCTTGGAAGAGATCAACACTCACATCACTGTGCTCCTTCAAGTTCTACTTCAAGGCATAGGTGATTTGTAAGTGTTTATTTCAAATTTCATAATTTTCGTTATTTGGTTTTACTCTCGGTTGTGAGAGTGGTCTACTTGATCCCAAGGTGTGGGATTCAAGGACATCAATTGTGTATTGATTACACTTGTAGAGTTGTTACAAGTGGGTTGAAAGGAAACCTCAAGTTAGGATTCTAACTTGAGTATCCGAGTGGTATCCCTAGTGGAAGGGACGTATGATTATCGGAACAAGTCGGGTTTGACTTGCGTAATCCGAACCCTTGAATATACTTGTATTTGCTTGTTCATTGTTGTTAATTCATAATTCACCATCTTTGTTGGATTAGGATTTTAATTAGGCCTACTTTCTTAGTTAATTTTATAAACACTATTCAACCACTCCTTCTAGTGTTTTCCTCATAGTCAGGGTCCTTACAGGGAGACGTCGTCTTGAGATGCAAGAGCGAGGATGTCTGCACTTAAGACCTCGCCCTCACATTTGGCTCCAACCCCTGATTTGATCGTGCCAATGACATCGAACCCATGGAGAGACTTGCTAGGGGCAGCACTCTTCTCACAGGTGAACGTCATCGTGTCATCGAGAAGCACCAATGCATCACAAGCCTAACTTCCAAGCTGAGACCTTCTTTCTTAGAAACGGCAGTGGCTCCAAACTCCAAATGGAAAGTTTCCACTGCCCATTGCTTTCTCCAGATGGAGATGGAAAGAGATCGATTGTGATTCATGGAACGATTCTTTCTCAGTGCGGTAGACGACATGGATGTTGACTTGTTCCTACAGTAGGCGCCAGATGTTTCGGGGTGTTTTCTTACCACTGGTTGATTGTATGGAGGTTCGAAGGTCATCGCTGACATGGAGGACGAGGATGACATTCGGGGCCGATCGGATAAGCAGGCTCTGATGAGAGGGTGCGTTGTCCAAGCGACGGTGCACCGAATGTAAGCTTTGGCAAGTTGGCAACCTCCGGGGTCGGTCAGCTGAGCAGACTCTCGGTCAAGGACGCTCGGGACCGGTCGATGGGATGCTGAATGGAAGCTTCGGCTGGGCGACGTCTCCTTCGATCTGCAAAACGAGGGAGCTCTTCAGGGGGATGCCTAAGTCAAATCTTAACTGAGAACTGCTACAGTGGAATCGGGATTGGTTCACGGGGAGACCAAGCACGAGTTCTGAGGCCGAGCTATGGAGAAAAAATGTTATTTAATGGAGTATGCGAGTTTGTATTAGGCTACCTCCATTGTAGATTGTAGACCCCTTGAAGTTGCTGCCTCCCACTCTTTACATAGACGGGCCATCCCTCCATCATCTCAGATGCCATTATCAGACTTTATGGTCGCATTGATGAGGACCCATTTGAGGAAACACTTGACCTGAGTAATGGTCATCATTTGAATGTCATGAACGTGTGCCTTAAGTGTTGAATCGATGGCTTTGAGTGCCTGCCATAATTGGTGAGCGCGTCATCAATGCCTCCTCCCAACACGCCCATGTGTTTATGGCGGTTATGGCATTCTCGGTGTGCTTGTCAGCACTGATGGAGCGTTGAATGTCAATAGTCATCGGCTCGGTCTGGGGAGCGATCTCCTCAACCTCGGAGAGCGGGCGGTCCACCGGGCGTTCGCCTTGGGTGGAGAGGTGCAACCCACCCGTGAGGTCCTTGTATCAGAGCCTAGGGCCGTAGTGAGCTGAGTGACTGGTCGCGGTTGACTTGGTTTCACCTGGCCCGGTCAGACGGTTGTATCAATATTGATATTGTATTTTAGTTTTGTATTTCAATCAAATTGAATATTGTATTTGGTGCTTACAATGTTGCTTAAATATAGATATATTGGGATTTTATTGGAAACTTCATTATATGTGATGAGTTTGTTTGAGATAGTTGATTACTTCTATATGTTAGAAATCATTGTATTTATCTTTTACATTCTCTTTTCTAATAATGGATCAACTTATTAATTTTATTTTAACATCTATCAATTGGAAGCAATAGAATTGTGGTTGACGAGTATTTGTATGTTTACCGTGCATGTCGGTGTAAATAGGGAATAAATGAATTGTAGTTGAAGGGGGTGTGTATTTGACGGCACAAGATGGTGTGAAATTGGAGGGATAATTTGTCCATGAATTGGCTAGGGTTGACAACTTTGTACATTTTGCACTGCAGGGAAGCAGACCCGAGAGTCGCAGAGGGCAACAATCTCTAACGTCTGCTTAACAGAGAGCAGCCATATATCTAATCTGCTCTCAATTGAACAACAGGCAAATAGGACGTGGTTGTCAACCCGAGTTAGCAACCTTGGCCATTTATGCGTTTGTCATCTTAGCGTAGAATCTCAGACTGACATTGACGTGACAAAAGTTAGTCGATTTTGTTAAATATTTTTTAATTTAATGGATTTTGATAAGGGATTAATGGGTATCAGATGGTAACTGACCAACTTGGTCAGGTGCACTGATGTGGCGGCCTCACATTGGCCTTCCAAAAAACAATTGCTTTTTGGACAGTCTCCACATCAGCGCACCTGACCCAAGTTGGTTAGGTGCCACATTTTTGGATTATTCTTTTTTATTAAGGGATTAGTGGGTATTAGATGGCGGCTGACCAAATTGGGTCAGTTGCGCTGCTGTGACGGTCTCTCATTGGCTGCTTAAATACCGCGACGTTAGGACACCCAGCCCAAGTTGGCGAGGTGACACTTTTTGTTGTTGTTGCTTTTCTTTAAAAAAGAAAAAGAAAAAAACTGATAGCTTTCCAAAGGAGTGTTGTTATTCGCACCACAAATATTTTTGAATACACAGCACTACTTGATTCATCATACCTATATTTTTAACATTAGATGTTCGGATTTGGTAATCCGAACGGCTCTAATACTTTTATTCTTCCATTCGGAATTGCAAAGCCGAACAATATAATAAAATATGTGTTGTGTTCGGATTTACACATGTATCGTATTAGAGCCGTTGGGATCTCCAAATCCGAACAGCTGATGTTAAAAATATAGGGGTTTTTAGGCATAAGTCCCCCCAAAAATAGGTTATTGTAAAAGAGTCCCCCATTTAATGGCTTTTACTAATTGGTCCCTCAATTTACATAACTAACTCCAAAAGAGTCCCTCTTGAACGGGAAGTGTTAAAAATCTAATTTGGGCTAATTCGGGTAGAGTTAAAGTGTGGTTAGGGTGGGTTAACATCCGATAACAACGAATAAAACCCGTTATAACGAATTTAAACCCGGAAACCCGACCCCACTACTAAAAATGGTGGGAAATGAATTCGAGGCAGTTGGGCTTATAAGGAAAAAACGATGAGTTCTCAATACGAGGAGAATGGGGGAAAATGAAATCGTAGGGGAGATCAAGGGCGAGAACGGGTTGAGCAAGCCCTAGATAACGTAGATAAGGAATAGATCACGCTATAGAGAGCCGAAGCAGCATCTCAAGGTATGTAGTTGCTTTGATTGAGTTAATTTTTTGGTGTTTAAGTAATGCAACCCAAAAAATGTTAGCCCTAGAAATCTAAAGGGTGGAGGAAGCACGAAAGTTAGCATTTTTAGTGAAATGGTGGCGAGGTGACACAATTTTATGGACAGTTGTGGGGTGAAACAATGAAATTTGGTAGGGTTTTAATGTTGCAGGTGTTGTGAAGCTGCTGAATGAAACGATGCGAAATTGAACACATTTCATTGACTGAAGTAGACTGAAGAAAAGCAAGGCAAGTATTCTTGTTTGTTGAGTTCAAATTAGTCAATATTATAAGCATCCATGCATTCAGTTAAGAGTGATTTCAAAGTTGATTAAACATTATTGTAAGCAAGCATGCAAGGTATTCTCCTTTATTGCGGTATGCAGGTAAAATTGATTACACAAATAACATGGAGTTGAAGGGAGAGAGGAGTTGGAGGCTGATGTGATAGAGGTAGTTGTCAAGTATGGTGGATGGTAGAAGGCTATTTCAAGAACAAACAGGAAGAAGTATGAATCTGGTAGGCAGAAGACAGTTAGGGTGGAGAAGACTGTTACATTGAAGGGCATGTCAGATATGATTCATGAATTTTACACCATAGCAAAAGGCCAGAGAATGAAGCTGTCTTATGTGGTTCCAGCATCAATCCCTAAGTTGTATACGGCCATAAAGTCTGATAGGGATTTGGGGCAGATACTCTCAAAAGTGAAGAAGTTAGAGGTTTATATTACAGTGAATGGGGCAAGAAATGTGCACCCTATTGGTACAGCTGGGAGGAGATATAACACCAGAAAGGCTTCCAGCAGTAGCAGCAACAAAGTTAGAAGTGTTGAAGAAATAATGAATCAAGAAATGTCAGATTCTGATGAAGAATTCCCATGGCATGAGGATGACATGTATGTGAATGAAGAAGATGGATTGATTGATGTGATAGTGGATGAGATAGGTACAGCAGTTGGGATAGAGAATGAGGAGATATGCAGTGACCAAGCAGATGATTGTTACTCTGTGGATGAATATCATTCAGTTGCCAGCAGTGAGACAGAGGACATTTATGAAAATGAAGAAATTGACATGGTTGATGATCTGGATGGAGCTGAGTGGGTTGTGAACTATCAAGACCCAGAAATTCAGGTTGGCAAACGATTTAAGGACAAAGCAGAGTTAAAGTATTGCCTTCAACAGCATTCAGTAAAAAGAAATTTTAATTTCAAACATTTGAAGAATGACTTGCAAAGGGTTGTTATAAAATGCACGACTGAAAATTGCCCATGGTATTTGAGAGCTAAAAGGCTATATGATGGGGTGACATATGAAATTTCAAAGCTAGTGACTACACATTCTTGTTCAGCTAGGTGGATTGCTAGAAACATCATACCAAATGTAAAGGCAAATCCAAATATAACACCCAAGGAAATAGTTGGCATCATCCATCAGAAGTATGAGCTGATTGTGTCTTACAGCAAGGCTTGGAGGGCAAGAGAGGTTGCTAAAGAAGAAATATTTGGGAAGGTTGAAGACTCATATAATTATGCTGAGGATTTAATGGCCGAGTTATTGAAGAGAAACCCTGGCAGCTGGGTACAGGTTGACAAAGAAGAAGATAACTCATTTAGGAGGATGTTTGTTAGTTTGAAGCCTTGCATAGAGGGATTCAAAAGTGGTTGTAGGAAGTTCATGGGTCTTGATGCTTGTCATCTACGAAGCAAATACTTGGGCATGTTAATGTCTGCAACAACACTTGAAGGGAATAATGGTCTATACCCAGTTGCATTTGCAGTGGTTGAAGGGGAAAGCTATTCATCATGGTGGTGGTTTATGATGAATTTAGATATTGCTTTTGAGGGAGGGTTGGAAGAGATATGTTTTATTTCAGATCAAGAAAAGGGGTTATATCAAGCATCAAAGGAGGTGTTCCCCACAGCAGAACATAGGGTTTGTATGAGGCATTTTTGGAAATGTTTTAAGAAGAAATGGCCAGGTGATTTCTATGAACAAACATTGTGGGATGCTGCAAGATCCTTTTCATGGGATGAGCTGAAGAGCAACATGGCTTTACTGGCATCAACTTCAATGGATGCCTTCAATGAGATGGTGGCAGAGAAGAGGTATAAGTGGTCTAGATCTCGGTTCTGAACATCATCCAAAAATCATTACATAACAAATAATTTATCTGAGTCTTTCAATGCTTGGGTGTTAGATGCCAGATATTTCCCTGCTGTTGATTTGGTTGACAAAATTAGGGTTCAAATTATGACAAAGTTTGAGCTGAGGAGAAAACTGGCAAGTAGGTGGAAGGGGGTGTTAGTCCCATATGCAGAAAGATATATACAAGATATAAGCAGACGATTGGGTACATGGATTGTTAGAAGATCTGCTAATGGAAAGAAGGCTGAGGTGGAGAATGAGCATATGAGGAGGGACATTGATCTGGATGAGGGGACATGTTCATGTGGTAGATGGCAGCTTACAGGGTTGCCATGCATACATGTGGCCAATCTTATTGGCACAATAAGAAATGCGAAATGGGAGGCTTTCTGTGATGAGGCTTTCTATGTATAGAGGTATATAAAAATAAAACATATGTTTGCTTGTTGTCATTACTCTTAATGTAAGTTAACAATCATTTATAGCTGTTTATTATGCCTTGTTTGTCATTGTGAATAGGTACAAAGATGCATATGCCTTATCTGTGAATACTCTACCATCAAAAGACCAATGAGTTAGGAAATTCAAACAGTATACAGTAGGTCCTCCTAAGTCACAAAGGCCCAGAGGGAGGCCAAAGAAGAAGAGAATCAAGGGCAGGGATGAACATGAAGCAAGTGGAGTGAGAAAGAGAATTCATAGATGCACAAGATGTGGGAATTTGGGACATCATAAAAATGCTTGCAAGGAACCACTTAGAGCAGCTGCAACTACCCCAAAGCCTACTCATGCTGCTGTAATGCCCTACCAGCTACTGCACAAGTACTAGAGGGGGGGTGAATAGTACTTTAAAATAATAAGGCGTATAATTCCAAATTAAATTGCAAACAACCACCAAATCAATTTGCGGAAGCTTAAATTGATTGACAACAATGAAATAAACAAAGCTAACAAACGATGTTAATGGGTTCGGATCCACCCAAGTCTCCCCGACTTGTTCCCGGTGATCCTACGTCCCAACCACCCGGATCCCCTCCGGATACTTGAGTTAGAAACCCTAACTCAAGATTTCCACTATGAATATCTTGTGAAAAACCTTCACAAGATCAAATCATACATGCAATGGCAAAGTGAATCCCACAACCCGGGATCACAAACTTCTCTCACAACCGAGAGAGCCAATAAGCAATATAAAGAGTTTAAATGAAATAAATACTCTTACCACAAAATCCTATACCTTGAGTTTTTCTTACCCAATAGGTGGAATGAAGGATTTGAGGAAGATGAAGTCACCAAGCCCTAGCACCAAGGAAATGAGCAGCAATGGGTGCCTAGGGAAGAGTTGGAGACTTGGATCAAGCAATAGCTTGAAGAGCTCACCAAGAACAAGCTTCTCTCTAGATCTAGAAATGAGAGAGAATGGCTTTCTTGTGAGGAAGAGAGCTTTAGATTTGAGGGAGAATGGCTATCTCTTTAGGGCTCAATGAATCTCTTAATGGCAGCTCTATTGAAGATAGAAATGACCTAGGTTCGTATTTATAGGAACCCAAAAACATAAGTTAGGTCAATCTCCAACGGAAAGAAATCTGAGTGAATTAGTCGGTCAAAGAATATTCACTGACCGACTAGTTCATCAACTAGTCGGTCAGTCACAAAGCATGGACCGACTAAGAGCAGATCTGAGAAGAGATAGAATTTCAGACCTAGAAAACTAGTCGGTCCAAGAACACTGTCTGACCGACTAGTTTCACAACTAGTCGGTCAGTCAATGAAGGTAGACCGACTAAGAGGCAAAACAACATAGTCTGAAGGCAAGTTGACTTAGTCGGTCCAAGAACAAAAGTTGACCGACTAGATTGTCAACTAGTCGGTCATCAAACGTTCTTAGACCGACTAACGGTAAACAGTAGCTTAGGAGAAATTTGGCATGTACAGTAAATCACAACTAGTCGGTCAAAGAAGCATCACTGACCGACTAGTTCACAAACTAGTCGGTCGGTGAGTCAACGTAGACCGACTAACTGTAAATAGTAAAGAACAAAGATTTAACTGACTGAAACTAGTCGGTTCAAGAACAGTGGACGACCGACTAGATTGTGATCTAGTCGGTCAGTACTTGTTCTTGTACCAACTAACATGCACAACAAAGTCCGAATCGAAGCGCGACGCTTCGAGGAAGATAGAGTGAACTAGTGCAAGAATCCTAGAGCTACGAAATGAGCGAAATGAAGATAGAAACGTAAGATATACTCAAGGCTTAACATTCTATCAATCGAAACTAAAAGACTATAAATAAAACCTTAATAAACGGTCTTTGAGAGCTTCGATTGAATCTTCATTACTTCCAAAGCGTTGTATGAGCTTCAACGAAGCTTTAGGCTTGAATACGAGCTTTTGGAAGTGTTGAGATGTCGCTTTGAATAATCTCGTGAAATTGGCGACGATCTCCAATACTGCGCTCACAAATTGTTAGTTCATGAATTATTTATGTTTGCTCATCATCCAAAACCGAATCCGGGGAGTCCAATATTCAACATTCTCCCCCTTTTTGGTGATGACAAACCAACATAAATAATAATCAAAGATAATAATTCAAATGTAAAATACTTACTCCCCCTGCATTGATGACACGTTAATTCCAAAATGAATATAAATGAATTGTATCAAGCAGACGAGTAAGATAAATAAAGTGAATTGATTTTTGAAATATCGGATTTTGAAAATCCTTATTTGTATCTTAACTCCCCCTGAATCTAACATATCAAACTAGATTCTTGGAAATTGAGTTAAATTTTTCATTTGAGCCTATGTATTATCATTATCTCTCCCCCTTTGGCATTATCCCAAAAAAATGGGGGGCATACAACGACAACAATTAGGAAATGTAAAATCCAACATCGGGAGTCGTAGACAAAAACAATGGACCAACTTGACACCAAGGGAAAATGTGGAAATCAAAACAAGATGTGTCAAATTTTCCATTATCAATAAAAATCAACGATAATCAAAATCATCAAAAAAAAATACCAAATGTTTATTCATGTCTTGAATAAAGAAACATACTCTTCAATATTCAATATTCTTGGTTAATTTTGAGCATGGAAAACAATTCTATACAATTATAGAATATAAATCTATTTAACCAAGGTTACATGCGTCGAGCGACGAAATCACATTTCAAATGTATTCAAAGAATATTAAAATGTGCACGGCGAATAAAAACAGAGTGAACGACGATGTACATATATATAAATATAGACAACATGAGTACATCCAAAAAGATATCACATCGAATATATGAGGTACATCATGTCAAGCGCTACATATCATCAAAAAGAAATACATCAACATCATCATCATCAAAAAAAATACAACAACAGCGACGTCATTCAAAATACATCAAAACATAATAATCCTCATACCATATCCTAACCCAGAATACTCTCGCTAAAATACATCATCCAAAGTGTATATGGAGAGTCCTCGGAACAACGATCACGAGGAGGAGGCAGGATCTGCAGCGTCCGTGGGTCCAGTCGACGGAGTGGACTCAGGATCTGCAGGGAGTAGAGGCGTCTCAACAGATGGAATCGACGGGGCTGGAGTCGAGATCTCAGCAACAGGCTCAACAGCAGCATGAGTCTCGACAGAAGCAGCAGCAGCAGATACAAGAGCTGGCTCGGAAACTGGATCAGCAGCAGATGGCTCTGGAACACCGGAAGAGGTGGCAACTCCAGGAGCAGAAGTGGAAGTACCAGCAGCAGCAGAAGTGCCCTTGGGGGCACGAGTCGAAGCACGACAGATCTCCACAACGTCCTCCTCATCCATCTCATCCATCTCCTCTCCCTCAGACACGGAAGGAGGAAGCTCAACACCCATCTGACGTGCCATACGGCAGACCACCTCCTCGGTACGAGCCAAGCGGGACTCGTGACGAAGAAGTATCCGGACGACGTCATCAAGGGTGGCAACGGGAGAAGCAGAGGCAGTGGCAGAGGCAGGGACAGACGCTGAAGGAGTCGTCCTCTGAACGTGACGAAGCGCCGCAAGAGATTTCTTGACGGCCGTCGCATTCAGCGGAGGACCGAGGGGACGCTCATCGTCACGAGGCAATGTGACACGAAAGTGACGAAACACGAGGGTCAACATGCAAGGAAAAGGAATATGAGCCGATTTATTGGACTTTCGAATACACTTGAAAGAATCAATCTTGTCGAGTATAATTCGAGCCCAATTAATCGAGCTCCCCATGAAGATCGCATAGATAAGCTTCAAAAATGGCTGGGATGGCAAAGATGAGGAGCCGTACTTGGGAAGCAAGCACGACTTCAGAATCAAATTTAGGACCCAAGCATTTGGCTTAAAAGATTTAGAGGGCACGCCAATCATAGCAGGAGGAATCTGATGGAAAATCTCTGATAGGATGGTCTGGTCAAGAGAGGAAATATCATCTACCGAGATATCAGAAGGAAGAAGGCCAGACGAAGAGATACCCAGAATCTCTCCTAAGATTTCCGCAGTGAGGACTATAGGAGTCCCCAAAACGGTCGTCTCAATAGAGTGGGTCTGAAAGAACTGACCCCGGATCCTATTGGCATAGAAAAGCTTCACTAATCTAGGATAGGGGCGAGGATTCGCCTTCGGGTCAAATCGAAGGTAATCGAGAAGACCCGACGACGACAGAAGATCAGCTAGCCCTATGAAGTCGCTGAACTGGACGAAATGCTCCAGAAGCAGCGGGCAATGTTCGATACGGTTATATGCCGCAAGACACAAAGGGTCATCGCGACATAAGGAAATATCGACACCGCCCACCGGCATCGGAGCCTTTCCCTTAGGCTTTCGAGAAGACGTACGAGGGTGGGTGTTAGACTCGGGATGAATAGGAGGAGAGGGTTCCCTATGAGTCTCGGTCTCGGGATTATACTCCGTATCGGAATCGGTAGGAGTATGGAACGAAGAAGGAGAGACAAGAGATTTGGCCTTTGGCTTAGGTTTGGGCTTGGGTTTGGGTTGACCTTTAGGTTTAGCGGTTGTCGTCCTCTTCTTCTTGAGAGGAGGCGAAGACGACGAAGGATGGGTGGTCTTGGCTCTACGCTTCGTAGGGGTTGGATGCTCGGGATCCGAAGAGGTTGGATCAACGGTCATCGGAGAGGGGTTAGAGGAAGGGATCGGAATGCGTGTTCTTGCCATAGTCGAAGCAAGACACGAGATCAAATCAACGAATCCTAGCACAACCCTAGAAATCCGAAACCCTAGAGGAAGAAATTTAGAACCCTAGGCAGAGAAACCTAACCCTAGAGCTGAAAACGAAACCCTAGATAGGAGAGGGAGGAGGTAGGTTTACCCTAGGAGGAAGAACGACGGCCGGCGACGGCGGAGATGATCGGAAAGAGGCCGGAAGTCGATCGGAAGGGGAAGGGTCGGGGTTTTGAGCGGAGTGAACTGAGTTTTCGATCGATTAGAATGGAAATCGATCGACTAAACTGAGTTTAAGTCGGTCGATTTCCCAAATGACCAAACAGCCCCTGGCACAACTAGTCGGTCACAGTTCAAGCACTGACCGACTAGTTCACAAACTAGTCGGTCGGTAAATGAGCTTGAACCGACTAGGTGCAAACAGTGGCTGAATCCAAGAAGACTGACAAGATTTAGTCGGTCTGCGTTCGATTACTGACCGACTAGATCTCAATCTAGTCGGTCGGTCACTGAACATGAACCGACTAAAGAGTCAAAAACTTGAAAATTAAGTTCTCTCCATAATACGGTTGGACGAAAAATCTCAAAACTCTCAATAGACATCTAAACTACCCCATTAAACATCGAAAAACAGAAATTTGACGATTACGCACAAATCGAACGAAAAATTAAGATAACACTTAAAATTCTCGAAAAATCCAATAATTCTAGCATGAATGAGATATTGTCAAGAATAATAGCATGCAAAATTATTGAATGAAACATGAATCCTATATTTCGGATTCACCCATAATCCCCAATTCTCGACGCAACCGCACAAAGGAGTCCTCCTTTAGGGGTTTCGTGAAAATATCGGCGATTTGCTTTTGGGTTTCAACGTACACTAGAATGATGTCCTTTTTAGCAACATGGTCATCTAAAAAGTGGTGGCGGACATCTATGTGTTTCGAACGGGAATGATGTACCGGGTTCTTGGAAAGACATATTGCACTTTGGTTGTCAACCATGATAGGGCAAGTATCACAATTTATACCAAAGTCTTTAAGTGTGTGTCTCATCCAAAGAACTTGAGCACACGCGGCACCGGCGGCAATATATTCCGCCTCGGTGGTTGAAAGTGATACGGAATTTTGCTTCTTGGAAAACCAAGAGACAAGAGAATTTCCTATAAAATGGCAAGTGCCACTAGTACTTTTCCTATCGGATTTGCATCCCGCATAATCGGCATCACTATATGAGATTAACTCATATGTGCTAGATCTCGGATAAAGTAATCCAAAATCTAAAGTGTAACTTAGATAGCGAAAAATACGCTTTACCGCTACTAAGTGAGACTCCTTAGGTTGAGACTGATAACGAGCACATATACATACGGCAAACATAATATCGGGCCTACTTGCGGTAAGATAAAGCAAACTACCAATCATACCTCGATATAAACGAATGTCTACATCCTTACCGCCCGTATCCTTGTCAAGATGCGTAGTCGTGCTCATTGGAGTCTTTTTCCCGGAGGTATTCTCCATTCCAAATCGCTTTAGAAACTCCACCGTGTACTTCGTTTGGTGGATGAAGATTGCATCGTTCATTTGGCGAATTTGGAGTCCTAAGAAATATTTGAGTTCGCCCATGTGGCTCATCTCAAATTGTTCCTTCATAACATTAGAAAACTCTTCGCAAAGAGTGAAGTTAGTAGCACCGAAAATGATATCATCAACATAAATTTGTACTAATAAAATATCATTATTCGCATGCTTAACAAAAAGAGTTGAATCGGCTTCGCCCATTTTAAAATTCAAATCCAAAAGAAAATTCTTTAGGCGATCATACCAAGCTCGAGGAGCTTGTCTCAAACCATAAAGAGCTTTCTTTAGTTTAAAAACGTGATTTGGAAATTTTTCATTTATGAAGCCCGGAGGTTGAGAAACGTAAACTTCCTCAACGACATCTCCGTTTAAAAAAGCACTTTTAACATCCATTTGAAATAATTTAAAATTCTTATGGCATGCAAAAGACAAAAGTAATCTAATTGATTCTAATCTAGCTACCGGAGCGAAGGATTCTTCGAAATCAATACCTTCCTCTTGTCGATAGCCTTGAGCTACTAACCGAGCTTTGTTCCGGACGACGACTTGGTTTTCGTCGGTTTTGTTCTTGAAAATCCACTTTGTCCCTATGACGGTGTGGTTCTTCGAAGGCAATGAAACAAGCTCCCACACTTCATTCCTCTCGAATTGAATGAGCTCCTCCTCCATGGCAAGTATCCAAGCACTATCTTCGCATGCTTCAATTATATTCTTTGGCTCTATTGATGAGGCAAAGGCGCAATTGGCGAAGTGGTGAACTTGTGATCTTGTCTTGACACTATCTTGAATATTGCCAATTACTTGCTCATGGGGATGGTCGCGAATGACATGAAGTCGCTTGGGAATACCTTGATCACTTGGAACATTCTCAACAACTTCATTAGTCGGGTTAGTCTCAATAGAATCAATAGACTTAGAATTATCAAATGAATCACATAAAACATCCATAGAATCATTATCATTTGAACTTCTAGTTGGAACAAATCCTTCATTAAATGAGACATGAAGCGACTCCTCGATCGTCGAGGTTCGTTTGTTGAATATCCGGTAGGCTTTGCTACGCGAAGAATATCCCACAAAAATCCCCTCATCGGATCTCGGATCGAATTTGTCCAAACTACCATATGTGTTCTTAATAAAACATTTCGAACCAAAAACACGAAAATGTTTAACTTGAGGCAACCTACCAAACAACAATTCATAACAAGTTTGTTTAGTGCCGGGCCTCAAAAGTATTCTATTAAACACATAGCAAGCGGTGTGTACCGCTTCCGCCCAAAATTGATGGCCAAGTTGGCTATCATCAAGCATAGTGCGAGCACACTCCACTAGCGTCCTATTCTTTCTCTCAACTACACCATTTTGAGGCGGTGCACGAGGGAAAGAGAAGGTGTGAGTAATACCAACTTCATCACAAAATGTCTCAAAAGACTCATTCTCAAATTCACCTCCATGATCACTACGAATAGTGACAATGGTGTTTCCTAAGAGATTTTGTACTTTCTTAACAAAAATTGTGAAGTTTTCAAAAGCTTCATTTTTATTGCACAAGAAAAATACCCAAGTAAATCTTGAATAGTCATCTACGATGACAAGTCCATACCTTGCATTTCCTAAGGAAGCTACTCTAGTTGGCCCAAATAAATCTAGATGTAATAGCTCTAGTGGCCGTTTTGTAGAGATGCTTTTCTTAGGTTTAAATGAAGATTTAGGAAGCTTGCCGCGTTGACAACAATCACAAAAACTTTTCTTTTCAAAAACAAGCTTCGGAAAACCTTTAATAGAATTCAATTTTGAAAGCTTATATAGTGTTCCAAAGTTCACATGTCCAAAGCGTCGATGCCATAAGTGTTGTTCACTTGTGTTGGCAACGAGACATTGTTCATATGACTTAGGAAGATCCAAAATATAAATGTCTTTACGACGAGTTCCGGAAAATAATAATTTTTCATTATCCTTTCTTAAAATATGACACAATCCTTTCGCAAAGCTAACTTTGTAACCTTTGTCACAAAGTTGACTTATTGAAATAAGATTATGATTTAAACCACTAACAAGATACACATCACTAATTAATGGTTTAGAAGGGTTACCGACATTACCAACACCTATGATGGTTCCGCTCTCGTTGCCTCCAAATACGACGCGGTTTCCATTCACAATGGGAACCACTCCGGAGAGCAATCGAGCGTCACCCGTCATGTGTTTGGAGCACCCGCTATCGAGTATCCAATTCCCTTTGGAGCTAAATTTAAATTTGTTGCTCCTTTTCTTTTTCTTTTCCTTGAGTACCTAAAGATAGATAAGTTTCATATCATGGTACCCAAGGTCATTGGGTCCAAGGGATTAGACCTTTGGAAGCCAAGTCCAAGTGGACTTAGACTTCCCCACATAATTCTTACTATGCACAACATCCGAAAAATAAGCATTCATATATATTTGTTTTTCGTCCATGCTTGTGTCCTTTGGGCTCCAAATCGTGAAAACTTTGGGAGCCATCATCCTATTGGGTGCATGCATGCGACGTTGATTTCTACGTGATGCATGTTGTGGATAGGCATACGGGACATGATGGAATGGTGCACGACGAGAATTATTCATATGATGAGATGGGTGTACATATGCATGTGTGGGAACACGTGCGTGAGGGTGTCTCACTTGGTGTGCACGTGCCCGAGAATGTGTTGCATAAAAATCATCATAAGTGTGAGATGGTGGAGTAGGACGTGTGTTCCTACGTGGCATGGAATTGGTGTACATATAAGCATGCCCCTTCTTTGGAGGTCCACCCAATGTGGGTTTCTTTCCGAAAGAGGGTGTGGACGAGGTGGAAGCACCATTGGTAGATGAACTACCAATAGAGTGTTTGCTCCCACTCGTTGAGGCTTCGGAAGTTGGCCTAACAAAGGTAGTGACCGACTTGGAAGAATTTCCCATCATATACCCCAAGCCAATGTGGTGCTTGGCCGGAAGTAAATCTTTTAGGATATTATCCAAATGGCCTTTACCCTTGTTGAATTTGTTGATTCGGCCCAATGTGTCCTCATATTTCTCTTTGAGAGAACGCAAGGAAGTATCCAAAGTGGATATTTGCGAAGTGAGCACATAAACACGAGATTTAAGATTCTCGTTCTCAATACTCAAAGTCGAGTTTTGAGAAGTTAAATCCGCTATCTCATGTTCTTCCGCATCCTCAATGCTAACATGTTCAAGTTTAGATTTGAGATTTACTATCTCTTTTCTTAACTCTTCAACAACGGTGTCGTTGTTGGTGATGATAGTCTTAGGCGATGTTTGAATGCTAGCTAGGTCATCTTTTACCTTAGTATATCTATTTACTAACTTAGTATATTTTGACCATAGTTGAGTGTTAGCATCCCTAAGATCATCCATCGTTACCTCATCGCTTTCTTCATCACTATCATCGGAAGAGGAGGATCCTTGATCGTGCTCCTCTCTTGCCATGAAACACATGTGTGCTTGCTCCACGTGCTCATCGTCCGACTCTCCGCTTGAGGAATCCTCGGAGTCGGTGAAGGTAGCTCCGACAAGTCCCTTCTTGTTTCCGTTCGTGTACTTCTTGGACTTGTCATACTTTGGCGCCTTCCACTTCTCCTTTTGCTTGTTTTGAGGACAATCCGCTTTGATGTGTCCTGGCTTATTGCATTTAAAGCACAAAGGTGGAGAGGCGTTAGTAGATGTAAACTTAGATTTGTGTTTGAAGTTACCCTTTCGGAAGAAGCGATTGAACTTCTTTGCCATGAGTGCAATGGATTCCATGTCCATTTCTTCTTCCGAGTTCTCATCATCGGTAGAGGTGGATGAAGCCGCCTTGAATGCAATCGCCTTTTTCTTAGGCGCATCTAGGTTCAAATATGACTTCATCTTTTCTTGTAGCTTCACCTTGCTATCTTTGCGTACCTCATATGACATCAAAGTACCCATTAGTTGAACTACGGTATATTTGTCCATGTCATTACCTTCCTCGATGGCGAAGGTACGTTTTTCCCAAGAAGAGGGAAGTCCTTCAATAAGCTTTAAGCACTTCTCCTTTTGAGTGTAGATCTTGCCGAGGGCCTCTAACTCGTTTATTATATCAACGAAACGAGCGTAATATTCTTTCATCTTCTCGCCCTGTTGCATATGAAACATTTCGTAATCTTTGGTTACGACTACGAGTTTAGAGTCTCTTACCCTACTCGTCCCTTCGTGTAGAATGAGGAGGGAGTTCCAAATTTGATATGCACTCTTACATGTTCATATCTTATTGAAATCCTCGGGCTCCAATGCACATTGCAAGGCGTTCATTGCCTTGGCATTGCTTACCTCCGCGGCGACCTCCGCGGTAGTCCATTTCTCAAAATCTTCTTCTTCGGGTTCAATATACTCCTTCATTGTAGTTCTCCATAAAGATGCACTTCGGAGGAAGGTTTCCATCCGACACTTCCAGTACCCGTAGTTGGTACCGTTGAAGAATGGAGGCCTCGTAGAGGAATGTCCTTCCATCACGGAAGATGCTCCTTCACGGTTCCTGAAGGTGTCATAGTTGGAAGGTGGACGCACGGTCTTGTTGTCGTTGGCAGACATAGCTGAGAATCTGGCTCTGATACCAAATGTAATGCCCTACCAGCTACTGCACAAGTACTAGAGGGGGGGTGAATAGTACTTTAAAATAATAAGGCGTATAATTCCAAATTAAATTGCAAACAACCACCAAATCAATTTGCGGAAGCTTAAATTGATTGACAACAATGAAATAAACAAAGCTAACAAACGATGTTAATGGGTTCGGATCCACCCAAGTCTCCCCGACTTGTTCCCGGTGATCCTACGTCCCAACCACCCGGATCCCCTCCGGATACTTGAGTTAGAAACCCTAACTCAAGATTTCCACTATGAATATCTTGTGAAAAACCTTCACAAGATCAAATCATACATGCAATGGCAAAGTGAATCCCACAACCCGGGATCACAAACTTCTCTCACAACCGAGAGAGCCAATAAGCAATATAAAGAGTTTAAATGAAATAAATACTCTTACCACAAAATCCTATACCTTGAGTTTTTCTTACCCAATAGGTGGAATGAAGGATTTGAGGAAGATGAAGTCACCAAGCCCTAGCACCAAGGAAATGAGCAGCAATGGGTGCCTAGGGAAGAGTTGGAGACTTGGATCAAGCAATAGCTTGAAGAGCTCACCAAGAACAAGCTTCTCTCTAGATCTAGAAATGAGAGAGAATGGCTTTCTTGTGAGGAAGAGAGCTTTAGATTTGAGGGAGAATGGCTATCTCTTTAGGGCTCAATGAATCTCTTAATGGCAGCTCTATTGAAGATAGAAATGACCTAGGTTCGTATTTATAGGAACCCAAAAACATAAGTTAGGTCAATCTCCAACGGAAAGAAATCTGAGTGAATTAGTCGGTCAAAGAATATTCACTGACCGACTAGTTCATCAACTAGTCGGTCAGTCACAAAGCATGGACCGACTAAGAGCAGATCTGAGAAGAGATAGAATTTCAGACCTAGAAAACTAGTCGGTCCAAGAACACTGTCTGACCGACTAGTTTCACAACTAGTCGGTCAGTCAATGAAGGTAGACCGACTAAGAGGCAAAACAACATAGTCTGAAGGCAAGTTGACTTAGTCGGTCCAAGAACAAAAGTTGACCGACTAGATTGTCAACTAGTCGGTCATCAAACGTTCTTAGACCGACTAACGGTAAACAGTAGCTTAGGAGAAATTTGGCATGTACAGTAAATCACAACTAGTCGGTCAAAGAAGCATCACTGACCGACTAGTTCACAAACTAGTCGGTCGGTGAGTCAACGTAGACCGACTAACTGTAAACAGTAAAGAACAAAGATTTAACTGACTGAAACTAGTCGGTTCAAGAACAGTGGACGACCGACTAGATTGTGATCTAGTCGGTCAGTACTTGTTCTTGTACCAACTAACATGCACAACAAAGTCCGAATCGAAGCGCGACGCTTCGAGGAAGATAGAGTGAACTAGTGCAAGAATCCTAGAGCTACGAAATGAGCGAAATGAAGATAGAAACGTAAGATATACTCAAGGCTTAACATTCTATCAATCGAAACTAAAAGACTATAAATAAAACCTTAATAAACGGTCTTTGAGAGCTTCGATTGAATCTTCATTACTTCCAAAGCGTTGTATGAGCTTCAACGAAGCTTTAGGCTTGAATACGAGCTTTTGGAAGTGTTGAGATGTCGCTTTGAATAATCTCGTGAAATTGGCGACGATCTCCAATACTGCGCTCACAAATTGTTAGTTCATGAATTATTTATGTTTGCTCATCATCCAAAACCGAATCCGGGGAGTCCAATATTCAACAGCTGCTAATCCACCTCTTGCAGCTATCCCAACTCCTGCATCTATCCCAACTCCTGCAGCTGCCACAACCCAAGCTCCTGCAGCTTCCACTGCTCCTGCAGCTGCCACAACCCCAAAGCCTACTCATGCAGTTAACAATGCAAGGTATAATCATTTTATTTTCTAAATATGACACAGAACATTATATGTCTAACATCTGCTCTAATTTTTCTATTTAGTGTAACAAGAGGTAGAGGTAGAGGGCGAACTGTTGGAAGAGGAAGAGGTGAGAATATAAACCTAGATTTGTATGAGAATGAAGGAAGTTCTCTGTCAGCAACAGGCAGTCTGAAAGGTAGGGGAATAGGAAAAAATAGTTAATTTTGTTGGCAGTACTCAGCCTTAGAATCAATCAGAAACTATTGTAGAAAGAATTACAAGGAGGCTTGATGAAGCATATTTTAGCTTGAGAAAGGCAGCAAGGGATATGCATTTATCAAAGTCAGATATGCAGCAGCCTTCTGGGACTTTGAGCATGCCACATGTTGCAACATCAGAAACAGAGCAGCCTCTGCATGGAGCATGGAACATTGCGCAAGCAGAATTGACAATGTTTATTGAACATGAATCAGGAGATGTGAACATGGTGCAGCAGCAGCATGTGCAGCAGCAGCATCTTCATGTAGAATTTGGGTCACAAACATCAGTAACTGTCCCCAAGAGTTAAGGAAGATGTAAACGGATACCTATGCGTGGGAAACATCTATCAAAATAGCCCTGTAGGCTATATGGGTGTGATATGATTCATTTTTGGGTGCTATGCTTTCATGTCTCATTTTGGAGTTCTGTTTAACTCTGTTTCATGTCTCATGTGGGAAACAAACATCAGTATGTGGGAAACAAACATCAATAACTCTTTGCCTGTTTATGTCTGTGGGGAAAAAGCATCAGCAACATCAGCAACATCATGTGTATGACATTTTGTGGGAGACATATTATGATATATACATGCCTGTTTATGATATATACATGCCTGTTTATGATATAACATCATGTGGTTGACATTTTGTGGGTGACATATCAGATTATATATGGCCATGTTTCATTTTGTAATGTTTCATTTTGTGTTAATGTCTGTGTTGATCCCAATATATTTTCATGTATTCATCCCAATATATACACATATTGATGCTGTTGTTTCCATTGTGGCTGCTATTGTTTCCATGTAGCATCTATTATTTCCAATTTCTGAGCACACATGCCTGTATTCCTCCACATTTCATCACACAATATACACAGTCATATTTTTCATGCTATCAACATATCTAGTCATATTTTTTCATCACACAATATACACAGTCACATTTCATCAACATATCTAGTCATATTTTCTCATCACACAATATACACAGTCATATTTGACCCCACATAATCTAACTTTAACAGATCACATCATAATATTTCATTTTTTCAGATACACAAACAAAACACCCATTCTAGCATTTTCATACCACAGACTTGAACAAAACACAAACAATTATAACAATGCAGAGTACTCTCATCTGGAACAGAACTTTAGCAATGTCATCCCGTAAGCACCCAATCTCCTTTCTGACTTTGATGAATTCATTATGCAAGCCATTCACCCATTCAAAGAAACCGCAACCCCTATCATTTGGACTTTTATATCTTGGCCATCCATAGAACATGAACCCCTTGTTCTCTCCCTTTGTACATGTCACCACAGAGCATGGGAATCCACAGAAGCACGTCTTGGGACGGGCCTGCTGATCAGCACCATGGACAGCCATTGCATCGCTTGCAGCGCTTGAGGTATCATACGATCTTGTCATTTTCTTTGCCGGAGAATATGCTGCTTTCATTTTGGGTTTTCTTCCTCGATTTTCTTGTTGGAGAGCATAAGGAGATGTGGTTTTATGGGTTCGAGTGTCGTGTTATGACCGTTGGGAATGAACCGTTGTGGCTGAGGAGGAAGAAAGGTTGAAGGGCATAACGATCAAATCACTTTTTCCGTCAGATTAAATGGAATATTCTTTTGATATCTAACCAATGGACTCTTTTGGAGTTAGTTATGTAAATTGATGGACCAATTAGCAAAAGCCATTAAATGAGGACTCTTTTACAATATAACCCATTTTTTGGGGGACTTATGCCTAAAAAACCCTTTTATGTGTGATGAATCAAGTAGTGTGGTGTATTCATAAATTTCTGTGGTGCGAATAACAACGATTTTTCCAAAGACCTATTAAAAAAAAGGAAATTGCTACCTGCATCGCAAGAGACTTGCGGTGCATGTACTTGTTAACCTAAAAAAAAGCTAAAAAAACATCCGACCGATCTTAGTCTTGTACATTGAGATAATATTTATGCTTGTTTAGGGAAAAAAAACAAAGTACTGCACAGCACAATACGTTGCATTTAGTCCACCTCAAAAAACAATTGTGCCCCTCAAAATTAATCATGGCGTAGTACCTGGAGACATCCCGGCCGTAGAAAGAACGCTTTGTTCTTGAAACATCAACCGTTGAAGTCAGTGGCCCCTTTTTGGCCTTTGTTGTTGCGTGAGCTCGAATGATCTCTCTCGCTCTCTGTCATCGTGCGTCTTTATCCGTTCGATTCGAACTTCTTTCTCGATCATTTTCCCACTCTTTTTTTTCCTTCGATTTTCTCTTTCTTCAATTTTGGGTTCCCTCATCCATACATGCAATCAATTGAAAGAATGCCGAATAAATCCAATCACTGATCCACTCCACTTCATGGTGAGTTCAATAAATGCTTTCCTGTTTCCCCTTTTCCCCAAATAATTTTTTTGGGGGATTCAGTTGATTTTGTTGGTCCTTGCACTCAATTTATGTGCTTGCATGCTTGTCGAATCAATCAATGTAAGAAATTTGAATTAGGGCTTGGTAGTTTCTAATGCAATGCAGTTATTTGCCAAATCTATTTGATGCAATTGCTTTTCGAATCAATTAGGGCTTTCCGTTTTCTGGCTGTGAAGCTAATTCATGCTCGCTGAAAATCGATTTTCATACTTCTAATTGTTTTGTTTTTTCGGGACTTTTTAAATGATTTTTTGTTTGTGCTGATGAAAATGTTAAGTTCATTTGCTTTTTTAATCACATTTTAATCAAAAATTTGATGCCAACCAATGTCCTTTCTGCGTTGATTTGTTTAAGAATTCATTGGCTTTTGGTTTCATTTGATCTATTTTCTAATTTCTTTCGCTTTTTGTTTGGGAAATTCGATATTCAAGCTATTTTTTTGAATGTTGTTTTACATAAAAAAACGATGACACTTTTGTAACTCTTTGATTCAAAATCTCTTTCTTTTAGCTCTGATGTTTCTCAATAGATCAAATGTTTTGTTTACTAAATTGTATTACTTTATGTTGTCTTCCCACTTGAATGTTAGTTCGTTCAATTCGATTGCATGGTGGATCCATGGGTGCACTGATTGAAACGAAGGGAAATGGGGGAACGAGTATGGAAAAGAGTCATGCTGATAAGATTTGTACTTCCAGTCCAGCGGTTTACCAACTTGTTCGGGTAATTACCGTGGTTTTATGTATGCAGCTTTTCCAGGCAATTTACTTTTAGCTTACTTTGGTTAGAATATATTTTCAAGTGTATTTTAGCTTTCCGTTTAGTCCTAATAATGTAACGTAGATCTAAGTTCGGTTATTATTTTTTCCTTAGCCATGGGACTATATTTCAACCTATTGGAAAATTTATCTACAATATGAAATTTATGCCACAAAACACGTTGTCAACTTCATTATATATTACTTCTCTAAAGCACCCTCGATAGGACTGTGTTGATATCATGACACCCTTTTTGCAATGATTATATGTCTGTTTATTCATTTGTGTATTATTAATATCATCGTACTAAGGACTTTGAGATACCCGAGACGACATAGGCCGATATGACAAAATGACACGAATCTTGCCGATATCCTTTAAAATCTGTATCAACATATATGGATCTATTACCTTCATATGTCATTAACTTCAGAGCATCTTAACCAAAGTTCTGTTTTCAGTTTTAGAGTTTTTACAATTTTGTAAGGAAAAAAGAGTTGGAATTGCTTTAATCTATTTCGCCCCACACCCCAACTGCCATGACAACGTGTGAATGCCAGATTGTTCTTCTGGTATTAAATAGTTAACCAATTAATATTTGTATTGTATTAGATGTGAATTATGGGGAATGCTTAATTTTTCTAGTTATAATTTGACCATCGACTGAAATTTTTTATCTACACAGATTATTATGATGCTAACTACTGTGCTATACAATTTTCCATTGAAACGTGAACAAAATTTCATTATTTATTGTCAAAAAGCTTGCAAAAATGTTGCTAATTATGTTACTTTATAAAATTATCATTAATTTTTTTTTGGAATAAGGCTTTGGAAGATGTGTGGTATACCAGCATTGGCGATGCTGATACCTTCGGCCATATCGATACCGGTATTCATTATCATTCTCGTTTGTCAGGCCTGTGACAGACACATGGGCGGATGACCCCAACTACACGTTGTTTCCACTGTGTTGATACTCCATTGAACTTGATTTGTTTCTTCCCACTTTATCAATTTGAGAAGAAACATTCTCATTTTGCAAGCAATATAGGAAAATGATAGGAACCGAATAGATCTGGAATTTATTAATAGAAAAACTGAAAATAAATGAGATAAGTGGCTATAATCAAAAGGTTAACCTCCCTCCCAAGACGCTGATTTATATGAGACGTTCACACTCTCCCGTAGAACGAAGAACTATCTCTTCGATTTCACAAAATTATCAAATCAAGCATACCCTAGGGCCGGCCGCCTATCCACCCTCTAATACTAATCCACTTATAAGCAAATTACAAGTATGTCCCTATAATAATTAAAATAATAGAAAAAAGACTAAAAGTTGCGAATACGCCTCTGAATCATGCGGTTAAGCCCGGTCCTCCTCTGGTGTGTTGCCGTGTGTAGGTGATGAGCCAATCACTAATTCCTTCTAAAAGAGCCACATTATCCTCAAGGTGGAAATCAGGAAACTGATGTTCCATGATGCCTACCAACTCCCAGGTGCTCTCATACTCCGGCAAGCCCTTCTACAGCGTCAACACTTTTCGTTTCCCAGCGCCCCTACGTACCCAATTAACTCATAAGGCTCCAAAATTACCTCCATATCTTCCGACAATGTCTCCGTGAGTGAAAGAGAAGGTGTATGTTCGTCAATTGCCTGTCGTAGTCGGGACACATGGAATACATGATGGATGACAGATCCTGGGGGTAACTTCAATTTGTATGCAACTGGTTCCACCTTGGCCTCTACCTCATAAGGCCCAAAATATCTGGGGGATAACTTATCATTCCGTTTATGGGCTAGGGATTTCTGTCTATAAGAACACAATTTTAGATACACCATGTCTCCCACGTCAAAATGCACGTCTCTGCGATGTACGTCCGCCCTAGTTTTGAACTAGTTTTCATGATCTGCTAAGCTCTGGCCAGATGAAGCTTCAGCTCCTCTAAAATCTGGTTCATCTCTGTCAAATACTGCACCACCTCAGAAACTGGGGTCGTTTACTGGCCATAATGCAACAAATATGGAGGGTTCCGACCATACAATATCCTGAAAGCGTTTGAGCTGCTGTTTGATAAGACGTGTTGTACCAGTACTCCTTCTAAGCTAGCCGACGGGTCCACTCCTTTAGGCTCTCTGAAATGAAGCACTGTAAGTAGGTCTTAATACTCCTATTGACGACCTCAGTCTAGGGGTGGCAATTTGGGCCGGCCCGACTCAATTAGACATCGTGGCATTCCGGTGCGGCCCGGGCACGGTTCGATAAAAAATTCGGGCCGCCTGGTCCGGTCCAATAGGGTTGAAAGAATTATTGGGCTCTGTTGTTTATTAGATTTTCACACCCACTCTTTTAATGATGTATCCTTAAATGCTACTGGAATTTAATTGAGAATGCAAACTACATGCAAATTCTAGAGCAAATTGATAGTTCAACAATGAGCTTTTTTCTCGGAGTAAATTCTCGTGTAATGAATTTTCAGAATATGAACTCAAGCTATCTACAAAATGTCCATCTAACTTAATTTTTTGTCTGCAAATTTGAATCGAGCTATATTGTTTTGTGATAATTGGATGGTTCAAAGATTGGTTTATGATCGAGCTACTTTGTTTTATAAATCGAGCTACTTTGTTTGAATTAAGCAAACTCAAAAGGATTCCGTGCCGTGCCGTGCAATGGGCCGAATAGTTTGGCCCGGGCCTGGCACGAAAATGAACAGTGTCGTATCGGCTCGGCCCGATAAGGATTCGGACCAAAATTGCCGGCCCAGGTACGGCCTTATCGTGCCCGTACCGTGCTATCGTGCTGGATCGAAAATTGCCATCCCTACCTTAGTGTCATTGTCCGTCTGGGGATGGTACGCCGTGCTTCACTTCAATACCGTGCCATGTAGCCTGAAAAGCTCTTGCCAAAATCTGCTCAAAAATACCTTGTCCATATCAGAGACAATGGACTTAGACGGCACATGTAAGCGAATGATCTTCCTGAGAAACACACTTGCCTTTGAAACTGCGCTATAAGGATTCCTAAGTGGTATGAAACGTGCATACTTGCTGAGGCGGTCTACCACAACAAGTATTACCGTGAACCCTCCAGACTTAGGCAACATCATCAATGAAATCCATGGATAGATCCTCTCAGACCCGCTCTGGTAAGGATAAGGGCTGTAGTAAACCTCCCATGGCCATCACTATGTACTTGTGACGCTGACAAACGTCACACTCCGTCACCATCTTTGAAACATTTTTCTTTATCCTCTTCCAATAGACATCCCTCGTTAATCTCATATAGGTCTCGAGGACCCCAGAATGTTCGCCCACGCCTGGAGAATAGTTGAAATGTGTGTGGATGACCTTGGTAGCACTAGGCGCACCTGATTTAACAATCTTCCATCCTGCAAAGCATCACATGGATGATCCACTGATCCATGCAACAGTGTTGCCCGGATGTCCACCAACTCCTGGTCCTCTTCAACCTCCCACTGCAATGGCTCCCAGTCCGGTAGTACTGAAATCGACAGAGCCGCCAAGTGTACATCCTCATCTCGCCGTGACAGTGCATCTGCAGCCTTGTTCTCCAGCCCTGAACGATACTCTATCTCAAACCTGTATCCTATAAGCTTCCGCAGCCATTTCTGATGTTCCTCTGCTACCATGCGCTGCTCCAACAGGCACTTGAGACTTATCTGGTTTGTGCAAATCAAGAAACTCTGCCACAGCAAATAAGGCCTTCACTTTTGAATGGACAGGACTATAACCATCGGCTTCCTCTCGTAAACAGACTTCAATCTGGCTCTCGCTATCGATACCTGGATGTAGTATGCAATAGGTCGCTGATCCTGCATCAACATAGCCCCTACTCCATGTCCTGATGCATCTACCTCCATAATAAATGGCTGGAAAAATCTGGTAACGCCAATACTGGAACGGTAGTCATGGCCTTTTTCAAGGCTTCAAATGCGAGTGTCTCCTCGTCACTCCAAAAAACTGGTTCTTTAGCAGCTCAGTGAGTGGCCAAGCGATCATACCATAACCCTGCACGAACCTGCGGTAGTAGCCTGTAAGACACAAGAACCTCCTCAGCCCACTGAGAATGGTGGGACACGGCTAGTCCAACATCGCTGCTATCTTTGACCTGTCAGCTGCTACTCCCTGTGAGGACACCTCATGCACCAAGTACTAGACCTGTGGCTGCCTAAATAGACATTTCTTCCCATTTGCATACACCTGATGGTATTGCAACTCCTGAAAGACTACCAGCAGATGGTCCAAGTGCTCCTCCAAGAAACGAATGTACACAAGGATATCGTTGAAAATCACCAGTACAAATCGTCTAAGGTAAGTGCGGAATATCTTATTCATCAAGGCCTGGAAGGTAGCAGGCGCGTTAGTCAAGTCAAAAGGCATGACTAGGAACTCATAATGGCCTTCATGCGTCCTGAAGGCAGTCTTGGACACATCCTCCTCTCACATCCTGATCTGATGGTAGCCTGATTTGAGGTCAATCTTTATAAAAATGGCTGAACCATGTAACTCGTCCAGGGGCTCGTCAATCACAGGTATGTGAAACTTATCAGGCACCATCTCCTTATTTAATGCCCTGTAGTCCACGCAGAAGCGTCAACTCACATTCTTCTTCTTTACCAGCAGCACATGACTGGAAAAAGGACTCACACTGGGCAGGATAACACTAGCCTGCACCATCTCTGTCACTATCCTCTCTATCTCATCCTTCTGTGCCTGTGGGTAGCGATAGGGTCTCACACTGATGGGAGCCACGTCTTCTCGCAGAACTATGACATGCTCGTGGTCTCTAGGTGGTGGGAGACCCATAGGCTCCTGAAAAACCTCCTCAAACTGCTCCAGTAACGTCTGCACCTCCCCTGGGATAGGTTGCCAACTATCGGCCTCAGAACCTCCATCACTCGCTAACTTGTGTAACTCCATCATAAAACTACACCCTTCGCCTGGATGGTCCTCACTATAGTCTTCAGCGAGACCAAGGTTTTGTATAGACTGGGGTCCCCCTGTAGTACCATTGCTCTCTCGTCCTTCTGGAACTCCATTCTGAGCAGCTTCCAGTTCACTTTCATATCTCCCAGTGTCTGTAGCCACCTTATGCCTAAGATCACATCCGTACTCCCTAAGTCTAAGGGCAGGAAGTCTGCCAGTATCTATACCCCTACAGTGTCAGCACCAGCCCGCGACACACTCCTCGACTGCTCTCCTTGCCACTCCCCATCATGACACTGAAACTGTTGCTGTTTATTAGTTGAAGTCCCTGCTGCTCCATCACTCCACTGGAGATGAAATTATGGGTAGCCCCATTGTCAATCAGTACCGTCACCTCCTGGTCATAGATGTCCCCCTCAACTTCATGGTATGGTTCGGTGTGAACACTACCACAGAGTTTAGGGAAACCTCCGCCACGTCTAGCTGATGGTGTTCCGCATCCTCCTCCTCGATGGCCTCATCCTCAACATCAGCCTCATCATCCTCGTCCTCTAGTAACAACACCTGGAGCTTGCGCCCTGCGCACCTGTCCTGGAGTGAACCTATCATCACATCTGAAGCAGAGCCTCTTCTGATGCTTCTCCCTCATCTCTGCATCAGTCACCCTCCTAAACTGCCCCCACCAGCAGTGTACTGCTCTTCTATCTACTCTTCACTTTGGTGGTCTGATCAGCCCATGTAGACACCCTCTGTTCTCCTGTCGTCGCCTGACTGCAGGTAACAAGTCCACCCCAGCTGCCTCTCATCCTCCTATCCTCCATCTGGTGATCCTGCATCATCTTGGCGTACTCCATGGCCTCCATCAGGTCCTGAGGCTTCTGTATGTGAACCTCCATGCGAATGGTAGCCTTCAGCCCCGTCATAAAAGTACACTCCATCATCTCAGCAGACACTCCTTACACCCATCTTGACAGCGCCTCAAACCTCTCCATGTAGTCCATCACTGTGCTGTCCTGCCTGAGTAAAAGTAGCTGCTCCCTTAAATTCCCCAGATGAGTATATCGAAATCTCTCCACCAGGCCATCCCTGATCTCCTCCCACGAGCGAAACAACCGCCTCTCATCCCTCCACTGGTACCAAGTAAGGGCATTCACATCCAGACATATCAATGCCGTCTTCAACTTCTGTTCCTCCGTCATGCAGGAGACCCTAAAAAACCTCTCCGCCATGTAGATCTATGCCATCAGATCTTTTCCCTCGAACACCAGTATATTCAGCTTCCACAATTTATCCACTGCGAATGTCCCCTGGTCTCCTCGTCTCCCTGCGTGCCTTGGTTGATGATAGTGCTGTCACCTCTCCTGATGGGTCTCATAGCCCCTCTGTGGGCCTATCTTACGATCTTCATGGCCCCCTCGTGGGCCGCCTCCTCGGCCACCATAGTCTCCCTAGCCATCACTCCCAGCCCCACCACTACGCTCATCCTCGAAGTCTCTGTAGACTCCTTCAGTCTCTCCAGGGCATCCCTCATAAGTGCGGGGTGGGTGTCATCGTCTGCCATCATCATACCGGGGGTCTGGAGGGTCTAGGAACCCTTCTCCATCGTCGTTGTACCCCTGAAAATTCCATGGATAGAAATCATCGCACGTGTCTGGACGTCGGGAAGTGGCTTAAAACCCTCCTCGGGTCTGTACCCCCTCGCCCTGGGCCCGAAGGACTGTGGGAAGCCTACCTGGGCTCGATGGGGCCCGAGCAGCCCTGGGGAAGGGCCGCTGTGCCCTGTCGGCCCTTGTCCGGGCCTCAACGGCCCTGCCGATGGTCGGCAGGGCCAGTAAGCCCCTGCTGTTCGCCGGGGCCCGGGCGGCCCTGGAACAGGGCCGCCTAGGCCTGGTGATGTCTTCCGTGGCCCGCGCGGCACTGGGGAGGAGCCCCCAGGCCTGCGCGGGGCTGCCGAGGCCAGCAGGGGGCCCTACCAAGGTCGTCGGCCTCCGCGAGTTGTCCGCCGCTTCTGGTTGAGCCGACCGAGCCCCTATGGTGTTCTTAGGGTTCGGCCGGCCTCCTTTTGTCTTCTTTGGGTCGTGGCGATCTCCTCCTCCCTCAATGACTCTTCCCCGTCGTCTTCGAAGTATCGATCGGCGTCGGATAGCATCCCCTCATCGTAGTCCTCCACTTTTCCTCCCCCTTCTCCAATTGTGTCACCTTTTTTGAAGCATTATGGTTTGTGCCATCGCTGTTCAATTTCGTTGAGATCTCCGCAAGTTGAAATATGATCTTCGATAGGGCTTCTTCATGTTGATTTAGGGGTTCCCCTTGTTTCGTTAATTGATCACCTTGCATTGTTAGGGTTTGCTTCACGCCCTCTATTTCGCCATTAAGCTTCTCCTCTACCGTATTGATACGATCTTTGGAGCTCGTTTCCGCTGCCATGGATCAACGTGCTCTGATACCAAAATGATAGAAACCCGAATAGATCTGAAATTTATTAAAAGAAAACTGAAAATAAATGAGGTAAGTCGCTACAATCAAAATGGTAACCTCCCTCCCAAGACGCTGATTGATAGGGAACGTCTGTACCCTCCCGTAGAGCGAAGAACTATCTCTTCGATTTCACACAATAATCAAATCAAGCATGCCCTAGGGCCGGCCGGCCATCCCCCTCTAATAGTAATCCACTTATTAGCAAATTACAAGTATGCCCCTATAATAATTAAAATAATAGAAAAAAGACAAAGTTGCGAATACGCCCTGAATCATGCGGTTGGGCTTTGTCCTCCTATGGTGAGCCGCCGTGTGTAGGTGATGAGCCCATCAGAATATGAATGTAAATATGAACCAGATATAGTGTACTTTTTCAACAAATATTAAATTTCATCGAATCTTGTCGAGAGAATAATGCAAAATGTATGCCAAATGCTGGGAAAACAAATTGTTCTATTATATGAAATATAACTGTAGTGGCAGAGGTATGTGCTTGATAGAGCCATTCAAGGATGTGGTCTGATTTAGCAAAAAATACAATCCTTGAACTTACTCTTTGAATACTCAACGTTGCAAGAGTAGAGAAAGAAAGGGTTTCTTTTTTTTAATTGTTGATCTTGATGATGTTATTGTTGTATGATTGCATGGAGCGAGAATTATATAAACCAATGGTGCTATGGTAGTACAAAGATTATATCAGCTATAATCACTTTGTTATATTGTACATAATGTTAGCCTATTATTAAGAAACATCATCAAGAAACATGATCAGGAAACATGAACCGAGTGTGATTATGACAGAATGTTGTGGTGGATATATGGAAACATTAGAAAATATAATGTAAGAAATCAAGATATCCGAGCGAAGGTAGGCGTGATCCATATATAGTATAAGATGAGAGAACATCTCTTGAAATGAGTTCGTCATATACATTAAAGATCTATTGATACACATACTAGAAAGACAAAACATATGAATCTTAAGATGAAGAGAAAGAGAGTTAGGCCGAAGAAGACATGGATATAAGTGATAAGAAGAGGCATGAAAGATCATTTGTCAGAAGAGACTTTAGATTGTAATACATGAAAAATGAGTATATGATCAGTGGGGGGCAGTTACATAGGGACAAGGGGGGCAACTGCCCCCCCCCCCACCGCAAAGTCAAATTTTTTATATACCACAAATTTTTTAAAATACACCAATCTCCTCAAATCGTCTCTCAGCACTTCGCAGAATCACACGGGATGGGGCAGCCGCATAGAGCATTCAATTGGGTTAGTTGCCTGGCAAAAAAACCAATAAATTTTTTAATACCATCATTCACTCACCAGTCCATTCCTAGGGGATAGACTGCCTATACTTTTAATTGGATAGTTGACTTGAATACCATACAAGTCAGGCTTTTAGGGGAAAAAACAAAAACAAATTATAATCTCACATAAAAACAAATTCGCATAGAACAACAAATTTGGCGAGGGCACCTTCGTCGCGGAACAATAAATTAGCGTAAAAAATTTAGCGGGCGCCTCATTAAATTTTTTTCCCACCCTTCACTGAATTCCTGGCTCCGCAACTGTATATGATATATTGATTTGATCAGTCCATGAAACAGATCCCAATTTTTTGGGATAAAGTCTAAGAAGAAGAAGAAGAAGAAGGGTGTTTTGATAGTATAGCTACATACTTTTATAATTTTTCCCACGCAAATAATTAGTTTTTGTCTTCATGCGTATTATCATGTTTATGTAAGAAGGGCTAAACTGATGGAGGCACAAACGTAGGGAAAACTCATCATTGCTAGTTTGGTATTGATAGGGGCATTTATTACTGCTAGGCTGGATGTTCTTGGTGTAATTTTTTTGTCCATGCAAACAATGCTTGGGTTTTCAGTTGAGATGTTGACGTGTGCTTGCATGAAGTGATGCGGAGGAGTTGGTACAAGAAGTATGAAATCTCAAGGAAGCAATCGTTTTATATGTAGGAACATGTGTCATTCGCAAGGTGTTAGGAACTAACAAAGATGGAATTTTTATTACTGGCATTGAAAGGATGAAACAAAGCAGTAAGGTTCTCATAAGGCACTAAATGATATCCAGAGCCTCCAAAGAATTTGGTATGATTATACCATATGATCTGTATGTATGATCCATTGAGGATGCATGCCACGTTTACAGCAGAAACTTGTTGAAGCAACAAGAAACTGATTTAAGAGATTAATCATTGTAAAGTAGTCAATGATGTATGCTCTGACAGGTCAGTATAGTAGAGATTTTTTCTTCTTATTCTAATCAAATTTCTTTTGGCATGTGTGATAGGCAAAACTACTATCTCGTAGCTTCTTTTTTAGATGGACACATTTTCAACTTACAATGGTTTTTAAAAATAATTTCAAAAAAGCAATCAAATTATAAAAAATATTCACAGAAATCAACATTCAACCAAGCTTGGCCACGTCAGATTTCATGCATCCAAATTGGTCAATTTCACACGAGTTTGAAAGGCATTTTGGCCGAATTTGTCAACTCCGGCCAAATCATTCACTATTCATTTGGCTGGGGGTTGCTAGCCTTGGTCAAATTTCTTTTGCCAAGCTCCCAACAACTTCTAGCTTGTAATAATTTTTTCCCTATGTGGTTTTATAATTCCTTTGAATTTTGGGATATCAAACTGAGTTAAAGTTGGGCTCAAGTTGAATTGAGACAAAAAGAAGCTAATGCCAAATTCCTTAAAAGTTCTCAAATGAACTGATCAGATCACTCCCATAGGAAATATTATCTACACAATTCCAATCGGTTTCTAGATTTAGGATTCATCAATAAGCATGAAAGTGGGTTTTTGATGAAAATCAAAACCTGATAGGCATGGTTGAACTTACAACAGTACATGAATCACGTGACGATTTGAGTTTTCACCACCGATTGTTCGCCTACGAGCACAGAATTGTACTTCACTAGAGTCTAGGACAGAGATGAAAGCCATCGAGCATGATTCCTTCTGATCAAATTAGGATCTTGAGGTTAGTTATTCAATTGAATTAATTCAATTTAACTTACAGATAGAAGGGGAGTAAATAGAAGGGGAGTAAGAGAGAATTTGAAGGAAGGTGATAGGAAATAGTAGGGATTTGAAAAATAAAGGAGGATATATATATATATTTTTGTAGAGAATGAAATGGAAATACACGATAATGGTTTCAATTAGAGAGGAAACCATTCTCATACCCTTTGATTGAAGATAAATGGCTAATTCTCCTCAATCTACTAATCTACTCTTAACTATTTTTCTGCTTTCTCCAAATTGAACATAACATTAGTCCTAACTCTTCCTCTCAATATAAAGGGCTGATTTGTCCAATGTTACAAACTCAACTCTCAAAATTACAAGTTTGTCACCCGAGCCCAAAATTACAAAGTTGTCACTAGGTGGCTGCACCACATCCCAACACTACGCTGTCCCCGAAAACCACCTTGTTCTCAAGGTGGTGCACGAAGTTCGTGAGTGCACTTTTCTAGATGCTGGAGCTCGTCCCATCGCCTCTACCTGAATTAAAAGGCCACCCAAGAGCTCACCAAGAGCTCACTAAGAGCTCTGTGGCGGAGTCGTCTAGGCATTGGCGTTTTTCGTTCTGAATTTGGGCTCTAGACGGGCCCCAGAATCGTCAAAATACGGAAGCTATGCAGAAATTCCTCTGAAATAGCCCAAAAAATCGACGAAAATAGAACGATACACTATTCAGCCATTGACCGATCAATGGCTTGGCTCGAGCCGACTCAGGCTGGTGGGTCAGCTGCGGCTGAGTCGGCTTCGGTCGGCTTGTTGGCGGGGATGTCTTTTTCGGACATCTTCGACAGCAGTTTGTCATGAAACTTGTGCCACTGAGTTTGCCCTGATGAGAGGAAGACGATGGTTGCGGCTGTTTTGAATGTCATTGGAGGCATCGCCGGCGAACATCGAAAGTTTTGACGATCGATCGACAACCCTCGCAGGGTTAGGCGGCTCGGCAGAGGTTTGACGGGCTTTTGACGGGCCCACCGGAGGGTTGCCAGCCCGAGGCGGGGTCGCTTTGGCTCTGCGAGGCCCCTGGTGATCTGTTGGGGCTCCCGTACCATGGCGGGCCATGACGAGGCTCGTTGAAGCCTGGCGGGCCATGACGAGGCTTGCCAGACCCCGACGGGGGTCGCCTGGAGGCCACGACCCCCCGGCGGCACTGTGGAAGTTGCCAGGCCTCCTATACATCCTCCCGTGCCTTTGCCAGAGTTGGATCTGGGTCGCCGGCGCTGAAATTCTCCAGACCCGCTCCGTTTGGCTCCTTCCCCCAGATCTGGTAGATCTGAGCTTGTGTACTTCAGACCTGGACTTGTTGGCTCCTTCAGAGAGGAAAGCCTACTTAATGTTCCACCGAAACTTATCAAAGTTTTGATTCATCGCGGCTCTTTCCATGGTGATCTCGCGACGAGCCTTCGCGAAGATCTTGTTCATATCGGTTTTCATCCCCCCCTTTCCTTCATCGTGGCTCTGATCTTCTCCACATCAAACATCGACGCCATAAATTGTAGAGCTTGGATACCAATTTAATAGAAACGTCTAGGGATTTGAGAGATAAAATAAAGATCTTTATATATTTTAGTTGGAATACACGACAAATAGCCTCAATTAGACATGAAAACCACTCTCCTACGCTTTGATTTGAGATAAAGCGCTAAATCTTCCAAGATCTAAAGCTAGCCTACTCCTAAGTCATAATCTTCTACTCTATACTTTTCTTCTTCAATTCTCTTTCTGAATTTGATAGGAAATAGTCGAGATTTGAGGAATAAAAGGGGGATTTTTATAGATTTTTGTAGAGAATAAAATGGAAATATAAGAAAAGGGTTTCAATTAGAGAGGAAATCACGATCCTACCCTTTGATTGAAGATAATGGGCTAACTCTTCTCAATCTACTCTTAATATACTCCTAACCTTTCTTCTTCCTCCTCCAATTTCAACAACATTAGCCAAACTCTCTCTTAGTATAAAGGGCTGATTTGCCCAATATTACAAAAATGCCATCAACTTCCAAAATTACAAGTTTGCCACTCGTGCCCAAAATTACAAATTGCCACTAGGTGGCCGCACCCCATTCCCAATAGAAGGGCTTCAGTTTAAAGAGTAATTTGTTTTACTCTCTCTCCATGTCTTGTAAGAGAAAAATGATGTCAAGTAAACATGCCGGGGTTTGAACCTGAGTAAAGAAATTCATAGCAAAACTAATCTGGATTTCCAAGTTCCAACCATGGTCAATTTACAACTGTAACCGAAACATAGAATCAACCAACTTCAGGTATGAAAGCTCACATGGTTCGAAGATGGTCAGTTTTGTAAATAACTATAACGTTAGTTTTTTTTTGAAATTATTTTCAAAATTTAGCATGAATGGAAAAATATTCTTTTTAGAGGGTTTGAAAGCAATGGTTATGGTGGAGAGATATGTTCATCGTGAATTAGCCGGAATTGGAATAAGCTCAGTTTCAATTTCTTAAATGCAAGCATTAGCTTAAATCAGTTTGAACAGTACATACTTTTTTGGCTCCAAGACTAAATTTGAGGCTCCTTGATGCTAGACGGAAGATCTACTGAGGGCAAAATAGAAAAACCATTAGATCTATGGTTCTAAATTAGGAGAGCTCTTAGATATATAAGGGGTTCCAAATTGGAAGAATTCTTAGGTATACAAGGGATGTTAAAAGTTTCTTATCCAGATCATCCTTTACACACTTCAACAAATCATCATGCCAGCGATTTAGAGATCTAAGCCGATCGTTAAGGCTTTCTCGTGACCACTCCCTCGCATCTCACAAGAAATATTCAAAAAAGAAACATTTTTCTTAAAAAATTCCTTTTCATTCGTTCCTCGATTACTTCCTAAAAGGATACAACTTATTTATTGTCTAAGATACATGCGTAATATGTGTTTACATAAGCAAATCAAATAAAAATCTAATAAAATCAAATAAACCCTAACAAATAAAATAAAATAAAAGCAATTTAATAAAATTAAATAAAACCCTAACAAATAAAATTAAAAAGAAGCAAATCTAATAAAATTCAAATGAGATTCATTAAATTTGATCCACATCATTCTTTATGGATTTGAAAAACTCACCACTTGGTGAGTGGTAATAAGTGAGCGTCTCTTTGGTGGTGGTGAATGTATATTCTTGTACTTGAAAGGAATCAAAATGAAATATTACATATGCGCATCTTCATGAAAATGTATCAAGATCATAGAAAACACACACGAAGAATCTGTTAGGTGGTAGGTTGTGGAGGATCGGGATGATGAAGTCAATGTCAATAACCCCAATAGTATTTTTTATAGGTCTGATGTAGGCTCAAAAGGTGTCTCAAGTTAGGTCTCTAGCTCGAACTGCGGTGATGGATCGAGATCAAGCTGATGCTTTAGCTTTGATACAGGCTCAAGCTCTTGCGCCAATGCAGGCTCTTGCTCTCAATCTGTCTCAATGTTATACTTAGACCTGTCACAGGCTCGTGCTTAAGCTCAAACTTTGTATTATGTTCTTGCTCAAGCTTATGCTTGGGCTCAAACTTATGCTTAGGCTTAGTTGCATGCTCAGACGTGGGCTCAAGCTTAATTGCAGACTCAAGCTTTGGTTCTAGGTCTTGCATAAATTTTAAATGTTTCTTTTTTAGTTCATTCGTTTGCAACAGCTTATTGATACCATCACAAATCGTTTTGATCTCCTTACAAGGGTCTTTTTGCGAGACTCTTTTAAATTTTGAATTTGATGAAGGTTGAGGCGAATGACAGATTTGTCAGTATTTGGGAAGATATCGATATTATGATATGTATAGATGCATTTTTTTCATTTGAGAAGTTAAAATATGAAAATAAATATTCCAAATGTTACTCCCAATCATCATATTCATACATGCTGCCAAAGCTATAAAAGAGTGGGATCCATCTGAATCTGAATATTACATGCTTATAATCTGTCAGAAATGAGTAGCCTATGTTGTAGTGGGCATTGTAGTATACCATGAAATTAATTTCAATTTTGTGTAAAAATAGCGGAAAACGTTCGGAAATTTTGGAAGTAGTGTAGCATTTGGAAAATCCTGAAAAAGCACATATAATGGTATAACAAATTTTTTTTTTTATTTTGAAAAATTTAAAATTTATAACTGAAATTTTTAATTCTATTTTAATTTTTTTTCTTTTTCTTCTATCCTTTCCTTTTCTATCTCATTTTCAATTTTTCCTCTTGTTTTTGATTTTCTCTTTTTTTTCAAATTTTCTCTCTTTTGATTTCTATATCTCTATTTAATTTTGTTCCTCTCTTCTTTCTTTTGATTTTTTTTCTTTTTTTGACAAAAAAGAATTATTTTTTTGACACAAAAACCTAAAAAGAAAAGGTCGAAGAAGATGGTGGTTAGGGTTAGGGCAATTTTTTTTTGATTAAATCCTATTTTAAAGAAAAAAGATGAAGAAGATGAAGCGGATAAAGAAGAAGAAGATCAACCCGTTTCCGGATACCATTTCTGTTTTCATTATTTGTGCAGGCACTGCAAAGTTCCAATGAAAACAACATAAAGCTAACAAAGGATTTTATAAATGAACTAACTTTATTCATCCTTCAAAGAGGTACAAAAGCTCAACTAAACAAGAACTAAATAATCTTTTATTTGTAACAAAGAAAACAAGCTGCACAAAAAGTAACACACTCCTTACTAAACTGCCTCAGAAATCTGTGCTCTCCGCTTGAAATTCATACTCAAAAGCTGGAGCCTCCTCGTACTTTGATTCAGTTTCGGTTAAAAAATAATTTAAGGGGATAAAGTAGACGATATTTACAATAAACACCAATTATAACTTTCATACAACCCTAGTCCCAAACAAGCCATTAACACTAAACTCTAGACTGTATCTATCAAACTAGAACATTTCATTTTTATATATTATACTTATAATGTAAAGGGAGAGAGCGGGCTAAAGAACCACATCGGGGTTCACAAGCGAGCTTACCTGTGCCCTAAAATTTAATGGTCCAAGATATCATCAAAGGACACAGTCAAGTCTTTACAATTTCGTCAATGAGCGTAGTCAATGCCACTCTTTCTAACTTTAATTATGAGTTCCCAAAACCCTATGCCATTCTAACTATTTCCGTGTTCAGTTACTCAATAGTTCTTTATTTTCTAAATTATGTAAAGATAATAGTGCATAAAACTGAGGTGTCTATAGCATTTAGCCTATGTATCAATATTTCTCAAACAATGACATTATTAGCACAATTCAAATTACATAATTTAGTCTCTAACTGTAACAAATCTATTAATCAATTTCTATAAATTCCTAAAGCAAGGAAATCACTACACAATCCTATGCAAGGCATTTAGAAACAATCAAGACGGTTAAACAATTAAAAACTGAAATTAAAACAGTGATAAAGATAGTTGAGAATTATAGGATCAGATTCATATTTATTGGCATCCACGATGGGGTTTCTAGGATCTACCATGCTCGAGGAATTTCCTTTGAAAACTGAAAATGGGGCAGAAACTAATCCCATTTAAGAATCCCACAAAGCCAATCATATATGTGTCTATAAATCACTGAATTGTAGGCAACAACAAAAAATACACATCCAGTACACAGAAACTGGAAAATAAGTACACAGTCCGTGAACCAAAATAGCCACAAAAAACACAATTAGCAACAAACTGGAGCGAAAAGCACAGCCAAACACCAGAACACTCAGCCAAACAGATAAACTCAGTTGGCAGAAATAAGCCACAGAGATACAGCCGTAAATAGACAAACAAGGGGCAAAACCGCCCACAAAGAACACAGCCGAACCACTCTGATGAGGGGAAATATCCGGCGGCCAACCATAAAACCCAAAACCCTAAATCAGTGGTACGAGGCTGCAACAAAGCTGTCGCCTTGCCCTAGGGATGCCATAATTAACACAAGGGAAGAGGTCCCTTTCATATAGAAATTCGAATCATCATCTCCTAGCATTAATCCCTTATTTTCGAAACAAATCGAAGGCAGAAAGAGAAATAAATGAAATTTAAAGTAAAAAAAGTCTACCAATTGCGTAGAAACCAAGCAGAGAGATCCCAAAAAACCAGAGGAGATTAGAACTCAATTGGAAGCTTTTTCGAAGAACTTTGAAGAAGAAAACTCAATTTTGTATAAAATAAAACCATAGAATCCGTTGCGTTTAAATAGAAACGAAAACGTGCGAGGAGATAAAGGGAAGAGATCTTATCGAATCCGAAATCTCTGCGCAAGTCGGCGCGGATTAGGGTTTGGTTTCGAAAATTTCGTTAATGCCGCTTAGTTCGTTTGCTGCCGTCGCCAGAAGGTCTCACGGCTCGGGTCCTTTGGGCTTGAGTTGAGAACGAATGAGAGGGGAAGAGAGATAGTTAGTGGAGAGAGTATATTAAAAGGGAAATGGCCAAATGGGCCATGTGGGCTTTAAATGAAATGGGTTATTACATCCTCACCACTTACAATAAATTCCATCCTTGGAATTGGAAGAATCATAACTTACTCAAATAGATAGGGATAACGTTCCTTCATCTCTTCTTCTCGTTTCCTAGTAGATTCGCCTAGTGCATTTCGATGCCACACTATCTTCACCAAATTGACTGTCTTGTTCCCCAGATTCTTCTGCCGTCGATCAATAATCTCCATTGGTTGCTGCTCGTACGTCAGGTCTGGGCGCACAGAAATCTCTGAATGGTCCACCATGTGCGCTGGATCTCCCACATAGTTGCGTCGCTGAGATATGTGGAACACATTATGCACTCCTTCTAATGATGGGGACAGTGCAATCTTGTATGCCACTTCTCCCACTCGTTCAAGCACATCGAAAGGTCCAATGTAGCGTGTGCTAAGCTTTCCTCGTCGGCCAAAACGAATCAGCCCACGATTTGGCAAAATCTTCAGAAAAACATTGTCTCCCGGTTGAAACTCTAGATGTTGTCGTTTTGAATCGGCCCAATGTTTGTACCTGTCTTGTGCCAGCTGTAGTCTCTCTTTTATTGTCCATACTACATCAACTGCCTCTGCTATCATCTCTGGTCCAATCAGTTCTCGATCTTCAACTTGTCCCAGCTCAAGGGGGACCAACAATTCCTTCCATATAAGGTCACAAATGGCGCCATTCCGATCTCGTCTGATGACTAGAATTTCACGAGATGCAGGTGATCTTTCCACGACCCCTTGAAATCCAACATGCATGCTCGCAACATGTCCTCTAGGATCTGGATGGTGCGCTCTGATTGTCCATTTGTTTGGGGCTGATAGCAGTGCTGAACTTGCGATGGGTGCCGAGATTCTTCTGTAAGCTCTTCCAAAAATGTGATGTGAACAGGGTATCTATGTCTGAAACTATGCTCACTGGTAATCCGTGTAGTCTAACAATCTCTTCCATATATCTCTTGGCCAGAACCTCTGTAGACTGACCAACTCTGAAAGGTATGAAGTGTGCAGATTTCATCAATCTGTCTACAATCACCCAAATAGCGTCATTCTGCTTCTTGCTCCGGGGTAAGCCAGTAACAAAATCTATTGTGATATGCTACCATTTTCACTCAAGAATATGCAGTGGCCGTAATAATCCTGCAACTTCTTGATGCTCAGCCTTCACCTGTTAGCACACTAAACATTTCACCACACTCCGCGCAACACTTCTCTTCATTTCGTGTCGCCAATAATGTTGCTTCAGATCCTGATACATCTTGGTACCGCCTGGATGGATGGAATAGGGCGAACTATTGGCTTCCTTCAACAGCTCCTCTCTAATATCTTTAAATGGTACACAAAGCCTGGTGCCAAATCTCAAAGATCTATCTGAATGTATCGTGAACTCTGGCCGCTGTCCAGCCATAACCAACTCTCTGATATTCTGTAGCTTAGTATCTTTTACATGCGCAGCCTTGATCCTGTCTACCAAGCTGGACTGTATCTGAAGATCCATCAATGAGGAAGTCAGTCCTGGTAGTTACACATCAATCTCCATCTCCCGTAACTTTTGTTGGAGTCTCAACTAAGTCGTAAGTGTAAGCACCACTGGAATTCGACTCAGTGCATCGGGCACACTGTTGACCTTTTCTGGAGGGTACTGAAGGTCAATGTTGTAATCAACCATCATCAACTCGATCCAGCGTCTCTGTCGCATATTAAGGTCCTTCTGGTCAAAGATATACTTCAAACTTTTATGGTCCGTGAATATCTTCACTCACTCTCCGTGTAGAAAGTGCCTCCAAATTTTTAATGCGAAATGACGGCTGCTAGCTCCAAGTCATGGGTGGGGTAATTCTGCTCATGTTTCTTCAGTTGTCTTGATGCATAAGCTACCACACGTCCATGCTGATGAAGTACACATCCGAGACCCTTGCCTGATGCGTCGCAGAAAACTTCGAATCCTCCCGATCGGTCTGGAATAGTAAGCACTGGCGCGATAGTAAATCTCTTCTTTAGCTCTTGGAACGCCTCGTCACACGTCTTAAACCAAACATAGATCACATCTTTCCGCGTCAATCGGGTCATAGGTTCTACAATCTTCGAAAAGTTCGGAATGAACCTAATGTAATAACCAGCCAAACCCAGAAAACTCCGAATCTCAGACACTGTCTTAGGAGCTGGCCACTTCTGAACGGCAGCTACCTTTTCTGTGTCTATTGCAATCCCTTCTCCTGATACTACATGGCCAAGAAATCACACCTTCATCCCGAATGCACACTTACTATACTTAGCATACAACTGGTGTCGTCTCAACGTCCCTAGGACCATCCTCAAGTGTACTGTGTGCTCTTGCTCGCTCTTCGAATATATCAAAATGTCGTCATGGTAAACCACTACGAACTTTTCCATATACTCGTTCAGCACTTGGTTCATTAGGCTCATGAATACTGCAGGTGCATTGGTCACACCAAACGGCATACTAAGAATTCGTATTGTCCATATCTGGTGCTAAACGCCGTCTTGTGAATGTCATCCCCCTTGACTTTCAGCTGATGATAACCGCTCTGTAAATCCAGCTTAGAAAAGATGCACGAACTCTCAAGCTGATCAAAAAAGTCTTCGATGCGTGGTAGAGGGTACTTATTAGTGTTCTAAATATCGGATATCGGTCGTGTATCGGCCAAGGAAATTTGATATCGGATTGAAGATATCAGGGATATATCAGGGATATTGACTAAATATCGGAGTGTCATATCGGAGGCTTATATGTAAGCATAAATGTATCCAAGAAGATATAAGCTATTCTAACTCAAATAAAAGTATGTTTTGATTATACTTATCTCGTTAAACATGAATATCGGGATATTGACTAAATATCGAAGTGTCATATCAGAGGCTAACAATTGATGGCAAATTAAAGCATGTGTCTAAGAAAATATAAAGTATAGAAACTCAAATAAAAGTATGTTTTGGGTATACTTACATCATTAAACATGAATACGGGCCATCCACTTGGTAGAATATTTTTTTAAGTGATCACAAACCCAGCAAGTTAAATACCTACAAAATATGATTCACGTGGATCAATATTAACAGTGTGAAGATGAAAATCAAAAATTGAAAAAAATGTAAAAAAGTAAAAAAGGGAAAGAATGCACACCTTGATCGGAAAATCCTCTCTAGAGAAGAACAAACGCTGGAATGAAAAGACGCTGGAATGAAAAAGACGACAACTGAAAAAATTCAGAAAAAGAAAAAAAAAAAAAATAAAAAAATGAAAAAGGTAAAGAATACTAAGTAGTAAATACTAAAATTGATTGGAAAATCCCTTGCGAAGATCAAACACCGGATGTCAAAAGCTAGATCGACGGAAAAAACCCAAAACTGGAAGGAAATAAAATCAAAAACTGAAAAAATTTATAAATTGAAAACTGAAAAAGGGCTCGACTACTCACCTTGATCGGAAAAAACTTCCTTGCAAGGATTGAATGTCGGACTCCGAAGCTCAATCGATTGTCGTCGAAATTTTTTGCCAGACGGAGCTGAGCTGATTGGCATAAAGAGCAGAGTGTCGAGAGGAGCGGAGCTGCGTGATTAGAATTAGGAAAAAGCAGCGATTATCTCTTAAAAATCTAGATGCCTCTTGTCGTTTTAAGTAAATGATTGGGTCGGGTGACTCGGGTTGGATCCACTTTTAAGTGGACCGACCCGCTAACTTTATTTTTAAAAACTATGAATTGCGGTCGATATTTCAAAGGGATATATCGGCCGTGATATCGGCTGCAACCCGGTATTGCGTCGATATTTCTCAAAATATCGGAAACCGCAATATATAAACCCATATCGTATCGGCCTAGTGATAAAACCGCGGCCGATATATCGGATATCGGACCGATATTTGGAACACTGGTACTTATTCTTTATTTTCACTTTATTCAACTCTCTATAGTTCACGCACATTCTCCTAGTCCCATCTTTCTTCTTTACTAATAATATCGGGGCACTCCATGATGATGCGCTAAGTCGAATCCAGCCTTTTTGCAAAAGATCGCCCAGCTGAGTCCGAACTTCAACCAATTTTAATGGGGTTAGACGGTAATGATTCCTGGAGTAAGGTTGAGCTTCTGGCCCTAGATCGATCGCAAACTCCACGGCACGGTCTGGGGGTAATCCTGTAAGGCCATTCGGAACTACGTCTAAAAACTATTGTACTATCGCCGGTCTCTCTGTTGTAGCATCCATAGAAGTCATCACGCCATTCGTAAGTCTGGCTCTGTACTCCACTGGTCCTTTAGATAGGCTTCTGCTGACGAATTCAAATTTTGTATGGTTTGTGATCTTAAACACCACTCTCCTGCATCGTCAATCAATTGTCGCATGAAAGGTCTCTAGCCAGTCCATCCCGAATACAACATCAAAATTCGGTATATCGATAACTAAGAAATTGGCATAAAGCTCTCGTTTGTAAATGACTATGGGGCAGTCTGGATATCCACTAGTCGTCTGCAACACACCACCTCCCCTCTTGTCGTCCCAGCCTGAAGTGAGAGGTGAAATGGGGATATCATGTCGGTTGGCAAAACATGATGCCATAAAACAATGCGAAGCTCCAGAATCAAAAAGCGCAAGAGCGGGTTTGCTAGCTACCAACACAATTTCTACGGTTGCGATAACTATTTCCAAGTATGCATCACACTATAAAACAAATTGAAAGAAAATGGTAAATTGTACATGTAATGACATGAACTGTAGCCTCGGCCTCCTCAGCCGTCATGGTGAACGTCTGGCGCTTCGGTGGTGGAGCCCGTGGTCACGCCTGCTGAAAACCTCTTCGCTGCGATGGGGTCCACGCTGAGTATCCCCCGCTATAGCTGTAGCTGGTGCAGCTGTTGGCGATGGAGTTGCTGGTCTCTGTCCCTTCTGGGGACAGTCTCTTGCAACATGGTCATCTGCTCCACAAATTAGGCACTGGTTCAGCAAATATCGGCACTCAGACTTGACGTGCCCTGGTTTGTTGCAATAGTGGCAGATGGTCTGCTGTCGGTGCTGCTGTGGCTGCTGTGGATGTGATGTGGCCGGCCTCTTAAAAGATGTCTGCTGTGTTGGTCGAGACGCCTGTCGGTTAGAAAGCGGAGGAGGTCGTCTCTGAGGGGCACTCACTTATCGTTCTAGATCTTCCTTCTGTTGTATGTACTTATAATCTCGAACTGCAGAGAGTATTTCAGTGTGCGTCTTCAGCTTATGTCCCACAAGTTGTTTTTGAATCTTGATGCAGGCCTTCTTGAAAACGCTGAGCTCTGTCCCATGGATCAGACACCACGTTCTTCGCGAACCTGCAAAAAGACAACTTGTTAGTAAATTACATACATTTATAGGTCAACTTTGTAAGCTAAAATACATACTTGCTGAGTCTGGAAAATTTAGCGTTGTATTGTTCAACATTCATGGAGCCTTTTTTCAGATTCATAAATTGGGCCTGCAGTGCCTTCTTTGCCTTTGTAAATAATACACAACATTAAACTTCTCTGTGAAGGTGTGCCATGAAATTGGCTGTGTCAAGCGATCCTCCTTTGAATCCCACCACGACATGGCGTCTTCAACCAACTGTAGCTTTGCATTGTCCACCCACGAATTTAGCGCTTTACGTGTCGCTCTTATCATGTTAGCTATCCGGCGTAGCCATTCTTCTGCAGCAAGAGGTCCATCTGTTCCTTTGAAAATTGGTGGACGCAGTGATCTGAATTGTTGTACTCCACCTTCTTGTCTGTGCTCAGGCTCCCGTTGCAAAGCTCGGATCATCTCTCGTAAAGTCTGATCTGAAATTTGGATCGTCGCTGCAGGCCGCTCAGTATTATTGTTGCCATTATTTCCATTATCGACGTGATGATTTCTGCCATTGCCTTTGTTGACGGGATCGTTGAGGTTGGGATCAATGTTGTTATTGGCATCCTCGTTGTCGACGTAATCAATAAGCTGGTCATTGATGTCGTGGTTGTTGTCATTGTTATAGTCGACATTCTCATGAACGATGTGATTGGCGTTGTTGATGGGGATGTTCCTAGTCCCAGATCTACGCCCATCACTTTGATTTCCCGCAAATCTGCATGTGTAATGACTGGATTGTTCTCAGTACCACGTCGATGATTGTATGCTTTCGACATTCTGTATTCCAAAGAATGATGTCAGTTCAATTGTTCACTTATGAGCTTTTGTGCTTGCCCTATATTGTTCACGAGGTGTTTTGCGGGGACCTGCATGGGCCACCACTTGTAACGCCCCGTTTTCAGATACCATTTCTTTTTTCATTATTTGTGCAAGCCCTGCAAAGTTCTAGTGAAAACAACATAGAGCTAACAGAGGATTTTATAATTGAACTAACTTTATTCATCCTTCAAAGAGGTATAAAAGCTCAACTAAACAAGAACTAAATAATCTTTCATTTGTAACAATAAAGAAAACAAGCTGCGCAAAAAGTAACACTCTCCTTACTAAACTGCCACAGAAATCTGTGCTCTCCACTTGAAATTCAGACTCCTCAAAAGCTGGAGCCTCCTCGTACTTTGATTCAGTTTCTGTTAAAAAATAATTTAAGGGGATAAAGTAGACGGTATTTACAATAAACACCAATTATAACTTTCATACAATCCTAGTCCTAAACAAGCCATTAACACTAAACTTTAGACTGTATCTATCAAACTAGAACATTTTATTTTTATATATTATACTCATAATGTAAAGGGAGAGAGCGGGCTAAAGAACCACATCGGGTTTCACAGGCGAGCTTACCTGTGCCCTAAAATTTAATGGTCCAAGATATCATCAAAGGACCCAGTCAAGTCTCTACAATTCCGTCAATGAGCGTAGTAGTCTCTACCATCCTTTCAAACTTTAATTATGAGTTCCCAAAACCTCATGTCATTCTACTAACTATTTCCGTGTCATTTTCAGTTACTCAATAGTTCTTTATTTCTAAACTATGTAAAGAGAATAGTGCATAAAACTGAGGTGTTTATAGCATTTATCCTATGTATCAATATTTCTGAAACAGTGACTTTATTAGCACAATTCAAATTACATAATTTTGTCTCTAACTGTAACAAATCTATTAATCAATGTCTATCAATTCCTAAAGCAAGGAAAATCGCCACACAATCCTATACAATGCATTTATAAACAATCAAGATTGTTAAGCAATTAAAAACTGAAATTAAAACAATGATAAAAGTATTTGACAACTATAGGATCAGATTCATATTTATTGTCATCCACGATGGGTTTTCTAGGGTCTACCATGCTCGGGGAATTTCCCTTGAAAACTGAAAATGGGGCAGAAACTAATCCCATTTAAGAATACCACAAAGCCAGTCATATATGTGTCTATAAATCACTGAACTGTAGGCAACAACAAAAATACACATCCAGTACACAGAAACTGGATAACAATTACACAGTCTGTGAACCAAAATAGCCAAAAAACACAATCAGCAACAAACTGGAGCGAAAAGCACAATCGAACACTAGAACACTCAGCCAAACAGATAAACTCAGTTGGAAGAAACAAACCACAGAGATACATCCACAAATAGACAACCAAGGGGGGCAAAATCGCCTACAAAGAACACAGCCGAACCCCTCTGATGAGGGAAAATATCCGGCGGCCAACCCTAAAACCTAAAACCCTAAATCAGTGGTACGGGGCTGCGACAAAGCTGTCGCCTTGCCCTAGGGATGCCATAATTAACACAAGGGAAGAGATCCCTTTCATATAGAAATTTGAATCATCATCTCCGAGCACTAATCCCTTATTTCCGAAACAAATCGAAAGCACAAAGAGAAATAAATGAAATTTAAAGTTAAAAAAGTTTACCGATTGCGTAGAAACCAAGCTTCTACCAAGCCCAGTGATCCCAAAAAACCAGAGAAGAGATCAGAACTCAATCAAAAGCTTTTTCGAAGAACTTTGAAGAAGAAAACTCAATTTCGTATAAAACAAAACCCTAGAATCCGTTGCGTTTAAGTAGAAACGAAAACGTGAGAGGAGATAAAGGGAAGAGATCTTATCGAATCCGAAATCTCCACGGAAGTCGGCGTGGATTAGGGTTAGGTTTTGAAAATTTCGTCGATGCCGCTTTGTTCGTTTGCTGCCGCCGCGAGAGGCTCACATGCTCGGGTCCTTTGGGCTTGAGTTGAGAACGAATGAGAGGGGAAGAGAGAGAGTTAGTGGAGAGAGTATAATAAAAGGGAAAGGGCCAAATGGGCTTTGTGGGCTTTAAATGAAATGGGTTATTACAATCAAGGATCAGAAATAATAAGGATTACCAAATTTGACACATGACAGAAGATCTAAAGAAAGAAAAGCAAAAAAACTATCAGAACCAGGGTTTCAAATTAAGAAAAATTAGTAATCCTTAGATAAATAAGAGATGTCGAGAGTTTCTTACCTTGCTCATTTTTCGTCCACTCCAACAAATCATCATGCGAGAGATTTATAGATCTAAGCTTCTTGACAATGCTCACTCGCTTCTACTACGTCACATCTGAATAATTTCTTAAGGGATACAATTTATATTTAGTCCATAATACGTACATAACACATGCTTACATAAGCAAATCTAAGCAAATCAAATAAAATCCTAGCAAATAAAACCAAATAAAAGCAACTCAAATAAAATCAAATAGGAGCAAGTCTAATAAAATTAAAAAAGATTCTTTGAACTTGATCCTCATCATTGTCCAGGGAATATTAGAGCTCCAATTAAGTTTTGAACGTGTGTACTTGTAACTTTGAAGTGCACAAAAAAGAAATAAAGAAACAACGAAGAAGTTAGCGACTAAGTAATATGTAGACTTCGACGCGTTGGCTAAAGAACAAGCAAAAGGAGTAAGGCCTGCTCTCACACGTTAGGTATAGCCAAGGCTCACAAAGCGAAGTGAATCTGCCATTAAATTATTGGTCATAGGTTGGTCAACATCTGACTGGCAAACTAGTAACCTTTCAAACTTGGTAAGCCTTCGACGAAAGTCATGAAAAGGTAGCTAAAGATCTAGAACCATAGCTACCTTGGTTAATTTTACAAGTTCTTGAATTGATATTTTTATAGGAAATTGTATTATCTTTATTCAAGAAAGTTATATGTATATTTATTGTCACTTAGTCATGACAGATGTGCGGATTCATCAGCATTATTTATAAGCTGTTGGCCATATAATTGCCCAGATGTCTCTGTGCATAGTGATGGTTGAACATGCACCTTGTAAATAACAGTAGTTTTGAGGCAAATCTTGGACTTGAATCCTTGTAGTTGAACATTATTCGGTGATAATGTCATTTGACATTTGTACATGGAGAATCAGAACTGGTCTTACCGATTGCCATGGGCAATTTACTTTTGGTTGAAGCTGATTTAGTAACCATTGGTTCCAACAGCTAGTTCTACAATAAGGACGGAGACAAATGCCAGGGGTGGCAACTGTTAGTTTTCTAAAAAAGAATACGACAATTTGTGTTAAAAAATTCTGAGGAATTTGTAAGTGCTAGTGGGAGAGGAGTGGATAATTATTTAAAGGGGGTTGTGATATTGTCAATATTTCGGAAGCTTGTCGTGCCAATATGAGAATGAGTGAACCCTGTTCTGTGGGTTAGTGGGTGCTTATTATTCGGGGTGAGTGAGTCCCTATTACTCGGTTTGAATGAGCCCCCATAAATTGTATCCCTTTCTCCTGATCTTAGTAATGTATCTTGTGTCTTTAATTTTTTTATCAATCTTTCTTTCTACATTATAATCGCTACTTACAGGTTTAAATTTTCTCCACTTGGGACTCAATTATGTAAGATGTGCTAAGTTACAACTCTCAGCAAATAAGATATACTAGGGTAGTTGCTTGATTATAGCTGGGAAAAACTGCTTTTTGCAGTGAGCATGGATTATCTGTACCAACTGATGCGTCTTTACCATTACTTAGAAGCCTGCCTTGGTGGAGAGTTAATTCTGGAAGGTTCTTTTGTCCTTTTAGGCATATAATCTGAAGGATGTGTGAACGTTAATTACATATCTTTGTCTGGAATGCTGATTTGCTTGTGTAATGTTTAAGGCGACTGGCTGTAGCAACTGATGCTTCTTTACAGTCAATTGGAAGCCTAAACCAATTGAGGATTAATATGTAAAGGGTATGGACTTCTGTGATTCATTGGATTGAAGGAAGTAAGGGTTTAGTTCTGTGGCATCGCTATGGTGGATTTGACATAAAACCTTCTTTTTCTTCTGCTGGTTACGGATGTCTACTTGAACATTAGACCTTACAATGCACATTTTTTAAGAAAATGTTTAAAACACAATATTTTTTAAATTTATGTAACGAAATAAAATTATTATTAGCAGAACTTTAGAGCTCTTTTATATGCAGTTAATCTTGATTAACTATAATTTCATGCAGTTATGTCTGAGATCATTAGGATAGCCCGCTGGGCAATTCTTTGGGAGTTAAGCTAATTGTGCCTAGCTCATTTTTATATCTTAACCATAGTTATTTAGAGTCGAACAGGCCAAGAACCTTTCCTGCAATCATCTGTTTGCATGCGCTATACTTATGCTCAGGAAACCGCCTTACTTTTTTTGGAGTCAGCATATGCAAACAACTCCTAGTTTATCAATGTGATGAGCTCCTTATTTTCTTTCTTTTTTCTTTTCTGTTTCAAGACACTTCAAATAGGGCATGTTTGGTAGTTTCATATTCCAACTTTTGGTTTTGGTGACTGTATACCATGCATTTCATGTGAATATTTGTCTGATTTATGTATATGTATATGTTATATTGCCTGACATATGGATATGTATATGTTTTGGCAAATTTGTCTATAGACTTAAACTTGTCTACTATAGAAAGGGCCATTTAAACTGTAATTCTGATGCATTCATCTTCAGCAAAACATCCCAAGTGCCACAAAATTAACGGCTGAATGATTCCAAGTGTTCATGCCTCATACATTGTTTCCATAAAATGAATGGTTGAATAAACTTGTTGTTTGAACCTATAACCTAGAATGTTTGAAACAGCTTCTAATGCTAGTCCATTGGAGGTGTTTTGGTGGTGTGGGAGGGCTCTTATCAGTTTAGCTTTGACGTTACAATGTAAATGAAATTGTCAGCCTTTGACTGCTGGGGTTTTTTATGGGCAGCAAGCATGCTTTTAAATGGTGCATCAAATTGCGAGAAAAATAAAGAATTTGTTTGCTAAAGAGTTTTTGATGATTTTATGCCCAAAGGACAAACGCTGCTATACATTTAACCCCTGTGATTTTTTTCTTTTTTTAATTGTTATCATTGTTATTTTATTATTTTACGACGGTTAGTTAATGTTAGGCAGGTTTACCTAGTTTCCACAGCTTAACCTGGTGAACCTTTAGTATCCATAAACCATTCTACATTTTAATGGATTAGTTTCTTTAGGTTGGAGTTGATGGAAGGCTAGTTCCTGCTACAGATGATGAACTTATGGAGGTTGAACATTTGCTTGAAGATGATAGGACTGAAGTGCAAAGGGGCACTGAACAATTCCCTTCGGATGGATGGCTATCGCCAAAGACTTCTGACTTACAACGTAAGGAAGGCCACATCTTGTATTCTTTTACTTCTCTTACCGTAGACACACGGTTTATAAGTTTCTGTTCATAGTAAACTGTTTACTGTGCACACACACACCTGAACATGTATCTGAACATGTGTGCTTGCGTGTGCGTGTATATCTGGTATTGTAGTTGAACTATGTTTTTTCACATTGATCTTTTGGAAGAGGATTCATTTTTATTTTAGCCATTGGATTGATTCAGCATTTGTTCAGATGCATTAATTTTTTTCTTGGTATTTCCAAGTGCATTAAATGTACCATTAAGCTGAAGGCATATTCACATATTTAAAGTCATGCATACCAATAGAATTATAGAAGTTGTCAAATCTTCTATTAGGATAACTTACATAAGTGATAATCACAAAAATATATAGCTATAGATAGGATTTAATTGTATTCTGGGACAACATCAAATTCTGTCTCCACCAACTATCTACATGGAGGGGAGACCAATAATTTGCTTCCCACCGAGGAAGCTTACACGGTGGGCTACCCAATGGGCAACCCACAACTTTCCCTTTGATTTGCTCCCTATAAAGCATATACACATAAAATTTAATATATTTTGGAAGCTTCTAAGCATGACCTTTTTAGTTAATTTGCTTCTGTCACTGTCCTCTTTGTTTTGCACGCACACCGCCACACCAACCCATGCATGCATCCTCGAGCAATATGTGGATTTTTCCGCCGAGGGGTGAGTGCTTTTACATGGAAAGCGTTTCCAGCGATTCCTGGTAGCTGCCTAAGCAATCTTGTAGTGTACCATTTGAATGGACAATCCGCATGGGCCACACTGTTCATTGTGGTCTCCACGCCCTATAACACCAGTGTATACAAAAGTTACGAAATTTGAAGTTTGTTAGATCTCAATTATGCATCAACTGGTTGTTAAATTAATTAATTTTTAAATAGGATAGCAAATAACACCATTTAATCGCAAAATAAGAATTAGATGATGTTTATGCATAATCATTTTAGGATATGGAGATTACAAGGCACAGTATGAATCATGTTGGGAAAATCTGCATTGTGATTTTAGGCACTCTTTAGTTACTTATGCAGTAAGGAGTTAGCTTACGGTCAATTTTCCCATACATTAATTAAAGGTAGATCTTAATGCTTCCTTCACTGCAATCTTGCTGATAGAAACCAATATTTAACTCTACACTATGCTAATGTACCATAAAATTGATAATAATGGCAATTCATAGTGAGAGCTGTTAATATCTCTCTTTTTAGACGCCGAAGGAAACTCCCTAGTCCAGCTGTCTCTCACCTTAACCTGGAAATCATTGTTGGATCTGAAACCAATGGTTTAAATGATGAAGTATGCTCAAAATTCATGCGGTGTGTATAGTTAATTAGGAGTCTCCAGATGATGTAGATAAGGTCTGCATAACCTCCATTATAGGCAGTGGGGGTTCCGAAAATGGCAAAATATTTGCAATGCATTGTAAGCATAGCCCATTGGTTTTGGTGGAACACTAAGGAAAGCAGAGTACTTATTACTTTATGAGCTTGTTCTGTAGACACAATGCATTCAGGCTTACACAGTATGGAAATGTGACATTTGATTTGCCATTGGAGATAAACGATTTTGGGCTTGCATTCCTTTTATTAAGTAGCAAAAAGAGAAACCAGAAGATGCCTATAGTCTGAGGTTGCTTTTTTGTTATATCTGACTCTTGTTCATATTGGAATTTTGTTCCTTGTTTTGTGAAAAATGCCAATCTTTTCTCACCATATGATCCCCTAGTCGTAACTCGTGACACTTATCTCGACACCATCGGTGATTTTTTGGTGCATTTAGGTTTCTCTATGCTTACAATATATACTCGATTTTGTTCAGTAGCTCAAGTATCATTCCCACTCTGCCATCTCCCTCTCTTTTCTTAGCCATAACTCATTACACTTCTCATATCAGAGCAATTGATGATTGTAATGATCATCAAGGCTCTTTGGTGTGCTGCTCTGTTATAATTAATTTGGCTTGGAATTTGGGCATCACTCTGCCAGGCTGGGAATTAGTTGTGAAACATTTGTCAATTCTCTTTCAGAACTTTCTTGACTTTGATACGTTTTCCCTTGCTTGCTCATTAAATGGAAAAGTATTGTATGATGACAATGATAGTATGAAAACATTTGTTTATCAAAGTCCAATTTTGCCTTCAATTAATTTTATTAGTTTTTAACATATACCACCAAATATTTAATATTAGGAAATTTACATACAAATCTTTCATATTAACAAATTTACATTTCGACTTGGCTTAAGTTATGTTAACATATCCCTTCTGTCAATTTCCATCTAATTTTGCCTTCAATTAATTTTATGAGTTTTTAATATGGGAATCATGTAGATTAGGTGGCATCTGATCTATAGATTATGTGCAAGACACAAAAAGGTTGGGCCTTGTACTTTCCAACTTTATGTATCTTGGCACAAACCTATTAGATCAAGTGCCAACTTTTCTACATTATTTTCTTTTAGTATATATCCCCAAATGTTTCATATTTGGAAATTTGCGTACAAATATTTCATATTTATAAATTTACATTTCAACTTGGCTTAAATTATGTTAACATATCCCTTCTGTCAATTCCCATCTAATTTTGAACCGATTAAGGGACTATTTTCCAAATTGCTCCTGGTTCTCTCCTTCCTTTGTTGCAGGATAAAGAGCCCAGTTCTCTATTATTCATTCCTCTATTATTCATTCCCTTGAACGCTTAAATATGATGTGCTGGTATGCTGTATCAAATGGCTTTAGAGGCTTTTGTCGGCTTGCTGGAGCTTGTGAAAGGGTAGGCTGAGAGCTAGACGATTGTCTAGTGTGCTGACGATGATGTCCTTGTGCCTCAATCTCTAAGATCAATGTCTTTTTGTAGCTTGGGAGAATGAAAAAGGGGAGAAGGGGAATAAGAAGAGAAAGAAGAGTAGCGTTGGTTGATTTTCGAAAATTTTCCTTTAGTGCTTTGGGTTTTCTTGTTGAGAAAGAGTTTCTAAGAGAAAAGTAGAAGACGAGGAAAATATGATCATTTATTTTTTATGTTATCTATGTCGAAGAAACGAGTATTCTGTTTTAACCGGGGGGATTCAACCATAAGCAAATTTCGGGAATAAATTGACAAATATTAAAATGTGGGCTATACATATCTCAATATGAATGGTTTTTGGGATCTTAATTTTTTTTAAAACCCATTTTTATATGTAGAGATAATATGTACCGTTGGGTTTGTATTATTATAAATTTATTAGGGATATCAGGTGTGATACGTCTAGGGCTTTTTGTGGGGATCAAAGGTAGGATTTTTATGGCTTTTGGACTCTTAATCTAGGGTTTAATGCCAAAGACTGATCTGAAAATTGCTAATAATTGCGGAAATAATAGATCTAATGAATAAAACAACTAATTAGCAAATAGGAATTAAACTAGGGAAACTAGGAATTAGAAATACCTTGATCAATTCTTCCATCAACCGCATCCTAGGGCCGGCCGGCCCCTTTAATGGGGGAGGGGTTAATAAATGTCTAATTACCCTCTTACCCTCCCCACTTATGAATAATCACAAGTTTGGGACCGGGTCCATAGTGGACCCAAGTCGCCGCATCCGATGGTAGACCCGAATAGCCTGAGCCGGCCCCTCCTCTTGCCTAGCCGCCGCAACCGCATCATTACTCCCCCCAAAAGTGCCACATTGTCCTCAAGGTGGAAGTCTGGAAACTGGTTACGGATCACTGAAGCGGCCTCCCAAGTAGCATCGTGGTCGGGAAGGCCCCTCCAACGAATCCGCACCTCCTGAATTCCGCCGTCGGTCTGCCGGATCCCCGTCAACTCCTGAGGCTCCAGAAGCACCTCCATGTCATCTGTCAGAGTGGGTGGGAGAGTGGGTGACAGAGTGTGATCCCCGATGGCCCGTCGTAACTGCGAAATGTGGAACACCGGGTGAATGGTCGAAGTGACGGGCAACTGCAGTCTATAGGCCACCTTCCCGATCTGTGCGGTCACCTCGAACGGTCCATAGTAACGGGCTGCTAGCTTCTCATTGCTCCGACGGGCCAAGGTCCTCTGCCTGTAAGGTCGAAGCTTCAGGTACACACGGTCCCCGACCTCAAACTGCTCATCTCGCCGGTGTGCATCAGCCTTGGTCTTCATGATCTGCTGGGCTCTCAACAGGTGTTTCTTCAACTCATCCAGGTATTTATCCCTCTCAGTCAAATGCTCCTCTACCTGGGACACTGGCGTGGCTCCTCTGCTGTAATGTATCAACTGTGGCGGGTCTCGGCCATATAGGATCCGAAATGGGGTGCTCAGTGCTGCCGAATGGTACGAGGTGTTGTACCAATATTCTGCCCATGCCAACCACCTGGCCCACTGCTTCGGTGCCTCTGAAGCGAAGCACCTCAGGTATGTCTCCACACTCCTATTCACCACCTCCGTCTGTCCATCTGTCTGTGGGTGATAGGCAGTGCTCCTCCGTAACTTGGTCCCCTGCACCTTAAATAACTCCTGCCAGAAGCTGCTAATGAACACTTTATCCCGATCTGACACTATAGAGCCTGGAAACCCGTGCAGGCGAACCACATCCCTCATGAAAGCTGCTGCCACCGTAACTGCAGTGTACGTGTGTTTGAGGGGTATGAAATGGGCGTACTTGCTGAGCCGATCGACCACCACTAGTATAGAACTGTAACCCTCTGATCGCGGCAACCCCTCAATGAAGTCCATACTGATATCCTCCCAGACTCTCTCTGGCAAGGCTAATGGCTGTAAAAGACCCGTTGGTGCCATTGCTATATATTTGTGACGCTGGCACACGTCACACTCTGCTATCCGCTGGGCAATGTCTTTCTTCATCCCGGGCCAGTATAGCTCCCTCGCCATCCTCCTATAAGTCTGCTATACCCCGGAGTGTCCGCCGATGACGCTGCCGTGGAACTCCTGAAAGATCATGGGAATGTGGGCGGACCCCCAGGGAATCACCAGCCTGCGTGGTATAGCAGCCTCTGTCCCTCCATGCTGTATCCCTGGAAGTCAACGGACCCCTGCTGCAGTGCCTCACGGATCCTCGCCAGATCTGCATCAGCCTTAATCTCTCTACTCAAGGGCTCCCAATCCAAGAGGACTGGTGCTGAGATGGCGGCTACCTCTGCAATCTCATCGCGGCGTGACAAGGCGTCAGCCGCCTTGTTTTCCAGGCCTGGGCGGTACTGTATCTCGAATGTAAAATGCACCAGCTTGGAGAGCCACCTCTGGTGCTCCTCGGTGACCATGCGCTGCTCCAATAGATATCTCAAACGCCGCTGGTCGGTCCGCACTATGAACTTCCTACCCAACAAGTAGGGTCGTCACTTCTGAATGGCTAGTACAATCGCCATCAACTCCCTCTCATAAACTGACTTCAGCCTCGTCCGTGCTGCCAGAGTCTGGCTAAAGAAAGCAATCGGCCTCTGGTCCTGCATCAACACTGCCCCCAAGCCATACCCTGATGCGTCGGTGTCTATCACAAATGGTCTGCTGAAATCTGGGAGTGCTAAAACTGGTACCGGCGTCATCGCCTGCTTCAGGGCCTCGAATGCCCTTGTAGCCTCCTCGCTCCAGTGGAAGTTGTCCTTCTTTAGTTGCTCGGTGAGAGGCCAAGCAATCGTGCTATATCCCTGGACAAATTTCCTGTAATAACCTGTCAAGCCCAAGAAGCCTCGCAGTCCCCGTAAAGTGGAAGGCACCGGCCAGTCTAGCATGGCTGCAATCTTGGTCCTGTCGGCTGCAACTCCCTCTGCTGACACCACGTGTCCTAAGTACTCCACCTGTGGCTGGCCAAACAGACACTTCTTCTTGTTCGCACAGAGTTGCTGCTCCTGTAGCTCATGCAACACCGTCCGCAGATGCCCCACATGCTCCTCCATACTGCGGCTGTACACCAGAATGTCATCAAAGAAGACCAGCACAAATCTCCTCAGAAAAGGTCGGAAGACCTTGTTCATCACGGCCTGGAATGTCGCCGGTGCATTCGTCAGGCCGAATGGCATGACTAGGAACTTACAATGCCCCTCGTGAGTCCTGAAAGCAGTCTTTGGCACGTCGGCCGCCCTCATCCGTATCTGATGGTAAGCAGACTTAAGATCAATCTTGGAAAAATATGCTGCCCCGTGGAGTTCATCCTGTAGCTCATCAATCACAGGAATAGGAAATTTATTTGCCACCATCTCCTTATTCAGGGCCCTGTAATCCACACAGAATCTCCAGCTGCCATCCTTCTTCTTCACCAACAACACCGGGCTAGAGAAAGGGCTAGTGCTCGGTTGAATCACCCCTGCCTGCAGCATCTCGTCCACCAGCCTCTTTATCTCGTCCTTCTGTACCTGGGGATACCTGTAGGGTCGCACACTGATGGGGGACATGCCCTCCCTCAAAACGATGGCGTGCTCATGATCTCTGTGTGGTGGCAGCCCCTGCGGTGTCTGGAAGACCTCCTCAAACTGGGCCAACAGCTGCTCTACCTCCGGTGCTACCGCCTGTGTGGGGTCCTCACTCTGTACTGACGCTGTCACAGCCTGTAGCTCCACCAAAAAGCCTTCCCCTGCTGTGTGGATCGCCCTGGACATGGACTTATAAGACACCAAGGAACGGCAGAGACTGGGGTCCCCCCTGCAATACCACTGTCCTCCCCCCATGTTGATACTCCATCCTCAGCATCTTCCAATTCGTCCTGGTCTCCCCGAGGGTCTGCAGCCATTTCATCACCAGGATGACATCTGTACTCCCTAGCTCCAAGGGCAAGAAATCGGTGACGATCTGCTCTCCCTGAATCGCCACAACCACCCCGCGGCAGACACCAGTGCTATGTGTCACCTGTCCCGTGCCTAGCATCACTCCATACCGCCCAGTGCCACTCATCTGCAAGCCCTGTGCCTCCGCCAGTCTGCTGGAAATGAAGTTGTGGGTGGCCCCACTGTCGATCAGTACTATCACCTCCTGGCTACCCACCTGTCCCACTAATTTCATGGTGTGGTTCGGTGTGAACCCCACCACGGAATTGAGGGACACCTCTGCAAGGTCCAAGTGCTGGTGCTCCATCTCCTCCTCATCCTCTCCTGCCTCTAGGGTGATCACCTCATCCTCTCCCTCCTCGCCAGCTATCAGTATCTGGAGAGTCCGAGCAGCGCATCGGTGTCCGGAGGTGAACTTCTCATCACATCTGAAGCACAGCCCCTTCAACCGCTTCTCCCGTATCTCTGTGTCTGTCATCCTACACACCTGCCCCCCACCGCGGGGCTCCTGCCTCCTATCAGTGTCGCTCCCAGCTGCGGCTGTCACCCCCTGGCCCGATGTGGTCCTTGTAGTAGGTGCCGTCCTCTGCCCTGTAGTAGCCGTCTGACTCCTGAAACTGGCACCTCCCCACGCCCCGCGGGCTCTCCGCTCTGTCTCCTGGTGATCCTCCACCTTCCTGGCCAGCGTCATCATCCCGCGCAAGCCAACGGGCTCGAACTGCCTCAGCCCCGACCTCACCGTGGGCTTCAGCCCCTTCATGAAACAGCCCTCCAGAGACTCCTCAGAAACTCCCCGAACTCGGTGGCAGAGCGACTCGAATTTCTTGATATAATCACCCACGCTCCCCTCCTGCTTCAGCGAGTACAGTCTCTCGAACACGCCACCAGCATGTCCTCCGCCAAACCGCTCAGTCAAGAGCGTCGTAAACTCAGCCCAGGTTTGAAAAGGCTGCTGCTGACATGTCCAGCGAAACCAGCCTAAAGCCTCTCCCTCCAAGCAAACCCATATCGTCCGGAGCCACTCCTCCCCTGGGACAGCGGACACCTCCAAGTACCTCTCTACCCGGTACAGCCAGTCATCTGGGTCACCCCCCTCAAAAACAGGCACCTCCAGCTTCCTCAGACGCATCTCGCCAGCGAATCCACCTCTCTCCTGCTGCTGGAAACCTCCCCTGTGCTGGTATCCCTGTCGCCTATCTGGAACATAAGCCTCAGCTCGATCACGGTAGCCTCCCCCTGCTCCATGCCCCTGTCAGTCTCCCTGAGGGTGTCCGAACTCCGCCTGGTGGCCTCCCGGGGGGTCCTGGTACGCTCTCCAATCTCCCGTAACTCCCCCAAAGGGTGGGGGCTGAGTCAACGGGCCTCCTGTGATCTGGTGGTGCCATCCACCCTGCTGAAATTCTCCGCTCGGTCCCCCAAAAGGCTGAAAACCCCCAAACTGTGCTCCTCGGACCTCGGGCGGGGCCCACGGGGGCCTGAAAATCCTCGAACTAGGCTGTCGGGCCTCCTGGGGGGTCGGTGGGCCCCCCAGGGGTCCGGCGGGCTTCGGGTCCCCCCTCTGGGGTCGGCCGAGGCCCCCCAGGCCGCCGTCGGGGGCGGCCGGCCCTGAAAATGGGCCGGCGGGCCCCAGGCGGCGGCGCCTGGGCCCGCCGAGGCCGAGGGGGGGGGGGGGGCGGGGGGGCCCCTCCCAGGGGCCTGGCGGCCCCCCGCCGCCCCTCTGGGGGTTCGCTGGGCCCCCCAGAGGCCCCTGGGGGGTCGGCGACCACCCCACGGGCTGCCGGCTTGCTGGGGTTCCTCCTCCGGCCCCCTTGTCGTCGTGGCGTGGCGGTGCGTGATCTTGGTGAGTCCCCCACACATGGTCTCCTTGATCGAAGCCCCCGTCTTCGTCTAGATCCGGATCATCTTCAAAAAAAATTGCATTTTTCCTCTTGTCCTTCGCCAAAGGTGGCTCCTTTTTGATTGGATCCGCTTTTGGCACAATATGAACGGTCAACGCCGCTATAGCCTCCGTCAATTCCGATAATTTTGCCTCCGTCTTCCCTTGGTTCTCCTTCACCTCTTGGATCTCCCCCCCGGATTTGCGTGGCTATTTCGGCGTCTTCCTTCCTTACGTCGATGAAACCCTTGCTAATCTGGGCCTCCATCCGTTCAGCCTTCTTTTCCAGAATATCGACCAGCTCCTTGGATCGTGTGCTCGCCATGGATCGAAGGCTCTGATACCAATTTGATACGTCTAGGGCTTTTTGTGGGGATCAAAGGTAGGATTTTTATGGCTTTTGGACTCTTAATCTAGGGTTTAATGCCAAAGACTGATCTGAAAATTGCTAATAATTGCGGAAATAATAGATCTAATGACTAAAACAACTAATTAGCAAATATGAATTAAACTAGGGAAACTAGGAATTAGAAATACCTTGATCAATTCTTCCATCAACCGCATTCTAGGGCCGGCCGGCCCCTTTAACGGGGGAGGGGTTAATAAATGTCTAATTACACTCTTACCCTCCTCACTTATGAATAATCACAAGTTTGGGACCGGGTCCGTAGTGGACCCAAGTCGCCACCTCCGATGGTAGACCCGAATAGCCTGAGCCGGCCCCTCCTCTTGCCTAGCCGCCGCAACCGCATCAAGGTGTTCGTTATAAAAACTATTTTGAAAAATTGCAACCAATAATCTAAAAGTTTGCATTGGTTCTTGGGTGACAATAATCTATGGCCTTCAGTGAGTTTTGCATGTAGAAGTGACATGTATATTGTCAAAATGTAAACTTGGTCTGTTTTAGTGGCCAAAACCCAATCAATCACATGTGCTTTTTCGTTTGCTGTGTTGTTGACTTGATCATGTTGAGTCTTTTTAGTTTTATTTTTAAAAGAAATTTGAGTCTTTTTGAGTTTCCTGGTTTAATGAATTCTTTTATTTAGTTTAGATGTTTGAGTTTATTTAAGATTCTTTATTTGCGTCTATTTAGGTGTTTGCGTATGAGTCAAATTACTTTTTATTTTACCTATAAATATGACGGTGTCATCAAACTTTTAGATTATTAAATTAAGTTAATGAATAAAATTTAGAGTTACGCAAACATTATTTGCCACTTGAAAAATATTAAGCATGAGAGATGTAAGAGTGGCTTGTTTGCCCGCACGTGAGATCCAAAAAGGTTGGGAAATGGATTCCCTAACTCATGGTTTGATGATGAGCAAATATTGTTTGTTGTCTAACAATTTCATTTAGTATAACATGATAATAGACCAAGTGACATTGCTCAAGATTGCTCAAGCACAAAAGTGAATGATCTCTTAGCAAGGCTTGATAAATGGTGATGGTGTGACTCCAAGGCATCAAGATGAGTTGGAGAATTCTAAGGTAAGAGCATGGAGCTAAAGCTACAACAAATCAAGCTTGAAGACATATTCTTTATGCATTAGTAGCAATATTTTGTTTTTTGTCTTAGATATCATGTAATGCCTTGAAAATGTCACACACACACTAGAAACCACATGTTATCATTTAGAATTAATATGGATTTGATTTATGATCAAAAACTTAGGTTTCATAGGCCAAAAACCATGTATCTAAAAAGTAGTTGACTCATTGAACTAGAGTCGATTCCTATTCTCTGGTTTTTGAGCTGACTGGAATTGGTCCACTAATGGTCAATCACTAGTTGACTAGTGGCCAAGGCCAATTAGTCGACTAGTAAATGAACTATAGTCGACTTTTCAAGGCTAGCTCAGACTACAACTGTCAAATTTTTGCCTGTTTTTTCTAACCGTTGGGGCGGCTTTTTGGGGGTTTTCTTGACCAGTTTTCATCCTATTTATATGAGATTGATTTCAGATCATTAGGCTTAGGCATTCATTCAAGAAGAAAATAGATGAAAAAGAAAATGAAAAAGAAGAAGAAAAAGCCTTACCTTATTTAGCTCACATGTCTATTTTCTCATTCTCTTGAGCTTCTACTCTTTCAAAGCCAAATTCTTATGAAGTAGAATCTATATTCCTGACCATACAAATACAGATTTTGTCTCATCTTCAAGGTTTAGGAAGGTTGTAATCTTGAGCTTCAAAGTGTAACCTCATTGGAGAGGAAGTGCTCTCATTGGAGAAGTGTTGGTGTTGTAAAATCCTCATTTGTGAGGTGGTGAGTTGTAAGCCCTCTTGGGAAGAGGCAAATTGGAAATCCTCCCGTAAAGAGGCAGTTGTACCATTTGGAAAATGGTGGAAAATCCAAGTGGGACTTGGGTCTAGATGTAGCCTGGGGTTTGGGTGAACCAGAATAAAGCTCAGTATTTGCGTTTGCTTTGTCTGGTTTGCATTCTCTCTCTCTTGCATACTCTTATTTATATTTTCACTGTGCTTGTCTTTATAGTTGCAAGATTTAGTTATTGATTACGTTTAAATTAATAATAATTGTAAACTTAAGTAGATTTGCTAGAGAAAGTTTTATTATTTCATTGGACACTAATCACCCCACTCTAGTGTCTATTTGCCGTCTACTTGGTCGTAACAGTTTTCACGTGTAAGATAGTAGAGACGGTGATTATCATATCTTCTATCAAATTTCTAGTTAGTTCTTTCACACTCTTTTACATATTCCTTTTCCATTCCATTCCGCATCAAATTAATACTAGAGCTTAAAGCTTGATCTTTGAGCTCTTTATTTGTCTTCTCCATCTTTTTTATTAGATTATGTTTTAGTTAAAAAAAGAAAAACAATCTTCTGTTTGTTTACAGTGAAAAATTTCAATTCAAGTTCATGTAGAAAAAGAAAAAGAAAAAATTGGGGTCTGTTTCAAAAACAAAAACAAAAATCTTGTCATTGATCATCTTCATCCTATTCAAACCCTAAAAATTTTCAAAATTCCTATTGTACTTCGTATTTCATAGTCATCCTCTATCACAAAACCCTACAACCAAATCCAATACCAAAATCCCCAAACCCAATTCTGTCCATAACCCTAAACCCGAACCACCTCACCATTACATTTGTCATTTGTCATCTACTGGAGTAAAAAAACCCAACACGAGAACCCATCATCTTCGTCTTCGTCCCCATCGTCTACATCTTTAAACTCTCCTAGCCATTGTTCTAAATATTGGTATGATATTCGCAATATCTGCCGTAATATTGGAAAAAACAAAGGGCTGATTGATATATGTATTTTTATTTCGGTTTTCGATTTTCAACTAGCATCGTTTGTAATTTTGGAATCAGGCCGCTATTTTGATTTGAAATATTGGTCAATTTCAACATGTTCTAGTTTTAATTTTTTTGAGTTTAATAATATTTATAAACAGAAGAGGTGGGTTAATCCGATATGCAACACTACGTTTGTTGAAAATTTTTCAACTCTATTGCCGGTTGATCTTCTTTCTTGCTTCTGCTATCTTCCACGGCCTTAACGGTTGAGTTTTAATCTTCCTCCTCTTCGTCTTATTGATCTCGAATCAAGGATGGTGGCTGTTAGCAAAGTATGTCTTCCTCATCCGTCAGGTTTACTCATCGACACCGAGTTGTCGGCAAGAACTACGTCCAAGAACTTCTCGAAAAGGCACTATGTTTTCGATTTTTTTTTAATTTTTATATAATTTGGTTGAAAATTCAAGTACAATGCAATATATTGAGCTAAGTATATCCTAAACATAATTTTATGAGAGTTTATATTATTTGTATCTACTTAAATACATGTATGTCAAACACATGATATCTATTATTAGCATCCGATATGACACTCTGATATTTAATCAATATCCCTGATATATCTCCGATATCAGATATCAGATATCATATTTTTCAAACCGATATGCTACCGATATCCGATATTTAGGACACTGCTCCTAGCCATCAACATCATCATCACCATCTTCTCTCCACTCATTAAAAACTCAAACCTAACATCACAATCTTTGCGCAAGCTGAAACCCTAAACCTTATTATATCCTCAATATCATCACCTCCAAGTCTTCGATGCTAATTGAAGCTGTTACCCACCTTCCTCCTTACCGTCGATCATCATTTAAGCTTAAGCTTACCGTCAGTGTCATCAAAACCTAACAAATTGTCATCTTCGTTAATTTCTTTCATCTTCATCCTTATCGTAGTCATCTTTACTATTAAAGCTTGCTACTATTAGCATATCCATTCCTGCCATCAATGACCCATCCCATCACCATCGAGTTCAACGACTTCCTTTGGATCTCATCGCAGCAGCTTTAGCTCGATTTTGAATTGGGTCTGACTCAACCAAACTCAATTTAAAGACTTTAAAGTGTCCGACCCAGCCCCAAGGACAATGATTTGAGCCTGATATGTTTCAAGGATCTGTCTAGTTTCACATTCTTTGAAGTCGAAAGTAGATCTAAAGTCCAAAGTCTCAGACCTGATCCGAAAAGATCAAACTTGAACTGACCTCTGTTATAGTGCACCATGAGAATTTTGAAGCATTTTAAAAATTTCAAGCTGTAATGGTAACTGTTTGCTATTTTTCGAGATTTTCGTGGGGATTTTACTATTTTACACCTGGTTCACTATTTTGATGATTTTGAAACCATTTAAGCTAATTTTTAATACTTTTGAGCTAGTTGCACGTTAGTTTGAGCCATTACATATCTTGAAAGAATAACCGAAGAAATTTATATACCTAAGGGTGTTATTGATACTTATGAAGACTTATATGAATCTATTTCTCATCTCAATATCGTTAGGTGTTTGTTTATAATACGTAAAGGTGAGGAATATAGGCGTAAAGGTGAGGAATATAGGCATAAGATTAACATTTTTCATATCTACAGTAAGATAAATGATAAGTCCTATAAATTTATAATTGATGAATGAAGTTATGTTAATATAATGGCCAAATCAGCTTTAGTGAGTAGTGAGTCTAATAGCTGATTCCTACCTACAACCATATCACATTATTTGGGTTAATAAGACCGCTAATCCATTTACCTTTGAGATTTGTAGTGCTTATAAGATGTTTAGTTTCTATCCAATTTTTGAGCTATCATGATCACATTTGGTGTGATGTTGTACCCATAAACGTTGCATATATTTTGTTACAAATGCCTTGGTTGCATGACCTAGATGCGAGGATTTATGAAATGCCAAACACACATATTCATGTTAATGAGAAGAAAATTGTGTTGATCCTTTACCAACCTAAGATTTAAGTTGGTCAACAAAATAGGTTGAACTCCAAGGAGTTTGGGAATAAGCTTGAATCAAATCCTGAGCCTGAGCCTAATAGTAAGCTATAATCAGAAGTAAAGTGTGAATAGAGTCATATTGAGTTTATCATCTCAAATCCTTCACAATTTACCAGCAAGTAGATTTTGCACACCTTAGTTTTCATGATTTGGAAATATTCTTCAGAATATGCTTTATAGTTTACTTCATTTAAAGTTTGAGAACGCGTATTCTTTAACTACAAGAGCTAACTTCTACCATATTGCACATCTTTATCGCCATTCATCATGTGTTATCAAAGCCGGAGAGAATGGTATGAATCCAATTTGGATTTGGATTGACCTGTTTGAGTCAATCTTGTATTTTGATCTTTGAGTTTTTTGATTTACTTATTTGAATCTTTTTAGTTTTCTTTTTAAAAAGAATTTGATGTTGTGAATTGGCCCATTGGGCCGATTGGGTATCCACCTATCATTGAATGCTATATATATGAGGGTGCTCCTAACCCTCTACACCTTTTACCGTATGCTTTTCCCTTCATAACACGTTATTAGCACGAATCTGCTCGAAGGAAAAAGACGACGGCTCTCAAGGAGGAGTTCATCCCCAACGTCATTTTAAGATCTTGTTCTTCTCAACGGGGAGCGTAAAAGGCATCCTTCATCGACCGTCGTCTATATTCCATAGCCGAATCTAAAAGGTAAATCCTCAAATTTTTTAGATCTAGACTTGCTTTTCATGTAGATCTGCATGTTTTAGATTACGTAGTTCACGAACACGGTAAAAATCGAATTTTTTAGATCTGCATGTCTAAAAAACATTAAAAAATTGGGGTTTTATGATACATGGCCGTGCCCTGAAGGCGCGCCGGCCGTGCCCTGAAGGCGCTCTGGCCGTGCCTCCGTGCACGGCCAGGCCATGCCCAAAAGAGCATGGCTGGCCGTGCCTTGAAAGGGCGCGGCCAGCTGCCATGGCGGTTGCGCCTACGGGCGCGGCCAGCCGCCGTGGGCCCCCTCTCCCTGGGGGTTTTCGAAACCCTAGCCCTTAACGGGCTATTTTGAGGGAGGCCCATTAACTCTTTCTTAGTTGTTTTTTTGGCCATAAATCCCGAAAATTAGCCTATTTTTTCACAAAAATTTCTTTTTAAATTATTTGGGCCTCTAAAGCCAACTAATTAAAGAAATATTTAATTGTGATAGAGTTGGGCGAAATAAAATAAAGATACAAAATGGATCATAATTACATGTTTTAAAATTCTATTGTTAGAAATTTGAGCACACACTTCACTTAGATTATTTTTAAATCTATGCCTGTGATGTTATATATCTGCGTGGTTGTATATGTATATAATACCTGCATGGTTGTATATGTATATAATACCTGCGTGGTTGTATATGTATATAATATCTGCGTGGATATTCTATTAAACTATGTTTGTAGGGATCAGCTAGGTTTTCGACACTTTTCCATTTCTCTGCAATTTTTTTTCCTTTCGAGAGAACTTGTGTGTGAGGTTATAAATGTAAAAGTCAAAGCTAAAGGACCACCCCATGGAGATGAAGGTGCTAGCATAAAGAGAAATGGGCTTTTCTTAAAGTTACCAAGTTGTCTTTAATTTATGCATTTTTTTGATTTATGGGATGTATCTTCGGACTTTTTCTTTTTCTTTTTAGTTTTCGGCTGGCTGATCCCCATAGTTCTAAATTAAGTCTTTGCAGGTACAGACATCTAAGGGATGTCATACTTCCTCTTGCACATTACGAGTGGACTCACCTCTGCATACAGGATTATAAATCCGTAGCGGAGTACAACTTAGCATTATTCCGAATCAACTCACGTCTGAAGTTGTGTGGTGAGAATGTGCCTGAGAGGATGTTGCTAGAGAAGATGTTTACGTCTTTTCATGAGAATGACATGATCCTCATGCAACAGTACCGTGAACGAAAGTTCATAAAGTACTCCGATCCGCTCTCATGCCTACTAATGGCTGAACAGAACATAGAGTTGTTGATTGCCACTCACAATCTACGCCCTCATGGCTCCGCTCCATTTCCACCTCCTGCAGAGGCACATTTCCGGTCTTCCCAGAAGAAGAAGATGGATAAGAAGGCAAAGTTCCAGAAATGGAAAGAACTGAAGCAGCGGAAGAGGCTACTCCTCAGGCTCCTCCCCAGAACCAGAAGTTCGTGGCAAAGAAGCAACAACAGACGCCTAATAAAGGTGGTCCTCCCAAGAAAGACTGGGATGATACATGCTCTAGATGCGGAATGACATGCCATTGGTTCAGAAACTGCCGCACATCCAGACACCTACAGGACTTCTACCAGGCAAGTCTTAAGTCTCGTGCTGAGACAAACTCGATAGATGGGGCAGCGTTACCAGCTACTGCATGGAATCCAGAAGAATTTCATGAATGGCAACACTTTGTAGTCTTGGACCATCTGTATCTTACTTTCTAGCACTGTATCTTATTTTATGTCTTTCTATTCCATGTTAGCTACTTTGTTTGTCAGCTTTTAAATATTAATGAAAGTATTCTCTTTTTAGTATTTATTGAATATTTTTCATTTTTAGATATGGAATCTATATGCCTATTGGACAGTACGTCAACGCACTCTATTCTTCAGTGTATAGACTATTTTACGAGCATTGGTAGTTATTCTGGTCCATTGAGAACAATCTCAGGACCAGCTGACATAATAGAAGGATTAGGGGAAGCAATCATTTTGCTCCCCAATAACACATGCACATTAAACTTAGAGATGTGCTATACTCACCTAAATCGATCCGAAATCTTCTAAGTTTTAAAGATATCCGTTTAAACGGGTATCACTTAGAGACGACCGAGGATTATATAAAAGAATACTTGCACGTAACGTCTCTTAATAATGATATAAAAACCATTGTGGAACGTATCAAAGGACTCTCCACGGGTCTCTATCAGACAAGTATTCACTATTCAGAAGTATACATGACGGAGCACCTGCAGTGCCCTCAAATACCAGAATTCCAACTCTGGCATAGTAGATTGGAACACCCTGGATCTGTTATGATGTACCGCATCATAAATAGCTCAACGGGTATAAATTTGAAGAACATGAAGATTCTTCAAAAATGCAATTTTCCATGTCCACCCTGTTACAAGGGTAAACTAATAACGACACTCTCCACTTAAAGTGGACTTGGAGTCTCCTAGCTTTCTGGAGAGAATTCATGGGGACATTTATGGGCCTATACACCCATTAAGTGGCACCTTCAGGTACTTTATGGTCCTGATAGACGCATCTACTAAGTGGTCACATGTGTGTCTACTGTTCACCCGTAACTTGGCATTTTTTAAGCTTTTAGCTCAGATAATCAAGTTGCGGGCCCACTTCCCCGATCACCGGATAAAGAAATTCGTCTGGTTAATGCGGGGGAGTTTACATCACATGTTTTTTTAGACTATTGCCAAGCATCGTGCATTGAAGTTGAACATCCTGTAGCACATGTTTACATCCAAAATGGGTTAGCAGAATCTCTAATAAATAGACTGCAATGGATTGCTCGTCCATTACTACTTCAATCCCAGTTGTCGGTGAATGCATGGGGTCATGCAATATTGCATGCTGCATCTTTAATAAAATACAAACCTTCTGGAGGTCAGTCATCTTCTCCTATGCAATTAGCACTTGGAGTATCACCAATTGTCTCACATTTGAGAATATTTAGTTGTGCAGTATACGTCCCCATAACACCAGCACAACGGACAAAGATGGGTCCACAACGTCGTCTATGCATTTATGTTGGGTTTGACACACCATCCATAATAAGATTCCCAGAACCCTTATGGGAGACGTTTTCAAGGCACGTCTAGAAGACTGTGAAGTTGATGAAACATCATTTCCAAGACTAGGCTTACAAACCAAGAAGCCTGAAGCTTCAGAGAGTATCTCTTGGGATACACAGAAATTAAGTCACTTTGATCCGCCTACGATCCAGTGTGAGGAGGTCCTGAAGATTCTCCATATCCAAAACACTGTCCATCTCTTGCCGGATAAATTTACTGACAACCAAAAAATTGTCAGATCTCACGTCTCTGCTGTTAACACTCCAGCTAGGATTGCCATACCGCAAAATGGATGCAATCCGCCTGCAGCAGAGATGGTTGGACCTCTTAAAAAGAGAGGACGACCACCGGGATCCAATGATCAAGTCCCTCGAAAGAGTAAGACCCTTGGCAATGGTCAAACAATACCACCACATGATGCTACTATAAGCCCTGCTCCCTCATCTCTCCCAAACTCTCAAAGAGAGGAAAAACCCGGAGAAAATGAACTTTCGATACATTATGTACGAACTGTGGAGTATTGAGACAGAAAGAGCACCATTATAGATGACACATTTGCGTGTAATATTACCATCAACGTCGCGTACTGCGACGATGATATTGAACCACACTCTCTGACAGAATGTCAAAGTAGAGATAATTGGCCAAAGTGGAAAGCGGCAATAGGAGTGGAGTTGGATTCACTCACAAAACGCAAGGACTTCGGATCAATTGTCCAGACACCAAAAGGTGTAAAACCTGTGGGTTATAAATGGGTATTTGTTAGAAAAAGAAATGAACAGAATGAGATCGTTCGCTACAAAGTAAGGCTTGTAGCGCAGGGTTTTACCCAACGTCTAGGGGTGGATTTTGACGCCACATACTCCACGGTCATGAACGCGATCACCTTTCGATTCCTCATTGGCTTAACAGGTCAAAAAGGTTTGGATATGCAGCTTATAGACGTCGTGATTGCATATCTATATCGCAATTTAGACCGAGACATCTTTATGAGATTACCTGACGGTTATTCTTTGCCTGCAGCACTAAAAGAGAGACAACGTGACGTCTACTCAGTGAAACTGCAAAGATCATTATATGGTCTGATTCAATCTGGAAGGATGTGGTATAACAGACTGAGCGAATTCCTTGCGAAGCAAGGATTCGCAAATGACCCAGTCTGTCCTTGCATCTTTATTAGAGCAAAGGCAACAGGATTTGTCATTATAGCCGTCTATGTGGACGACTTGAACCTCATCGGATCTCCTGGAGAGATCACTGAGATTTCTAGAAGCTTGACAGAAACTTTCGAGATGAAATACATCGGAAAGTCAAAATTCTGTTTAGATCTTCAAATAGAGCAGCTTAACGAGGTCTTTCATCTCGAAAGTTTCTGTCAAGCTTCTAGAAATCTCAGTGATCTCTCCAGGAGATCCGATGAGGTTCAAGTCGTCCACATAGACGGCTATAATGACAAATCCTGTTGCCTTTGCTCTAATAAAGATGCAAGGACAGTCTGGGTCATTTGCGAATCCTTGCTTCGCAAGGAATTCGCTCAGTCTGTTATACCACATCCTTCCAGATTGTTTCAGACCATATAATGATCTTTGCAGTTTCACTGAGTAGACGTCACGTTGTCTCTCTTTTAGTGCTGCAGGCAAAGAATAACCGTCAGGTAATCTCATAAAGATGTCTCGATCTAAATTGCCATATATGTATGCAGTCACGACGTCCATAAGCTGCATATCCAAACCTTTTTGAGCTGTTAAGCTAATAAGGAATCGGAAGGTGATCGCGTCCATGACCCAAAATCCACCCCTAGCGCTACAAGCCTTGCTTTGTAGCGAACGATCTCATTCTGTTCATTTCTTTTTTGATCTTACTATTCTAGGAAACTCTTATTTTATTTAGGTGTTTGAGTCTATTTAGAAGTATTAATTACTGGCAATTTAGGAGTTTAAGTATGTATTAAATTAGTCTTTGTTTTGTCTATAAATATCATATTATAATCAAACTTTTAGATCATTGAATTGAGTTGTTGAATAAAATTTAGAGTTGTGTAAATATTGTTTGCCTCTTGAAAAATCTTGAGCATGTGGTGTGAGATTGGACTTGGTTACCTGGATGCGAGGTCTGAAAAATGTTCACATAAGACGTTGAATTCGATGATAATCAGATCTCAGATCTCTAGGGTGTAAGGCCGAAATTATATCAAATCTCTTGTTCTTTTCTAATTTCCCACCACCTTTTCCCCTACGCGTACCGCATCAATTGTTATCGTGCCATCAAAATTCAAAATCTTATCTTTTGGTCAATTATTCTATTTAAGGTGATTTTTAGTGTTTCAGTTGTTCTGTCACTGAAATATAATATACAATAGTTAATTAGTTATATAGGACTTAGCCAAAAACTAATAATTATTTTACGATTTTATCATATTTCTATTGAATATAACTACATTATAAAATATTATTTATGAGATGTATTCATGACAAATCATTCGGTGTTTATTTTGAAAATTTACATATTTGCACGAATCCTATTGTATACAATACATTTACCCGTATCCATGCATCCCAGTTAATTTCTATTGGAATTTGGATCATTATTAGAAGTTTATGTTGTAATTTATTTTTATTTAGTGCGAGATTTGACTGCTATATCCAAGAATTCCGTATTGTTTTGAGCAAGGTTTAAGGTATCGGTTTCGGAGAGGGTATCGCTCCGCCCAAAATTTAGGTTTCGGTATCAGTATCGCCCGTTTCGGCGGTTTCGGAAGCCAGTTTCGGTATCGTCCGTATCGTCCGTATCGGTAGTTTCGTTTCGGTATCGGTATCGGTATCGGAGATATTTTCCGTTATTTTCCTGTATTTTCCTGTATTTCGATATTTTCTTGTATTTGATACTTTGTTGTATTTTCATGTATTTTCATGTATTTTATACTATGCTGTATTTTCCTGTATTTTCCTGTATTTCGGTATCGGAGATACTTTGCTGTATTTTTCGGTATTTTTCATGTATTTTCATGTAAAAGAACAATAATAAAAATTGATGAGTCATATTTATGGCATCGTAATACAAAAGCTGAATAAAATACATCAAAAGATACAAAAATAAAGAAAATAAATAAAAAGATACATTCTTGAAATAACCGCCATGACTGCCTGAGTATCCACCGGAATACGATTCTTGAAATATTTCTTATATGTGATAATTTCTCATCCCTTCAATCAAAAGCCAAAATTTCAACGGAAAGCCTCCAGAATACCAGTAATACAATAAAAATGGCCAATATGATGCGTATAGACAATATAATTATGTAAGCATGTAATCTGTAGTTTAAATGAGGCATACACATGGACATATGCAGTGCGTATGATACTGGATTTTAACCCGATTAAAGGAGAAAGCAACTCGGTTGATTTCTACATTAATCAGAGTAAAGGCCAGTATCATAAGCACTGTATATGTCCACGTGTACGCCTCATTCAAACTACCGATTGCATGCTTACATAATTCTATTGTCTATACGCATCATAATGGCCATTTTACGGTATTACTGAGGTATTCTGGTGACCTTCCGTTGAAATTTTTCTTTTGAATTGAAAGGCGGGGAAATAATCACATAAAAGAAATATTTTAATACTCCGCATTTAAATGTGCCATCTTCTCACCAGCATGGCCTCGACTTGAAAATGGAAAATGAAGACACATTCACTTTGAAAAATCTCTGCACGGCCATCTTTTGGTGCTTCAAAACATGTCATCATATCGATGGTTAACTTGTAAGCTTGCAATCCTGCAATGAGTTAACATGTAAAAAGTGTAAGCAATTATGAAATATATTTAACAAATATGAAAAACAGCTAAAATGTATGAAACACATTTAAACTTTAAAGATCTGCATGTATTTTTCGGTAGTTTTCGGTATTTTCGGTATTTTTTTTGGCAATTTTATGCATTTTCTTTATTTTTCATGTATTTTCATGTATTTTTCATGTATTTTTCTGTTCACCTTACTCATTTGGAACAACAATTAACTAATTAATAGATATAAAAGAACAATAAATATTGATGAACCATAAATCTGCCTTCATAATACAAAAGCTGAATAAAATACATCGAAAGATACAAAATGAAGAAAATAAATAAAAAGATACAAAAATCTCATTCGTAGTTCTCATCATCCGGCTGCTGTGCATGGTAGTATGGAGGATATGAATACTGCATCTGTTCCGGGCCTAAAAAAGATATCATCATGTTATCATATGCTGAGGGCCGGCTCTGCTCGATGAAAGGCGTGTCATGACTGCCTTGACTGCTGGACTGCTCAGTCACGTTCGGACCGTACCTGTATTGGCTATCATAATCAGCATAGACATCAGAGTGTCTGTACGGTGCACAATAATCTCCTTGGCTTCCTGAGTATCCACCGGAATAAGATTCATAACCTCCATAATAATCAGAAGCACGTTGATACCCTTGATATTCAGAGTGTCTACCGTAGGCATCGTCCCCCCGTTCGTCACTGTGCTGCCTATCATGCTCTCTATACCCATGCGTATCATAAGTATGGTCTCCACATCTCTCAGCAGGGCGAACGGATACCGACGCACCACAACCTCCGTATGTAGGACCTTGGTCATCGGGAGACGAACCATCATCGCTATCGTGCCGAGCCCGAGTGGGTGCCTTTTTTCGCTTGTACGTGATATTCGCAGGGGCGTGACTTGGCCGCGGCTGGTTGCTTCGTGTACGTTCTGCTTCCGCAAGCGCCTCGTCCAACCAAGGATTGTCTCTGTCATCGAGCACCCTGTCTTCTGTCTCCCTGGTTCATTCCTCCAATGGATCATCCTCGTGAAAAATCTGATCCAAATCGATCAGCTGGTGATCGGCCTTCTCGCTCCTTCTCGCATGTCTATGTCGCAGTCTCATATTATAATGCACATAGACCAGCCTTTTAAGGTGTTCCATTGTTAGCCTGTTCCTGGTCTTTGTGTGAATGAGGGAGAAAGTGGTCCAGTTTCGTTCACAGTTGGACGACGAGACAGTTTGGCTCAACACACGCACAGCTAATCGTGTAAGCGTTGGAGCTTGCTCTAACCCAACGCTTAGCCACCACTGAGCTGCAACAAGTTCCAGTGGTTAGAAAAGATGGACCGTTTTATGAGGAACATATAGAAATCTAAGATCCATATAGATACCTGGAGTGACCCTTGTTATCGCCATTTCCGCCTTAGCGGAGCCGAAATAACCAACTCTCATCTTATAGGCCTCTAGCTACAATTATCAATCATAATTTTAGAATGTGAACTGCTACATCGAATAATATATCAAAATAAAAATATCCGAATTTCATTTACCTCTCTGTCAATGTCAATTTGCTTCGAGATGTCTGGTTCAAGCCTCTCGATCACGCGTCTGAGTCCAACCAGCACCTCGTTGTCGTTTGTTGCATTGGAGGAGTATTAAAAGCGAGGATTCAGAAAATAGCCTGCAGCATGAATATCTTGATGTAGCTGCTTATCCCATCTCTTGTCTATCATGTCCCACCATTTTCTGTATCCCCTACCAACATTCTTCCGAATTTCCTCTTTGACACGGTCCATTGCCTCGTAGAGATACCCCATCTCGGCCTTATCATCGCTGTCGACCATTCGAAGAACCTTCACCAGGGGCTCAAATACGACGATGACATTAGAGATACTCTGCCAGAATTTATCGCCGTGAATCAGATCGTACACGTTGTTTCCAACCTCCCTATCTTTTGGTTTAAGCATTGGAAAGTTATCGGACCAGTCCCTGGATGTGATCATTCTCCGCAGGTCATCTCGGTGCGCGTACAGAGATTCCAAAGCAATGAAGTGGGTCGCAAATCTTGTTATCGCGGGCCGGATCAACTCTTTTTCACCCGTCTCTCTTCTCATCAAGCTGAGCACCCATCCTTTGTTGTATATGAATCCTGTTACCATCTGACTTTGTGCGACGATATTTTTGACTTCTTCTTTTGCCATGTCAGAAAATATCAAGTCGATACAATGCGCCGCACACGGGTTCCAATACAGATGCTGTCTCTTTCGCATCAGCAGCTGCCCAGCTGACTTGTAGTTTGCCCAGTTGTCGGTAACTACCTGGACTACTCTATGCTCCCCAATTAGTTCTACATATTTGTCCATAAGATCAAATATGCAAGGACCGTTATGGAATTGGTTGGTTGCATCCACAGAGTCCAAGAACACCGTCCCGTGGGTCGAATACACAAGGAAGTTAATTATCTTCCTTCTGTTTTGTGTTGTCCAGCCATCGCACATCAGTGTGCAACCGTACTCATCCCACTGAACACGAAAAGTTTCTACATAATTTTTGTACTCTTCATATTCCATGTCCAAGTATGTGTGTGCCAGCTCCCAAGCAGTGGGCGGAGCAACACCACGTCCCGATTCCGCAATAGCATCCACCATGGGCTTGTAATATGGGCTATTGGTCACATTGTATGGGGTGTGGTTGAAGTAGAAAAATTTGGCCATAGCTCGGCCGACATAGGCCTTGGCATTCTTCATGAAGGTATTCTTTATGGTTGATTGGGATTTACCCTTCTTCGTTTGAGAAAAAGGGTCGGCACCGGGTCTGAGAGCGCCGGCTGGTCTACCGGTTGGTTGAACATCGCGAGTAGAACCGCACGCGAACATACCTGCCATTCGGGCGGCACGACTACCCGATCTGGCTAGCCCAGGGGCTCCAGACCCAGACGATCCTGCTCCCATCCTTCTGCCCTCACTTCTAATCTCTTCTTCGACAAGTTCTTGTCTACTTCGTCTAAGAGCTCTTCTAAGGTCACTCGCATCCTCAGTCTCATCCTCATCCTCATCTGAGTCATCTGATATTGCCTCCGTCTGCTTTGCCCTTATCTCCTCCTCTATCCTCTTCTTCTCAAATCTGGCCTGTACCTTTTCGGTCTTCTTCTGAAATATGTGTGCTCTCATCTCTTCACGCACTTCTTTAGGTACCTCGGGGCATGTCAGCACATCCCCGGTAATTCCTGCCAAGTGATCCTTAAGGCGAGACACGCCTCCATGCATTTCTTTCCGGCAATAGTTGCACCTTACTTGTCTATGGTTATCTGCGATCATTTTACAGTGAGCCCACCCAATATCCACCGTCTTCTCCTTTTGAGTTCTTCGAGACATGTTAATTACTGCACCATAACCAAGGGTTACAATTAATCTTGAAAAGATTATTAACGTATTAGACTTAGATATAGTCGACGGTGTCACATAATCATGATTTGCGTCCTTGCGGTCCAGCGGAACACGGTCAGGGAATTGACTAAGCCAGGATCACTTATACCCAGTCTAGCTAGGTTGATCCAGCAAACTTAGCCAAGCACATTGAGCCGGATCATTGTCCATTGAAGGAAACTTATCATTCATATGTTTGCCATCAACTAAAAGGCTTTTATTAAAACTAGTTAATCCTATCAACTAGTTGAATCCTAAAATTCGAATTTTTTATGATTCTTGAATAACTTTTATTAGAGTCCTTATCAACTATAAAGTTTTATTTGTTTCAACGTGCTATCCTAATCATGTATCTGGATTTTAATAGATTCACAGTACAACAATTTAGAAGAATTTTAATGGCTAACCTAAGAGGCTTTCTTGAATTATCATATAATATGCAAGAAAATAGAATAATAACATAAATAATATGCAGATAAGCAACTTAAATATCACATAAATAATAACATGCAACTTAAAAATTTATCCCAAAAATAATAACATGCAATTTGTCGTATATCTATTGTATTTTTATAACCAATATGTTATAAGTTCTAACATATTTTTATTAGAAAATTTTAGTATTTTAAGTATTTCGTATTTACTATTATTTTTATAACCAATCCCTTTAGTATTAGAAAATTTTAGTATTTTAAGTTCTAACATATTTTTAGTATTTTAAGTAGTTAATTGATCATTAATTAATGTAGCTTCTCTTTTGTTTTTAGTATTTTTAGTATTTTAAACAAATATTTTTAGTATTTTTGTTTTAAGTAGTTAATTGATCAGTAACATATTTTTTTCCTTTAAGTAGTTATGAATGACAAATATGGTAATTAAATTGATGGTAGAGAAATAGTATTTTTTAGGAGTCCATATAGCATTTTAGGATTTATTATGTAGTTTAAGTATTTTTCTGTATTTGTTATGCGTTTTCCGTATTTTTTCTGTATTTTTTGAATTTATTATGTATTTTAAATAGTATCTTTAGGAGTCCATGTAGTACTTTTAGGATTTATTATGTATTTTAAGTAGTTATCTATATTTGTTATGCATTTTCTGTATTTTTCCGTATTTATTTTGTATTTTAACTAATTTTTCTGTATTTATTATGTAGTTTAAATAATATCTTTAGGATTCAATGTAGTATTTTTAGGATTTATTATGTACTTTAAGTATTTTTTCTATATTTATTATGTGGTTTTCGTATTTTTCCTTATTTATTTTGTATTTTAAATAATTTTTCCTTATTTATTTTGTATTTTAAATAATTTTTATGTATTTTTTTGTATTTTAAATAATTTTTCCGTATTTTTTTGTATTTTAAATAATTTTTCCGTATTTATTTTTAATTTTAAATAATTTTTTCCGTATTTATTTTTAATTTTAAATAATTTTTCCGTATTTATATGTATTTTAAACAATTTTTACGTATTTTACGTATTTTTTGCGTATTTGTTACGTATTTTCCATTATTTTACCGTATTTATATATATTTATTTGTATTTTAAATTATCAAAACACCCGTTGTCTAATAAGTCCTGAAATTCTATTTATTTACAAGTATGCCATTCTAATCTGTTACGTGTGTTCTTTATTAATGGTAAACTTGTAATTATAATCTGTTACGAAGGTTAGTTTGGTAATTGTCCCAACCGCACTCTTTCAAACGGTTTCCTTTTATCCCCTAACATTCAGTTTATTTACAAATATGCCATTAAACTAGATTATTAGGTTTTTGTATAATGTCAAACTTGTAAATATGCCTGTTTTTCATGGGCAATTGCGTAATTTTCTTAAAATTTTCTAACACTTACCTTTAATACGGCGATTACTCAGCGCGATAACTCAGTATGGGTGGCAATTCGGGCCGGCCCGGTCTTATAGGGCCGGGCCGGCCCGGTCCGGTTTTCTTAAAGGACTGGGCCGGCCCGGCCCGATAAGACTTCGGGCCATTCCGACGAGGCCCGGGCACGGTCCGATAAAAATTCGGGCCACCTGGCCCGGTCCGATAGGGTTGAATGAATTATGTATTGTGAAAATATTTTATCATAGTTTTAAACACAAACTTGTCTCATATGCTTAAAGATGCTTCAAAATGGAGCACAAAAGAAGAGGATTAAGTGGGTTGCATAAGGTGATGTGTCCTACATTGTTTTCATTTATTTGGCAAGATGAAGTAACATGTTTGGTGGTTCTTTGTCTCTTCTAGGAAACAGAGATCGATAAAAGTTGGCGCTGGCGTGAGACGATCAAATGCGCCACCCCTATAACTCAGCGGCGATTCGAAACTATTTCCTCCGCAGCGCTTGAACTCTCCCGCTGCGAAACCCTCGACGGAGCCCTCGTCGCCGCTTGCTCCGAAATCGACGGCGCTTCCTCCAATATCGACGACGACTCCTCCACTATCGACGGCGACTCCTTCTCCCAGCCTCGCAGCGACGTCTCTCGAAGATTTTGCTTCCTCGGAGATTTTTCCTCGGAGATTTTGCTTCCTCGTCTCTCGAATCAGTCTCGATGCCGACGTCTTCTCACAGGATCCCTCCGAACTCCGAAGGCAACGACGCCACACTCGATGGGATTAGGGTTTTGATCAAAGAAATTTGGGGTTTCCTCGTTGTTTTGGTAAGCTGCGAAATCACCCATTCCCCTCCTTTTATAATTTCTTCTTATCTCTTCCCGTGAATGCTCACTGTCTCTCCGTGAATGAACACTCACTTCCCGTGAATGAACAGCACACTCATGTGAATGGGTAATGTTCATTCACGGGCCTGTATGTAGGGATATGGGCTACTGCTTAGGGTTAGGGGCTAGGATTAGGTGCTAGGGGGTTCGTCTTCTTCTCCATCTGTGTCTTTCTTCTCATTTGTCGGCCAGTTTCGCCCGCGTTTCGGACCGCTGGGCGAAACTGGCCGAAACCCTAGGGTTTCGGCCGATCCCGATTTTTGGGTGACGTTTCGGATCGGTACTGGGCGTTACCGGTCCGATACGCCCGATACCTCTTGGTATCGGGCGAAACCTCACACCTTGGTTTTGAGGCTAGATATGCTGATTGGACTTTCTCCAATAATCTTGATGGTACAATTCCATCAGAAGTTTTACCTTGAAGCCTACTATTTTGATTTATTATGGGTCAAGGATAGCGGTGCAATGTCTTGACTGCCCTTTTTAACACCTTGTAATTTTTTATTAAAGCAAATCATAAGAATACTCTTTGTACAGTCATAAGAAAACCTTTGTATAGTCATCTATGCTTGTTTTTGCAAGGTGCCTGCTCTACGCTGTTCGGCTTATATCATGCATCAATATTGTAGCTAATGCAATTCCCCCATGAGCAATTGCTATCATCTTTCTTCCTAGGCCTCTTTCTAGGCTAATTATGGGATGATCCTGCTTGGTTGCCTGAGCTTTAGCTAAATAACCCAAGGTTGATTTTTCTGATGGGGAACAAATTGCGAAAGCAGATTTAGGGTTCATTATCGTGGGTAATTGTGTGTTTGGAAAGAACTAAATCTAATGTTTGATGATTTGGGTAATATATAGATTTGATAAAAAAATGAGAACTTTCGGGCCTCACACCGATGTGTATTACACTCACCCAAGAGCACTCACATGTAAGGAGTTCTAAAAAGATGTATAGCTTCTAACAAACCTACTAGTGTTTCTATGGAAAGATTCAATACATTCTCATTCTCTATATGTCTCAGAAGTTGATCATGTGATTATTTATTACCTAAATCGATGTGCATGACTCATGCGATTTAAAAAATAATAGAAAATAATAAAGGAGGATCCAAAAGCTCAATGAATCCAAATGCACATGTACGACATGTGCTACTTATTTAACTTGATATGCCTAAAATGGACTAAAATAATGGTTTTTATGAATCTTAGGTACATGCATGATCTTTGTCAGCTCCCATATGAATATAGCACTTGATGTAGATTTGTACGAATCAAAATTTCTTTTTCAGAGAAAATAATCCAAAACTGACAAGGATGGGTATAAGAGAACACACAACACATTTTGGCTTGTAGGTGATGACATATCTTGAATAACAAAGTGAATGTGCTATGGAATCAAAATTTGTATACATGATGGACTCAACTTAGGGCACGACGTGTCTTTAGCTTCAAGCTCATGCTCCGACTTTGGGTCCAATATTGGTTTTGTAGGCTTTGGCTATAATTCTAACTTTGTGAGCTCTGGCTCAAACAGTGGTTACAACTCGATTTTGGGATCTAACTCGGGATTCAGCTAATGCTTTGGTTGTGTCTCAGGTGGCTTCTTTGTGCATAACTCTAGCTCGGTCGTCATGTTTAGAAGTAGCATGCTGATATTCTTGCCTAATTTTGCTTTTTTTTAGCTTTGGTTATGAATTTGCTAATGGTTTGACCGATCAAAGGTTTGGTGGCATTCTTAGGAGGTATCAATATTGAAGCTCAATTTTCATTCGGGACCAATGTTAAAAAAAGACGTTGGAGTCGTCACACCAAGACATGGTTTCTCTTGCATGCATGCATTAGGCATATAAGCATTTCATCTTGTCGGTTATCTTGCAACAAGAGACACTATCTATGAAAAATAGCACCCAATCTTTGTACGGTTATACTTATAACAACCCTGGGATACTTTGCAAGCCGGGACAATTTGAACTTATTGGGTTGTCTGCTAGATAAATAGTAGCCTTCTAGGGGATATCATTCATCGTAAAAGCATATAGCTTTTATAGAAACCTGCACAAACATACATAGAGTACTACAAAACACGCATAACTCACTTGACTTAGAAGTGGTTCAATCTGACTCCAAACGGCTCGAAAATTTTACTCAAACTAGCTCAGAATCATAAAAAATGGGTTATCTCTTTATCGGCTTAGGTCCAAGCCAATAACGACGTCAACTTGGATCATGCGTTGATGAATAGCAGTTGAGTTGTGCTCGATTTTGATGGTTCAAACCAGCTTGAATCAGTTTAATCGGCAGGAGACGGCTCGGTCAGCTTGAGTTGACCTGTGCTCTGCTTATCTCACATTATAGTGAGCTCAACGGCTCGGGTCAGCGCGGAGTTGAACCGGTACATCTTATCAACTGTGGTTACGTGGTTGATTGATGATGTTGCCGCTGCTAAAAATGGTGATGGAAAGATGTGTTTGATGAAGACAAACAACAAGTTTTCTTTTTTTATGTTCAATCTAAGACCGATATGGGAAATGGCGGGTAGGTGTTAGGGTTTTTGTGATTGTGAATTTTTTTAAAAATTTAAAGAAGATGAATGAAATGAGGTAATGTTTGATGGATTTGTGGATATCTATATTACAAATGAGGGCCTTGATGGGATGTTTGTCCTACTAGGACAGACCCATTAGGACAAATCATTGGCCTAGGGTTGGCCATGTTGACATCGTGGGCCCCCTTGGGGGTGGGAGGGAGAGTTGGCTTGCTTTGGGGTGTGAATTTGCCGCTTTGGGGAGTTGGGTTTACTACCCCACATTTTTCCTTATTTGCAAGCTTGCCATTGATTCTTCATCTAGCCAAAATGCCCATCACTTTCCACATATTACGGATTTGCCATTAGGATTGTTGCAGTTTGCTTTCCCACGGTTTATTTGTGATTTTGTTCCAGATTTTTCCCCTTTTACCTCCCGACGATGCCCACACACACAACCACATTTCTCGCTCATCGATTTTGCGCATGCACCACATCCTTTCCGTGGGGGTTTTGGCGCTGTGCACTATGTGCACGTATTATTTCTTGTACTAATACAAAATATGATGGGAAATGGGTTGTCTAAGCTAAACTAGGATTCATTGTGGATTTGGGAAAGAAATAGATCTTGGTTTTGATGATATGGGAATAGATCTAGGGATTTGATTGAAATGAAAAAGGTAATAACTTTTGGGCCTTACATCCAGGCGTGTCACATATCCTCCCACAAGCTCCTTACATGCAAGGATATTCTTAAGAGATTTATAGTTCATCACGAACCTATTATGATTTCTTTATAAAACTTCAATTCATTTGCATTCTCTTACCGAGCTAAAAATTTACGAGTCCAAGATTATTTACATCCTAAATTTACGTGCACAACATGTGTTAGTAAAAACAAAATACAATAAAACACTAAAGAAGGCTCGAGAAGCCCAATCAATTTATGCACACAACATGCGTTTAAACTAAATAAGCATAACAAATGTAAAATAAGGCTAATTTGATGAATCTTCGGCATAGGTAGGATCTTTGTCAGCTCCCATACGACTATAGCACTTCATGTGGATATGTCATGCATCATTTTTCGTCCGACCAGTCATCAAATATCGGCTTTTTATACGGAAAGAATTGCAAATGTGAAGTAAAGCCTTATACTTTGGGATGTAGTAACAAAGAGTTACACATGGCAGCACTTGTGACTTCATATGGGCAGCTCAACTGACAACAAATCATATCACCAGAAGTTTACTAAGCACTCATTGACTATCTATAAAAGTTTATATCTTAGTTAAAGATCCCCTTACCTGTTGCATGGCAAGCCCAACGTCCGGAATTTGCATTCCTCTCTAGCTGTAAGAGATCCGTGGATGTAAATGTCTGTGCATCCAATTCTATTCAGCTTCCATTTGAAAGTGTTCCCAAAAGCAGGGGGAAGGTGCATGGTTTTGAAGAATTTTTGACACCATTATGAGATACAATTAATTCTAGTGAATTTTCAAGCACTTTTGGTTCCATTTCAGATATAACCTCTTCTATTAGATTTACAAAATTGCACCCTTCCTCATATATCTAGAGCAAGGACGATTTTTGCATTTAGGCCAATTTTTAAAACATATTAATAAAATCGACCAACTTGTAAACTTATTACAAAAACCGACCAACTCTTGGCCAAATCAGCGCGGGGACGTATTTGAGAATTGGCCGCGGTTTGAAACCACGGCCAAATTGAAATTTGGACGCGGTTTCAAACCACGGCCAATTCTCAAAATAAGTTTCAAGGAAAACTGATGGGCGATTTGGAGCGGAGATTTGGCCGCGGTTTCAAACCGCGGCCAAATTTCAATTTGGCCGCGGTTTGAAACCACGTCCAAATGGAAAAGCAGCGCGCGCGGTGAGCTGGCCAAAAGTTGATCGGTTTTCGTAATAAGTTTTTAAGTTGGTCGATTTTATTAATATTTTTTAAAATTTCGCCTTATTGCAAAAATCGTCCCTAGAGCAATCATGGTATTAACATTGATAAACACTCAAAAATTGTCTACAGATTGTTGATAAGCGAATATTTATTCTGAAAAATCCTTCCTTATCTTTTCATGAATGTTGAGTCATTGTTTCAGGATTAGTTTTTATAGCTGGAAGCCATGTACCATGGCATCACCAATAATATACACTGATTCTAGTTTCCGATTGAGACTCGAGCCCATTTTTAGAGCTTGTACTGCCAGCACGAAGCGCTAATATTCTCTCCTTGTTTTTGGTTGTGCACAAATAGACCAAGCCTACTTGGTTGTGGGTTACTTGGAAATTTCTCTTGTGAACCAAAATTAGTAAGACGGTATCTTTTAGAACTTTTGTTTGTCGCTCTGCATGCGAAATTTAGAAAAGATTTTTCTTCTTAATTGAGTTGTTTGTCTTGACGCTTTCCTTCGTTACAGGTATGGAAGTTGATTCTCAGATGTTAGATGCTAGACTTGAGGTGCGTTTATGAGTTTCTTCCTTTATTTGTCTTATTTATTTACACTTTTTATTATCTTACATATTTTGTTTAGAATTGTTTAAGGTTCATATTTCTAAATGGTCTTCTCTTTTTGTAACATTATTTATTCTAGTTTGTCAACTTTTCTGTCATGTTATGGTATGCATATATTGGCTTGTATATTACTTGCCATGGACATCTCTTGTCCTCCTATGCCTTTCTTATTCTTATTCTTATTTGATAAATAAAAGTATGATCATAGATTAGATCCTTTGCTATACATGGTTCAGGCCCTTCCTGAGATTATTTGGAGAGTACTTTTATGTCTTTTGACCCGTGAGATTAGATATGTTTGCAGCGTGATCTTTATTTGGAGCATCTAAAAGTAGATTTGGTTGTTTTATATCAATGAGTTCATTCATCAGAAAGGAGGTTCAAAATGTTTATCTCATTCATGCTGGTTCAGTATGCTTTTTATTCATCCTTTGTTTTCTTCTTTTACATCTGATCATGTGGACATGCCTCACTTTGAATGCGGCTTATGAGATATAGTGTCTCTTAGGACAGCAATAGTTACTCATCTGAGAATTAGTTAAATTAACACTTCACACAAACCATGTGGGCATGATTTATATACTCAAAGTCGTTGGAGTTGTGGGCTACTCCAAGCAATCTTCCTGTTATGATCTCACTGCGGAAAATTCCCTGATCTTCAGATACTGTTTACCCGAAGATCAAACAGCAAAGGGCATGGTTTTCGTCTGACTGTTTTATGCCATATGAAGTTCACCAATAAACATATTTTTCTTGGTAGGATGTCTGCTATTAATCTTTTAATGGTTTATAAAAAGTAACCTAGAAATGGTTGAAGCAATTTTTCATGTGGACTTGTCATCCGTTTGCGCAACATCTTCTGTGTTATGGAATATTTTTGACAGCTTATAAATAGACACATCCTGTTCTCCACACCAGTGTTGCTTGTAACACATCTGATGGAAAATTAAACTGTGAAATTTGAAGGCAAAACGAGAAGTATCACTAAAAGATGTTTATGGTCTGTTGTAACTTGACATGATCCTTCTTGGCGCTGCTACATGCAATAAACTATCGGCCTAGTTTCAGTTGAATCCTCTTAGTTGTAACATTAATACTAACCCATTATAGATGGTTTGAGATTTTAAGTCGCATAGCTGAATCTTCTTAGCACTGCTTATGCCGATGGATTGCATGACATATTATGCAAGACGGAAACAGGAAGGGACGTGGTGTGGATTTTGGGGAAGAAAGAAATTACTTGATAATTTTTATGGCCTCGCACCACGATAATCTATGGATCACTGACTCGCACGTCTCACACACGGAGATTTTTCGGATCTCTCACTCAGTCAACCAAGCACACTCTCGCACTCCAATACAAAAGATTTAATTTTTATGGAGAAACTAAACGTTTACACCAAAATTTTAATTCTTCATTCATCTATGTTAAAAAAAGTTTGTGGCCTTTATACACGCTTACAATATGGGTTTAAAAAACCACATCTAATGTGAGATTAAAACTTTAAAATAATTAAAACATTCAAAAATAAATAAAAGACTCAAAGGGACTCAAACTCTATTCTAAATAGAATAACTAAAAGACTCAAAAACAATTAGAAGACTCAAAGGACTTAAAACTCTATCTCCATTTCACATATAAAATATAAAATAAAAAAAAGACCCCACCTGAAGTTTAAACTTGATCTCTATCACACATCTTGCACGGCTAGCATTTATATGCGAAGCTATAAAGTTTTATGAAATAATTACTACATTTCATGATTGTTAGGCTGTTTCTCTACTATTGCACTATAATTTGATTGTTGTGCATGTTATAAAAATTATTTTTGATCATTCATCACCTCACAATTATTTACTTTATGACCATTGAAGTTGCATCTACTTGCACATTTATGTTGTGTTTTTTCTGAGACCAATGTTCTGTTCCCTCTGTATTAGTCTTAGTTTAAATTCTACTGTTTAATGTTGGCAAATGTTAAACAGGATGGGAGATTGCGTTTAAAATTTGAAACTGTTGGTCATTCTCCCAAGGAAGTAAATGTTGATGGCAAGTCCCCTGCCCATCCTAACCATTCACAATCATTCGATGACAGCCTCAAACATGAGAAAACTCCACCAGCAGCTTTTGCAAGTCCAACTCATTTAAGTGGCAGCTGTTGTACTCAATTTGAGAGCGTAGGAACTGTTTTGGAACATGCAAATGATGCTGTTGCTGGTAGATCATCAATTTCTGAAACACATGCTGGATCGGAGCCCGATTTTTCTATCCTGAAAGGGCAGTTATGCTTGGACAGTCTCACAATTAGGCAGCTGCAGGAAGTCTTCAGGGCTACCTTTGGGCGTCAAACTTCTGTTAAGGACAAGTTGTGGCTTAAGAGGCGTATTACAATGGGTTTGACTAATTCTTGCGAAGTCCCAAATACAGGAATTGTAATAAAGGATAATAAAGTGGTTCAAGAAAAGGTGAAAGAAGAATCCTGTAATGCGCAACAAGTTATGTCTAATGCAGGCTATCTTCCTGCTAACCAAATGGCTGGGTCAGTAACTGAAGATTTTGAGGATTCTCCAAACATCCCCACCAATCAGATAATAGATGCACATGTGTTATCTGGAAAGAGGCTAAGGAAACCTCTGCAGGAATACGATGTGAAGGATGAAAATATCCAGATGGAGCAATATGCTGCTAAGAGGACCAGAAAGCCCACTAAACGGTACATTGAGGAACTTTCAGATATTGAAACCAGAGAGTGTACTGGAAGATTAGTTTATTCTGTAATGGATTCTGGGCATCATCAGGTGTGTCCGAAACCTCAGATCAAGCAGGTTCGTGATATTGGTTCCCATGGTACAACTTTTGTCACGAGAAAGGACTCTATCGGTGGATGTGGCATTCAGATACCGTACGTCTCTAGGATGAGAAGAGGACGTCCTAGAAAAGATTTCTATGCCCTTATGGTATGTACAATCTACTTGAGCCTTGCATGTAAGTTGATAATCATCAAATTCTTCTGCATCAGTATAAACTATAAAGCATGTATATGAATGAAAATGACTTTTCTGCTCCATTATTCTACTGAACAATCCTAGAGTTATGCCTTAACTAAAGTTTTTAATTTAGTGATTACATTTAACCTGTGTTGGATTGACACGGGTATGCCAATACAGTGACGACACGAAACTATGAAACTTACTTAAATTCTAAAAAGTATATTGAAATCGAAATATTATGTTTGATACATGTGTCCAACACGTGTATCCATGTATCTGTTACAACACAGTACAACACAACTTGATTGGAATATCCATGCTTCCTAGCATTTAACTGCTTTTCTGGTGGGTAATAATAGATTTTCATATTTCTCTGGTATCTATCTTGCAAATGAGGGTTGTCCACCTAGGATTGTCCTAGGTGGCACCCTTTGTCCCAGTCACAAGCTGTCTGGGACAAATGTCCCATCCCACTACTCTAACAATCACCCCACACTCACATATTTACATGTTTGCCGTCCCCCTCATCACCCTTCGCGAAAAACCTAAAAAAACCCCCAAACACACTTAACTCCATATTTGCCCTATGTGATTTTCCCCATATAGCCCCCATGGGTTTTGGGTTTACCCTTTTAACCCCCGGACCACACCGGCACACACCCACACTTCTCGCTCCTTTTCATTTGTGCGTGTGCACCTCATGATCCTGTTCCCCTGGGTGGGTGGGGTCTCCGTGCACACAGTGCACGTGTTATTTCTAGTGTATAATTATCTAATTGCCAATATTAGTAATTCCTGTTATATGCAGGTTTGTTTAATATATAATGACAGGTTACCTTTCCTTATATGGAGTTGCATTTATTTAACAGCCAATTACTCTGGTCTTCCTAACAAGTCGAAGCCTTATTCTAGACTTGTAAATTGGAAATAAGATGTATAGAAATGCTAGCTGCACAAATTGATATGATTCTTCCTAAGACCCTTGTCACCTGTGTGTTAATGTCTTACAAGGGGTCAAGGCTAATCCAATTATTCGATATGTACCTACATATGCATCCCCTTCCCAAAATAAATCATGGCTCAAACATCCTCTTCTAGCCTTTTTTTGGGTTGGACAGTTTGTTCTCTGTATTTTACTCATAATAAATGTTTGAAAAGTGACAAAGTAGTGGACAAAATACATTTGTTTATTGTGGGGTAGGGGGATCAGAAGATGGTGAAGTTGGCAAGTTTGTGATGCGTTTTGCATTTAGGCCAAGCATGGGCATTTTCGGAATTTTCAGATCTTAAGTGGTATTTTTGTAATTTTAAGCATTAGGGTGGTTTTTTTTCGTAAAACCTGCAAATTTTGCAGATTTTCTTTTATTTAAGCTAGGGCCGGCCACGAGAGGGGGATGCTTGATTATTCTCGTGAAAACTATTGCTAAAGGTGTCTACGACCTTTGACGGGAGATCTTAAACTTTCATCTCGAATCGAAAGTTAGGAGAAATGCCTCTTCTCGAATTGGAGCTAGTTATCTTTTATTTCCAGATTTATTTCAATAAAATTCCCATCTTTTTCTTTGTTCCACATATAAAAATCTCATTTTTACCTCTACAAAACCCTAGATGGTATCAAAGTAGTATCAGAGCGTGACGATTCTATGGCGAACACCAGATCAAAGGAGAAGCATGAGGCGTTGGAGGAGAAAATCGAAAGGGAATGCGTGGTGTGGAGGAAGGCGATCGAGGAACTCAGATCAGATCTGAAGGTGACGAACGATCGATCGACGTAACATCAACAAGGTCTTGAAGCCCTTGCCCAGATCACTCAGTAACTAACCCAACAAAAATCGGCGGCTTCGAAGGGTGACAAATTTGAGCCGGGGAAACCCTAGATCTGAGCAAGGGCGAAGGATCGCGGCGAAAGAGAAAGGGAAACTTGTAGATTTGCGTGAGGGGCTCCTCTCTGACGAAGATCTAATCTCGGATGGCGAAGACGGCGAGGAACCAGATGGTCTGCCCCCACAGCCACTAGGAAGGGGCGTCGGAGGGCAGCGGCACCCGGCCAGGAGCTTCGCGGCCCCATGGCAACCCGTCGGGCCACCGCCGACCCCCTGGCGACCTATCGGGCCACTTCCAAGCCCTTGTCGGGCCGCCAGGGCATCGAAGAGCCCCTGGTGACCCCTCCAGGGCCTCCCCGATCCCCTAGCGGGCCGCCAGTACCTCGTCGAGCCCTGGCGACCCCGCCAGGGCCCCTGGCAGGCCGCCAGGGACCAATGGAGCCCCAATGGCACTGCCAGGGCCACGGGATGCCACAACAGGGCTGTTGGGCCCATCTTGAGCCTTCGACGGTCTTGAGGAGAGGGATTGGCACGTGCAGCAGCGCTGCGATGTCGGCGAGGGCTTTGGGGACCACCGGTCGGATTATGGTGTTGCTTTTTACAGAGGAAGACCCCATGACCTGATGTATGAAGACTACAACCGTTACCACGAGAATTATTGAGGGGACTTCGTAAATGGAGTAGCAGCAGATTAGGGAGACACTTACGGGGAGAACGCTGATGGAGAGGCCATGGTACTGCAGGAGAATACTATGACATACATGATTCTCCACATCCACGACGCCACGACCATCACCAGGAGAGGGGAGCACTTGGGAGGTTAACAGCGGAGAGCAGTGTCAGGAAGTTGAAGACACATATTTTGAAGGGGAGGACCTAGACGGGTGGATCTACAGGGCCGAGTGGTACTTTGAGGTGTCGCATGTTCAGGAGACAAAGTGGCTGAGGGCTGTTGGGGTGTGCCTGGAGGGAGAGGCACTGTCGTAGTACAGGTGGACACATCAACCGCAGCCTTTTTGCTCGTGGGAGGATTTCACGGCCTATCTTCTAGACCGGTCGGAGAGATTCTGGGGTGACATGTATGAGTAGATGTGCGCCTTAAGGCAGGAGGGGACGGTCAGGAAGTATATAAAGAAGTTCGAGATGTTGGCAGGTCGTGTCCGTGGGGTTCCAAGAGAGTCTATGTAACGCCTCATTTTCGGGTATCATTACATTCCATTATTATCTATGCAGGTCCTGCAATGTTCCAGTGAAAACAGAATAAAATTAACAGAAAACTTCATAAACGAGAATTAACTTTATTCATCCTTCGAAATAGGTACAAGAGCATAACAAAGAAACTACTAGTCTTTATTTCTCAACAATAATGAAAGCAACTAAACAATAGAAAAGCACTCTCCTTACTAATTCTCGTCTCAGAAATCAGCGCTCTCCACTGGAAATTCGGACTCCTCAAAAGCTGGAGCCTTCTCGTACTCTGGTTCAGTCTCTGTTGAGAAAACATTTGAAAGAATAAAGTAAACGATATTTACAACAAACAACAATTATAACTTTCATGCATCCCTAATCCTGAACAAGCCAATAACACTAAACACCAGACTGAACCTATCTAACTAGTACATTCCAATCTTTTTATTATACTCATAATGTAAAGGGAAAGAGTAGGCTAAAGAACAACCTCGGGTTTCACAGGCGAGCTCACCCGTGCCCTAAATTTATTAGTCCAAGATATCATCGAAGGAACCCAGTCAAGTCATTCAATTCTGTCAATGAGCGTAGTCTCCGCCACTCTTTCAAACTTTAATTACGAGTTCCCATAACCACATGTCATTCTAACTACAATTGTCCGCTAGTTCTATTTCCTTTAAGTTGTGTAAAATGAATAGTGCACTAAACTGTAATGTCTATAACATTTATTCCAATGTGTCAATGCCCCTCAATTAATACATTTATTTGCACCATCATCATTACAAAACTTATCTTCTAACAATACGAAGCTACAAATAAATTTATACGAAAGTAAAACTCTATTTAAAGTTTTCTAAAACAATCAGATCCATCGAAACATTTAAACTGAAACTAAATCCTTTTAAAATGAATTCAAACATTAATAGAATCAGATTCGTTTCATTTGGTATCCATGAGGGGTTTCTAGGGTTTACCAGCTCGAGGAAAAATCTCCTCTAAAATCTGAAAGTGGGAACCGTGATTAATCCCATGTGCTACATCAATATTGTCAACCGAAACCCTCCCATAATCTTCAAACAGTTTGCTGAACACCACATCGACAGAGTATTGGCATTATAAAGTAAAGAGAAAACTGAACACAACAGAGGCTTTAATGAGGGCAGACGAACACTAAAGAGTACATCAGTAGTAAACTGTAGAGTAAAACAACCAAAATTCCCAAAATCCAGTTCTTAGTCGAGGGACAAAACAACCACACAGTCACAGCCGAACGCCCCTGTAAAGAGGGAAAGACCCGACGACCAATCCTAGATCCCAGTTCGCAATTATATGACTGCAGCAAAGTTGTCGCCATGCCAGTAGGATGCCAGAATCTAACATCAGGGAATAAATCCCTTCTAAAACTACACGAATCATCATTTCCTAAGCACAAAATCCCGAAACCCTAGTTCTTCCACAATTTCAAAAACATGAAGGATATAACTGAAATTCAAAGAAAATAAGGTTTACCGATCGTGTAGAACCAAAGCCGAGAGATCCAGAAGTCCAGAGAACCAATAACGAAATCAATCGAAAAGTTTGAGAAGAGGAAAATAATTTCGCGTGCTCAAAAACCTTAACCGAGTATCACATAAATAGAAGAGAGACACGTAAATAGTTAGGGTTTAGAGATCTTATCGGGGCAAAATCCTGAAGAAATAGGCGCTGAACGAAATCGAATCAGCCTAGGGTTTTCGAAAACCCTATCGGGTCGATTCCTGTTGCCGTTCGCTGTTTCCATCGCGTGCGTGAGAGAGAAAAGGGGAACTGGTCGGGTCTCCATCGCGCGGGAGGAGAGATCGGGTGAGGGTTTCGAATCGAAGCTGTCGATCGCTGCTTCGATAGCATGCGAAGAAGAGAACGAGGGCTCGGGTCGGGATAATGAACGGGTGAGAGGAAATGAGAGGAGAGAGATAGTTAGGGGGGTTAAGTTAAAGGAAAAATGGTCCGATGGGGATATGGGCCTAGCATGGGCTTTCTAAAATAACAAGTAATCCCCCAAAATAAATTCCGTCCTCGGAATTGGAAGAATCAAGACTTACTCAAATAAATAGGGGTAGCGCTCTATCATCTCTTCTTCTCGTTTCCAAGTAGCCTCTCCTGGTGCTTTGCGATGCCATAATATCTTCACCAAATCGACTGTCTTGTTCCTCCGATTCTTCTGCTGTCGATCAATGATCTTCACTGGCTGCTGCTCGTACGTCAGGTCTGGACGCACTGAAATCTCTGAATGGTCCACCATATGCGCTGGATCTCCCACATATTTGCGTAGCTGAGATATATGAAACACATTATGCACTCCTTCTAAGGATGGAGGCAGTTCAATCTTGTAAGACACATCTCCCACTCGCTCAAGCACATTAAACGGTCCAATGTAGCGTGGGCTAAGCTTTCCTCGTCTGCCAAAACGAATTAGTCCATGATTTGGCGAAATCTTCAGAATGACATTGTCTCCTGGCTGAAACTCTAAATATCTTCGTCTCGAATCTGCCCAATGCTTATATTTGTCTTGAGCCAACTGCAGTCTCTCTCTGATTGTCCGTACCATATCAACTGCCTCTACTATCATCTCAGGTCCCATCACTTCTGGGTCTCCAATGTCGTCCCAACTCAAGGGGGACCGACACTTCCTTCCATACAATGCCGCAAATGGTGCCATCCCGATGCTCACCTGGTGACTATTGTTGTATTTGAATTCTACGAGGTGCAGGTGATCTTTCCACGACCCCCTTGAAATCTAACATGCATGCTCGCAACATGTCCTTAAGGATCTGAATGGTGTGCTCTGATTGTCTATCTGTCTGAGGATGATAGGCAGTGCTAAACTTGAGATGAGTGCCAAGATTCTTCTGAAGGCTCTTCCAAAAATGCGATGTGAACCAGGTATCTCTGTCTGACACTATGCTCACTGGTACTTCGTGAAGTGTCACAACCTCTTCCATATATCTCTTAGCCAGAACCTCTGTAGACTGACCAACTTTGAAAGGTATGAAGCAATGTTTTAGGTCTCGGTTTCGGTCTGGGTATCGTTCTTTCTAAAATTTAGGTGTCGGTATTGGCATCGGTATCGTCCGTTTCGGCGGGTTCGGAAGCAAGATTTGGTTTTGTCCGTATCGCTAGTTTCGACAGTTTCGTTTCGGGTATCGGTTTCGGTTTTGGAGATACTTTAAATATGTATATACTATATATACACACAGTGATGGTTTTGGAGGTTCTTAAATCTAAACCTATCAAATACTATTAAATACTTAACAAACTAAAATATTAATCATATACTATTAAATACTAAATACTAAATAGATAAACTAAATTTGAGTTCGTAATCATATCAAATACTAAATACCTAAAGCTTGGTACTTAAATACTAAATATTTGATAAATGAATAGTGCCTAAAGCTTGCCTTGCGCACCCACCGTTTTACCTTGAGCACATACCACTTATTTACAAGTCTGCCAAAAAAATCGCTGGGCGTTTCTTTGCGCACCCACCATTTTTCTTTGCGCACATACCACTTATTTACATGGTTCCCACGAAATATCCGCTTGATATGCGCATAGATTGTTTTACTTTACTCACATACCCCTTATTTACAAGTTTACCTTTTTAAAGAACACAACATCTCCTGAAAGGCGACTCAGGCCTCGCTCGCTCGCTCTGCTTTTTCTCACTCACGCTATATGGTCGAGGTGGGTTCGGTGAGGCAGGATGCAGGTTCGGCGAGGCGGCGGGGCGATGAGGTGAGTTCAATTTTTTCATCATCTTCCTTTTGTCCTTTTTCTTCTTTTTTCAGCAATTTTTTCTTGGTTCTGCCTCTTCTTCGTCTAATTCTTCATCATTTTCAAGTCGAAACTCTAGGGTTTTCTCCTCTTGTTTAACCGAGCTTTCTATGCAATCTATTGATTCACGAAATGTTTTGGGTTCTTTTAGAGAATTTTTATTTAATTACACATTTTTCTTCCTCTGTCTTCGGCCGATACTGAACGGAATCGATCAGTTTCGGTCGATACCGGCCGAAACTGACCGATACCGTTCAGTATCGGCTGATACTGAAACTAACAATTGGTTTTGGTATCGTCAACTTCCGATACCGATACGATACGACCGATACGTAATGGTATCGGTCGATACCTCAAACCCTGGTATGAAGTGCAGACTTCGTCAAACGATCCACAATTACCCATATAGCGTCGTTCTGCTTCTTGCTTCTGGTCGGGGTAAACCAGTCGCAAAATCCATCGTGATATGCTGCCATTCCACTCAGGAATAGGCAGTGTCTGTAATAATCCTGCAACTCTCTGGTGCTCAGCCTTCAACTGCTGACGAACTAAACATTTGGACATGCTCTGTGCAACACTCTTCATTCCGTGTCACCAATAGTGCTACTTCAGATCCTGATACATCTTCCTACTGCCCGGATGAATGGAATATGGTGAACTGTGAGCTTCTTTCAATAGCTCCTCTCTAACATCTCCAAATGGTACACAAAGTCTGGTGCCAAATCTCAAAGATCCATCTGAATGTATCGTGTACTCCGGTCGCTGTCCAGCCATCACCAACTCTATGATCTTCTATAGCTTAGTATCTCCTGCCTGCGCAGCCTTGATCCTGTCTACCAAGCTGGACTATATCTGAAGATCCATCAATGATGAAGTCAGTACATGTAGAATTACCTCAATCTCCAACTCTCGCAACTCCTGTTGAAGCCTCCACTGAGTCGTAAGGGTAAACACCGCTGGAAGTCGACTCAGTGCATCGGGTACGACATTGACCTTTCCTGGATGGTACTGAATATCAATGTTGTTATCTGCCAACAATTCGATCCATCGCCTCTGCTGCAAGTTCAGGTCCTTTTGGTCGAAGATGTACTTCAAGCTCTTATGGTCTGTAAAAATCTTCACACGCTCTTCCAGCAGAAAGTGCCTCCAAATCTTCAACGCGAAAATGACGGCTGCTAACTCCAAGTCATGTGTGTGGTAGTTCTGCTCATGCTTCTTCAGCTGCCTTAATGCATAAGCTACCACACGTCCATCCTGATGCAATACATATCCGAGACCCTTGCCGGATGCGTCGTAGAAAACTTCAAATCCTCCTGATCGGTCTGGAATAGTAAGCACTGGCACGATAGTCAATCTCTTCTTTAGCTCCTGGAATGTCTCGTTACAAGTCTTAGACCAAATATAGACCACATCTTTCCGTGTCAATCGGGTCATGGGTTCTGCAATCTTCGAAAAATTCGGAATGAACCTCCTGTAAAATGTTAAAACCAGCCAAACCCAGAAAACTCCGATTTTCAGACACTGTCTTAGGAGCTAGCCACTTTTGGACGGCAGCTACCTTCTCTGGATCTACTACAATCCCTTCTACTGATACAACATGACCGAGAAATCCCACTTTATCCCAAAGCACACTTGCTATACCTAGGACCATCCTCAAGTGTGATGTGTGCTCCAGCTCGCTCTTCGAATATATCAGGATGTCGTCAAGGTACGCCACTATGAACTTATCCATATCCATATACTCGTTCAGCACTAGGTTCATTAGACTCATGAATACTGTGGGTGCATTGGTCACACCGAACGGCATTACCAAGAATTTGTACTGTCCATATCTGGTGCCGAACGCTGTCTTGTAAATGTCATCCCGTCTGACTTTCAGCTGGGGATAACCGCTCTGTAGATCCAGCTTAGAAAAGATGCACAAACTCTCAAGCTGATCAAACAAGTCTTTGATGCGTGGTAGAGGGTACTTATTCTTCACCGGCACTTTATTCAACTCTCTATAGTCCATGCACATCCTCCTGGTCCTATCCTTCTTCTTTACCAATAGTATCGGAGCACTCCATGATGATGCGCTAGACCGAATCCAGTCTTTCTGCAAAAGATTGTCTGAGTCCGAACTTCAACCAATTCTGATGGGGCTAGACGGTAAGGATTCCTGGAGTAAGGTTAAGCTCTTGGCACTAGCTTGATCGTAAACTCCACGGGGTCTGGGGGTAATCCGATAAGGCTATCCGAAAATACGTCTGAGAACTCCTCCACTATCGCATGTCTCTCTGTTGTAGCATCCATAGAAGTCAACACAGCATTCGTAAGTCTGGCTCTGTACTCCACTGGTCCCTCTGATCGGCTCCCGCTAACGAATTTGAATTTCGGATGGTTTGGAATCTTGAACACCACTCTCCTGCGTCGATAATCAATTGTGGCATAAAAGGTCCCTAGACAGTCCATCCTGAATACGGCATCAATACTCGGTATATCGATGACTAGAAAGTCGGCATAGAGCTCTCGCTTGCATATGACTACGGGACAGTTTGAATATCCATTAGTCGTCTGCAACACACCACCTCCCTTCTTGACGTCCCAGCTAGAGGTGAGAGGTGAAATGAGGATAACATGTTGGTTGACAAATCGCGTCGCCATAAAACACTGCGAAGCTCCCGAATCAGAAAGTGCAAGAGCGGGTTTGCTAGCTACCAGCACAATTCATACGGCCGCGAAAACTATATCCAAGCATACATCATACAATAAAACAAATTAAAGGATAATGATAAATTTGTACCTGTAATGACCTGGCCAGTAGCCTCAGCCTCAGCTGTCATGGTGAACGTTTGGCACTTCGGGGGTGGAGCCTGTGGTCGTGCCTGCTGAAATCCCTGTCGCTGTGGTGGGGGTCCACGCTGAGTGTTCTCCGCTGGAGCTGGAGCTGGAGCAGCTGTCTGTGCTGAAGCTGCTGGTCTCTGGCCCTTCTGGGGACAGTATCTGGCAACGTGGTCGTCTGCTCCGTAGATCATGCACTGATTCAGTAAATATCGGCACTCTGACTTGACATGCCCTAGCTTATTGCAATAATGGCTGACGGTCTGCTGTCTGCGCTGCTGTGGATGTGGTGGGGCTGGCCTCTTAGAAGATGTCTGCTGAGCTGGTCGGGCCACCTATCGGTTAGGTGGAGGGGGACGCCTCTGAGGGGCACTCGCTTGTCGTTCTAGATCTTCCTTCTGCTGTACGTACTCATAATCTCGAGCTGCAGAGAGTACGTCATTGTGGGTCTTCAGCTTGTGCCTCACTAGTTGCTTTTGAATCTTCATATTCATGCCTTCCTGAAAACGCTGAGCTCTGTCCCAAGGATCGGACACCACGTTCTTCGCGAACCTGCAAAAAGACCACTTATTAGTAAATTACATACATCTATAGGTCAACTTTTTAAGTTGAAATACATACTTGCTGAGTCTAGAGAATTCATCATTATATTACTCTACATTCATGGAACCTTGTTTTAAGTTCATAAATTGCGCCTGCAGTGCCCTCTTTGCTTCATGAGAAAAATATAGAGCATTAAACCTCTCAGTGAATGTGCTCCATGAAATCGGCTGGATCAAGTGATCTTCCTCTGAATCCCACCACGACATGACGTCTTCCACCAACTATAGTTTTGCCATGTCCACCCATGAATCTGGTGCGATCCGTGCTGCTCTTAGCATGACAGCTGTGCGACGTAGCCATTCTACTGCTGCAAGAGGTCCCTCTGTTCTTTGAAAACTGGTGGACGCAGTGATCTGAATTGCTGTACTCCACCTTCCCGTCTATGCTCTGCCTCCCTTTGCAGAGCTCTAACCATCTATCGTAAAGTCTGGTCCGAAATCTTAATCGACGTTGCAGGTTGCTCAGTATTGTTGTTCCCATTATTCCTATTGTCGACGTGATGATTTTCGCCATTTCCATTGTTGACGGGATCGTTAAGGTTAGGGTCGATGTTGTTATTAGCATTCTCGTTGTCGACGTAGTCATTAAGCAGGGCGTCGACGTCGTAGTTGTTGTTATTGCCATAGCCGACATTCTCATGAACAATGTTATTGGCATTGTTGTTTGGGACGTTGTTCATGGTCCCAGCTTTACGCCCATCACTGTGATTTCCCGCCAAATCTGCATGGGTAATGACTGATTGCTCCCAGTACCGCGTCGATGATTATACACTTTCGACATTCTGTATTCCAAAGAAGGGTGTCAGTCCAATTATTCACTCATGAGCTTTTCTGCATACTCTATACTGTTCACGAGGTGTTTTGCGGGACCTGCATGGGCTACCAACTTGTAATGCCCCGTTTCCGGGTATCATTACATCCCATTATTATCTATGCAGGTCCTGCAATGTTCCAGTGAAAACAGAATAGAACTAACAGAAAACTTCATAAAAGAGAATTAACTTTATTCATTCTTCGAAAGAGGGTACAATAGCATAACACAGAAACTACTAGTCTTTATTTCTCAACAATAATGAAAGCAACTAAACAATAGAAAAACACTCTCGTTATTAATTCTCGTCTCAGAAATCAGCACTCTCTACTGGAAACTCGGACTCCTCAAAAGCTGGAGCCTTTTCGTACTCTAGTTCAGTCTCTGTTGAGAAAACATTTGAAAAGATATAGTAAATGATATTTACAACAAACAACAATTATAACTTTTATGCATCTCTAATCCTGAACAAGCCAATAACACTAAACACCAGACTGAACCTATTTAACTAGTACATTCCAATCTTTTTATTATACTCATAATGTAAAGGGAAAGAGTAGGCCAAATAACTAGTACATTCCAATCTTTTTATTATACTCATAATGTAGAGGGAAAGAGTAGGCTAAAGAACAACCTTGGGTTTCACAGGCGAGCTCGCTTGTGCCCTAAATTTATTGGTCCAAGATATCATCGAAGGAACCTAGTCAAGTCATTCAATTCTGTCAATGAGCGTAGTCTCCGCCACTTTTTCAAACTTTAATTACGAGTTCCCATAACCACATGTCATTCTAACTACAATTGTCCACTAGTTCTATTTCCTCTAAGTTGTGTAAAATGAATAGTGCACTAAACTGTTATGTCTATAGCAATTATTCCAATGTGTCAATGTCCCTCAATTAATACATTTATTTGCATCATCATTATTACAAAACTTATCTTCTAACAATACGAAGCTACAAATAAATTTCTACGAAAGTAAAACTCTATTTAAAGTTTTCTAAAACAATCAGATGCATCAAAACATTTAAACTTTAAACTGAAACTAAATAAATTTTAAAATGAATTAAAACATTGATAGGATCATATTCGTTTCATTTGGCATCCATGAGGGGTTTCTAGGGTTTACCAGCTCAATGGGAAATCTCCTCCAAAATCTGAAAGTAGGAACATTGATTAATCCCATGTGCTACAGCAATATTGTCAACCGAAACCCTCCCATAATCTTCAAACAGTTTACTGAACACCACAGCGGCAGAGTACTGGCATTATAAAGTAAAGAGAGAAGTAACTAAAGAGAAAAGTAACTGAACGCAACAGAGGCTTAAATGAGGGCGGCCGAACACTAAAGAGTACAGCAGTAGTAAACTGCAGAGTAAACCAACGAAAATTCCCAAAATCCAGATCTTAGTCGAGGGGCAAAACAACCACAAAGTCACAGTCGAACGCCCCTGTAAGGAGGGAGAGACACATCGGCCAACCCTAGATCCCAATTCGCAATTATAGGGCTGCGGCAAAGTTGCCGCCACGCCCGTAGGAAGCCACAATCTAACATCAGGGAATAAATCCCTTCTAAAACTACACGAATCATCATTTCCTAAGCACAAAATCCCGAAACCCTAGTTCTTCCACAATTTCAAAAGCATGAAGGATATAACTGAAATTCAAAGCAAATAAGGTTTACCGATCGTGTAGAACCAAAGCCGAGAGATCCAGAAGTCCAGAGAACCAATAACGAAATCAATCGAAAAGTTTGAGAAGAGGAAAATAATTTTGCATGCCCAAAAACCCTAACTGAGTATCATATACATAGAAGAGAGAGACGCGTAAATAGTTAGGGTTTAAAGATCTTATCGGGGCAAAATCCCGAAGAAATATGCGCTCAACGAAATTGAATCAGCCTAGTGTTTTTCGAAAACCCTATCGGGTCGATTCCTGCTGCCGTTCGCTGTTTCCATCGCGCGTGTGAGAGCAAAGGGGAACGGGTCGGGTATCCATCGCGAGAGGAGAGATATCGGGTGAGGGTTTCGAATCGAAGCCGTCGATAGACTGCGAAGAAGAGAACGAGGGCTCGGGTCGGGATAATGAACGGGTGATAGGAAATGAGAGGAGGAGAGAGAGATAGTGGTGGGGGTTAAGTTAAAGGAAAAATGTGCCGGTGGGGATATGGGCCTAGCATGTGCTTTTTAATGATGATATCTCAGGACCATGAACAAAATGTTACATTTCTCTTTCACTTAACATGCCTTTGGACAACACCTATATTTCACTTGTCATGTTATTAATGTTAAGGTATGGTTCACAAGCGATCCATTTCGTAACGACTCGCCTCTCGGGGCCATTACGATTTGCAGGTTCTGCTTGTTACCAGTGAAAACAATATAAAAATAGTAGACATGTACCAACATACTCGTATCAATTCTCATTCAAGTACAAAGCTGGATACAATGCGAATGAAAATACTATGCCTTAAGGTACAAGGCAAAATACATAAAATAAAGAATCCACTCTTGGCCTATTCCTCTGCAGCTCGTGCCACATAAAACTAATCCAATATCCTTGCACGTTGGAGTTTCCTCCCATTCCTGTGTGACCCTTAATGGTGCCACGAGACGCCAAGCCGGTAGCAATCAGAGGTAAATTCACAATAATTCTACAAATGAAATTTAGGCTTGGCAAGAAAAATAAAGCAGGAATATGTAATAAGTGTCAGTAGGTAAAGACATGCATAATAATGACGGGAGTACAAGACAAACAAGTAATGGTACACGAAACTAGAAGCAATCAAAGTAAACAGGTACATCAAATTAGTAGGAAAGACATGCATGCAATACTTTTTAATTTAGAGTGTAGTTTTCATTAATTAAGAAGTTATACCAATTGTAGATCGTGATTCATATTGGAGAGTGTAATGAGCAATCATGAGTCCAACTTGTACCACGTGGGCACTCACCTGGGTCAAGCTCGATAGTAATGGGAAGGGTCTGACTCATTTGACCAACATTAACAACGGGAAGGGACTAACCCATTTGCTCAACATTAACAACAGGAAAGGGGCAACGTATACGGGAGCATGGCTTCAGTCGCACTTGCACTCACAGTAATCTGATTTATACCAAAACCCAGTGAGTCTGAAGTGCCAATTGTATGCCAAAGGTTACTTCTCTCAGTCTCACAGTAGTGTAGCACCATTGTTGTTCTACGGTACCGTATTTGGTTGTTTAACCATACATCAAGAAACAAGTCCAAGTGTTACATCAAAACTAGTTAAGATGGTTGGTGTGCTATATGCTTGAACTGCAGTCTGTTTCATGATTCTAACAATGTTCAGGAGTTATTATGCCAACCGGTTCAGAATCAAGAATATGCCACTTATAAGGTGACATAGCATGTCATATACAGGAATGATAACGTGTTTAAGATCATGTTTCTCATCATAGCAATCCAAGTATATTTTTAGGTTTTGATATCAGGTGATTCTAGCATAATCAATAACATGCATCAAGTGGCTTAACATGATCAATACTATGCATCAAATGTTGTGACAATCTGGAACATGTATAGCATATGCGGATCACGCTTCAAGTGATATAACAATCTAATACATAGATAACATGCAGCAAGTGGTACAAGATTCTAAACATGGGGAATAATCATGGTAGAGGGAGAACAGAATGATTGGATAATGGTCTAGTCCACATGCTCATGTTTCTTCATGTTACTAGTCAACAATACTATCAAGGATGTACTATAAGCATGAAACAAAGCTAAGTAGGAAATCCCATGTCCAACCAATAATAGAGCAAACTCTAAGTCTAACATAGATAGGGTAAGGTCCAGCCTACACCAAAACCCAACATCACGGTCCAAGTCTAGTAGTAGTACCCAACACTAAGTTCAACAATAAGAAGTCCTACCACAACTTCCACCACCAAGTCCCACCCAAGTCCAACACCTTCAACAACAAAATCTGCAACACGTTCAAAAACTTGCCATAAGTAAAGTGATAGCGATGTCTAGCAGATCTATCAACATTTCATGTATATAATGATATCAATACCTAACAAATCTAACAATATGATATATTATTAAAGAATAATCCATTAAGCATGCATGAAAATATTAGTAGCTTACCTCAAAACCCATAAGATCAACTTATCTCCAAATTCAGTCCAAGAGAGATTTACCAAGTCCTGCGTGAGCGTCAATATAATTCTCATAGTACTTTAAAAAGGGAAGGTGGGTCAATGGAATGATCTGAAAAAGGTTTCATCACCGGTCACGTAATAGGGACAAATCCATTTTTATACATGCTTTCATTCTTCCAGCCATCAAATATCATCAAGGAACAATTTCAGACACATGTAACATGTGTGGGGCCAGGATATTCCAAGTAAGGAGCCAAAAGCCGACACTAACGACTAAGCCCAATCCGACATTAAGGGACAAATCCCAATCCAACTCCGAGGGGCATAACCCACAGCCAAATACCAATACGAAGGGCAAATCCAAAACAACACCAACACCGAAGGGTACAGTCCATAGCTCAAAATATGGCCAAACCCATGTTCAAACCAAACTTCAAGCTAACATTAAAGTAGCAAGCACACGGGGGGCCCATAGTCATGTACAAACCCAAGGAGATCTGCGGCCAACCATTCCCTGGGCCAAAGAAACCTAAAAGAACATCTCTAGTAAAAGAGAAGAAACTTAATTAAAAACCCACAGAGTAATGGTAGTCGCAAATAGTGGCGAGGGGCGACAACGAGGGTCGCCACCAAGCCCCTAGATTGCCGGAGTTCTCAAAATCATCAGGGTTTCGACCCCTATAGTATAAAACTCCAGGAAAGCTCAGATTAACATCATTACGAGAAAGAAAATCATGTTTTAAAACCAATACTACAAATTACTGTAAAAAATTTATCGAAAACCCAAGCCGTCGGAGATCGCTGGAGGGTGCCGGGCCTTGTCGCAGTGCCGCTGTACGGCTACGAAATCCGTCATGCCGCTAGTTGGCCACGGCTTGCTCGTCGAAGGAGGCAAAACTGACGAAGAACTGAAGCTAAAACTCTAACTGAATTCAACTCCTAAGAACACCAAGAGCTTTGAAAAGGAAAACATGTTTATTGAAGTAAAAACTTTTGAAAACCAAAGGGAAATATATAGGAAAAGAGGGAGCTTGAGAATGGCCTTGGATTGGACGGGGAAGCGATGGATGTGACAAGAAATGACGAGATAGGGATATGGTTTGTTCTCGTGGGCTGACGGCTGAGGTGGAGATAGAGGAGAGAATCGAACTGTCGGGCTTCCTTCTCGTCGAAGGAAAATATTGAGAGAGATAAGAGGATTGGGTGCCTGGGTTGATCGACTGAAGGAAGGGTTAGCGAGGGTTTGCCCATGAGAAGGCTCAAGAGAAGATATAGGGCTCGGACGAGGGCCTTGATGGAGAGATAGAGAGTGGGGGCGAGAGTAATGGGCCAGGGGTGGGCTGAGACTATTTGGCCGAGGGACAGAATAAGAAAAGAGGGAAGAAAAGAGAGAGAACAAGCTATGGGCTGGGCCGTGAAAATAAAACGAAAAGAAAAGAAAAGAAAGAGAAGGAAAAATATAAACAAAATGTATAAATTGATTATAAAAATAATAGAGAATTGCAAATAAATTTAGGATTATTAGGTAGAAAATACGGGGTTTACACATTGGGATAAGAATATGCATATTTTTCAGTTAGTTAAAACAACACCGAACCGGTACATCATTAAGGGACATATTGTAAGGATATGCCTACCGAGGGCAGCTTATGTGTTGCATATTTTTTGTAGAGATTTGTATGCCTCTTTCGTTGTCTTCTCGGCCCATCTTTAGATTAGGGCGTCCGGATGAAATATGAATATAAATTGGATTTTGGGTTTCGGGTTTGGGTATGTGATATGGATACCATTTATATGCATTTATATAAGTGGGTTTGTGATATTTTTTGGTTTCATACCAAATGTAATTATCTCTTTAATTGTCTCTTTTCTTTTAATGTTATCAAACAATAAGTTTATATATAAAACCCACTTACCTTCTAAATTTGTATCTTACTATTTTGAATACGAGGGGTGTGGATCTTCAGTGACATTGTAGCAAGCTTTCTACAATTGATGCCATGGGGAGCAATAATGGACCATCCTATGAGTGTTTGGCTCTACTATCTAGATCCATTTCTATACATCTTAGTCTGAGGATGAAACATTGAGCAATTTGAAAACCACTTTTCAGTGCATCAAGTGCATCAAGTTCTTTTAAAAAAACAAACTTTAATTCGTTCCTCATTAAGATGAAAGAATTGGATTCATCCACTGCACCATTAATTGTGTGTACATCAACTGGGTCTTTAATGCTTAGACCTTAAGGTTAGCTCACAATAAATGGAGCCGATCATCCAGAAGGTGGCGGTATCCACTATAGATAGCTATCTGCTATGATAGTGGAGCACAATGGTGAAACCTTGTTGCTTTGACAAGAGGTCCAATTTCTGCTTTCATGCATATTCTTTTCTTAAATGTCATTGTAGATTCCTCTTTTCCTTTGAAGACGTGTGTGTGTATGTATGTATGTACAAGCATGGATGTCTAGATTAATTTGTAGAGACATGACTAATTTATAAGCATACTAGAAATAACCCGTGCACAAAGTGTATGGCACGGAAAAAAACCCGCGAACAGGATGCGTTGCACGCACGTAACCGTAAAAGAGCGAGAAGTGTGTACCGGCATCGTCGGTGGGTTAAAGTTGCGAAAGGCAAACACGTAAATACGTGGATTTGGTAGGTGGTTTTTTGGGTTTTTTTGTGGGAGGAATGGCAACCGTGTAAATAAGTGACAAGTGGGGGGTTTTTAGAAGGGGTTTGTCCCAGTCAGCTTATGACTGGGACAAAGGGTGCCAACTGGGACAAACCCAGTTGGACATCCCTTGTTTATAGAAGAGATGATGTATAATACTGAGAAATAAGGGTATTTGTGCATTTGTACTATTATTTATCTTCTATATAACCAGCACTAATCCGACTTGGCTTGCATGGCCTCTTTTCCTATCACAACATGGTAAATGCTCTATGATATTTTGATCTTAATTACCATCACTACTGATCCATCGCCATAATTCCTGCAACTATTGTATGAATCATTACCTTCAACATCATCTTCTCTGCCGATCCAAAGCCACCACTATTTACATTCTGACCTAAACCTGACATTGATGCTAGCACCATGCCTAACCCAAATTCTACACCAACCCCGCACTTAACGCTGGACCAATCTTGTCCAGTACGTCCGCTTCACAAACTCCATCATTTTTTTCGTCATACCTATCATCACATACCTTGCTGCCACACCAAGAACTTGCATCTTGATCTATTGGTTGCCATGTGCTGCTTATCGCTGTACCTCTTTGACATGGGAACATGCACATGATTTGGCCGCCATTCAGATCTTCATTCGCACTCCAGATCTGTTCCTGTGTATGAAGTTCTTGGCCATGAGCCAGGTCCTCTAGGTCCACTCACCTGCTGATGGCCACATTCACTCATCTGTTAACCATTTTGCTTCGTCACCGTTAATGACTCTTGCAACATGGTTTCTATGCTGTCCGTGTCCCGATCAATTCATGTCTCATCTGACATGATAGATGCATACATTGCCCCTAGCAGGAAAAAAGACGGGTGTTCATGTTTCGGCCCAAACCATAACCCTGGCTGAATTGTCCAATGGGAGCAGTTTGGCCCGGGTTCCCATATTTTGCGGTTCAGTCTGGATTGAAAAAATTTGTATCCGGCTGCCAGGCCGAACTTATTTGGCATATTGTTCAAAGGAGTTAATTTCCCTGGACCATAATCACAACTCTGTGAGAGTTCACAGGTATACATCTAGGCTTGTATGTGTTAACTCTTAAAATATGGGGGTTTTCTGGTAGATGATATTGGTAAAAACTTAAAATAAGTATTTTCATCCATAATCGATTGCCAAATTGGTGAAGTATGTCTTTTACATTTAAATTTCTTTTCTTTTATTTTTATTTTCATGGTATTTTGATGTGTCTAAGAATTTTTTTGGTGTTATAAGCTAATATTCTTTATATATATCATACACATTCAGAGTGCAAATATCATTAATATTTGAATTTGGGCCGAAAATGTTCATGGGCTAAAGGTCCAACCTGTTTTAAACCGAACCAAGCCGAATTGTTTTTTTTCATGATTCATGTTGGTTGAGATTCAACTTTGTCTGATTTGGTTACATAGAACTGCCTTCACGCACACCCGTAAACAAAAGGGGAAAAAAAGAAACAACGAAAAAAGAGGAAAAAGAGAGGGAAGAAACAATGTAGTAAATCTCTTTCCTCAAGTAGCATGGCTAAAATTTAAGACCAAAAGGATCTTTTTGGTGTTCGAATTATTGGTTTAAAATTGAATGGCAAAAATATTCTGTTATTGGAGAAGTCAGGTAAAGCTTTATTGATAAAAAAAAGGGAACCGAAGATGGTTACATCTAGGAAGCCATCTTCCACATTTGAATCATTTCTACAGACAAGGCATTTAAAGAGTGGGGACGTGACTACCAGGTGGTCATGTAGTTATGAAATAGCATGAAATCATGACACGTGGACACAATTAGTTTGCGTTAAGCTATATATGTATCCACATATACATATATTATTGTTAAAAGAGGGAAAATGACATAGAAGAGGAAAAGAAACAGAAGAGCTTGACTGGTCTTCTTCCCTTTATGTCTTATTTAAAAGTAGAAGAATTAAATATGTGACAAATCTAGATTCATCATATATGCCTTTAATTAAGATATGACATGTGATACATTGCATCTGGATACTATATTAAGCATATGTTTGAATCCTAGGCTGAAATATATATATTTATCATGCACACACTGCTTATCACATAAAGCAATGAACATCTCATGGGAAATAATTTTGGTAAAAATATCAACTAGCTGGTATAACAATTGAGTAAAGAGAACACAAATTAAACAGCATCACGAATGAAATGACAATCCACCTCTGATGCTTGGTTCTTTTGTAAAATATCCGTTGTTAGCTATGTAAATCTCAGCGTGGTTATCATAATACATATGCATGGAACCGTCGTTCCAAAAAACAAGCTCCCTTACTAAGGTTTTTAACCACCTCATCTCACATGAGTATTGGCCAATACTTTATATTCTGTTTCTGTACTGGATTGAGATACAACATTTTGTTTCTTGCTCACCCTTGTAACTAAATTACCAACACACGTAGTAATATGAAGTATATTTTCAATCGCTTTTATCACTAGCATAACTGTAATTTGAGAATGCTGCAATTCTTAGATGTTCATAATTTTTGAAAAGAACTTTTAGCATACATCCATATCCGAAAGCTGCTCTCCAATGAATTTCTCATGGTCTATGCATAAATTTGCTAATTAATCTAAGATCATACGTAATGTAGGGTCTAGTAACTATAATGTATATCAACTTGTCAACCAGTCTTTAGCATCTCAACACATGCTTAACCAGGTGAGAAGACTATCTCATAGGTCATCATTTATATCCATAGGTATACTCATTGATATACCACTCAGCAATTCAGTCTTCTGTAGCAGATTTATAACATACTTCCTTTGAGAAAGAATTACTTTATATTTTTATGAGCAATTTCAATCCTAAGAAAATATCATGATCTTTCATATTCTTAATTATAAAGTGTTATTAAGATATATTTCTTAGGCTTTTCAATACCAACTTTCTTATTGTCTATCAGAAGGATGTCATCAACCTAGAGGCGTCATGACGTATAAAAAACCGAATGATCTAAATAGCAATATCAAAAACCAACACCCAAGATAATTTTGTTGAACTTCTTAGACCATTCTCTAAGACCGTTTGAAACCATATATTATCTTTTTGAGCTAGCACACCCTGTATTCTTCATGAGCAACATATCCTGAAGGTTTGGTTTCTATATGTAAACTTCTTTCTCTAGATTCCATAAGAACACATTTTTATATCTAAGATAAAATGTTTACCTATGATGATTAACCGAGAGAGAGAGAGAGAGAGAGAGAGAGAGAGAGAGAGAGAGAGAGAGAGAGGAAAAGAATAGCGTCGAGTAATAGGGGAGAAGGTCTCAAGCTAGTCAACACCATGCATTTGAGTGAAGCCTTTGGCAACAGCCTAGCATTTTATCTATCCATGGTTCCATCTAGGTGATGGTTAATTATGAAAACCCAACGACAACCTTTAACATCCGATACTAAAGAGGCAGGAACCAGCTTCTATGTACCTTATTACAGAATTTTTGCAATCTCATTGTCTATGGCTTGGGTCCAGGCCGCTGCATTGTAACCTCTTGATAAGACTTGGGTATAGATACTGAAAACATTGACAAAGTAAAATGCTGAAAAGAGAGGGTAAGCTAATTATATGAAATAAAATATGAAATTAGGTGCAAAGTAGTTGACCGTTTATCCTTACAGAGCGATTGCAAGATCTAAATCTGGTGAAATCTTAGAAGATAGAATAACAGACCGATTATGATCTGTAGCTGTGGATGGTATATCAGTTGATCGTGTAGTAATTGCTACTACTTTGAACATTTAGTATACAATTGCAATGGTTTGGTAGCAGCAGATGTTGGTTGAATTTCAGGGTTGGAAACATATATGGGAATGGATGGAAATAAAAATAGTTATTCTTTACCAAGTGGAAAAGTATGGGATATGCTCAAAAAATGTTCCATCGGTTGATACCTAATATATGTGATGTACATGGTTAAAGCAATGCTAACCTTCCGAGTCCTAGAATATTCAATTACACATTTGATGCATTAAGGAGATAATTTATCATTGCTGGGATAAAGTACATTATTGACACGACTAAGGTAAGAAATACTGTAATACTTTCTTAACTCATAAGATCCATGTTGCAAAGAAGAAATGAATTAATAGACGTTACTTGATGAAGTTTCATAGCAAAGGATGCCTTGGTGCCATTGCAGTCGTGTATTAGAGGAAAATACAACTATGAGGCTGTAGCACCTTCGTCCAAATAGTGAAGGCCATATTGTGGGTGACCCAAAACAATTTTTATTATAATATATAGATCTCAAAAGACACAATGCGAGAAAATTATGGAGCATTTCTTGTCTTTGGTAATTTGGCTAATAGAAAGAAGATTACAAGGCGAATGAGGAATATAAAACACATCATTAACGAGTGTGGAAGTAGGATGAACTATCCCATATACCAGAGACAATGGACGATGTACCATCCATAATATGAATAAGAGGTATAGAATTTGTAAGAGACAATGAAAAAGACCTTTGTTATGTGTCATGTAAGGTGTGCCTCTCGAATCTAATACACAGCTTTAGCAGATGAAGCAATGTGTGCAGAAGACATCAGTTAAGGGATGTGTAATGGTATGTGATGCATAAGACAAAGGGATGTGTAATGGTATGTGATGCATACGACATCTTAGATGACTGCAAGTATAGAAGCCTCACATACTCTTAACTAAGGAAAATACATAGTTGTGGCAAACAGAATCTTGTGATAGACAGACTTTGTGTAGGTTGAGGCAGAATAAATTGTTATTTCTAGGAATAGCCAGCCAACTAGTTGAACCGATAACACACATCAATAGGAACATCAAATAGAACACGAGTAGGTTGTGGCAGTCAGCAATAGATATGAATTCAGTAGTAAAGATATCAGCTATCAACTGTAGATAAAGAATTGTAGATGACATTAGAACATGTAGGCAACACTAGAATTACTGGGTAACGATGATGTCAGTATAATCAGTAGCAAATGGAAGCATGTAGGTAGCTATAGAACCCATAGGCAGATATAAAAACCTGCGGGTAGCAGCAAATAATATAGAACCTATAGGTAGCAGCAATAACTCATCAATAGCAACAGTTAACCCATAGATAGATATAATACATCTGATCTAGATCTAATTGGATCAGATTGGATAGATAGATATATTACATCTGATCTAGATCTAATTGGATTAGATTGGATTATATCAGGAGGAAGAAGAGATGTCGACGGTGTCATTGAATTGAGAAGGGATGATAGCGACTGCACAGAAGAAGTCGAACAGCGATGACAATGGTAGTATGGATGACGATAGGTTGGGAAGAAAATGGGCGCTGGTCAGCCCGCTGCCCAATCAGGCTGGCCCGAAAAGCTCGCTGTCCAATCGGGTGGGTGTCGAGTCTGCCCAATTCTGGATGGTAAGCCCAATTGATTCTTCGGGCCAAGTATTGGGTATACCCAAAGCAATACTCATGCGCCCAAAACAAACCCGAAGCTCGATCAATTTTTGATTCCTCGTGTCTCGCGAGTCTGCAAGATAAAACTTTTGATTCCTGCAACCGGAAGCTCTGTCGATGCAAAGTTGTACCTGCAAGAGGAGGGTTGACGGGCCGCCACCGAGGCCGCTTTCTTTGCACACCAACAGGAGGCGGACGACGAGCTCTACGTAAAGCAAGAGGCAGGAGGGCTGCTGGCGCTGGCCAAGGCCCATGGAGCTTATCCTGAGACCATGTTGAAGTCACTGGGCGGGAGCTGCCATGCGTTGAGGGACTACATAGTGATCGATGATGGCATGAACCACGACATGGCACTCATCAATGCCGATGCAGTGAAGGCCTCTTGCCAAAGATCAGCATCTGGAGCAACGACGGTGCCACTGGCGTCGGTTGTTCCGACGACTGCGAGTAGCTTGCCCGAGGGACTAGGGCGCTCGGGGTGATGAAGAAGATGGCCGGCGTTTATAAGATGTTGCTGCCGCTGTTTAGCACCGTGTAAGAGCAGACTGGGATGGCGTCACCTGCTTGGATGGGGGCACTCCCGCCAGCAGATGATAACTGATGGCTTTCGAGTCATTGATGCTCTCAAGTCTCCGATGATATTAGTGGCAATTTTTTTATTTTAAATTTTTAATAACGATTAAATTTGAATTTTTTACCGAAATCAATCATGTAGTAATCAATCATGTAGTACTCTGTGTATTTCTCTATTAAATAGATGCCCAATTCACAATAAACGCTGATCATTGATAGAGACAGAAGAAGTGACAGCCTCAAGCTGCATTGAAAGAAGATATAATAAACTAGTTGCTTTAATCGACTGATAATTAATTATATGATGTTAAGTTAATAATCTATTGCCTTGGCAGGAAACTCAGACTTTTGCTAATCCCCACACGCATCCATTGCATCATCTGCTTGTTTAGTTAATCACTTAGTTTATTATGAGGTAAGTTCATGTGAATAAAACACAAAAAAAGTCTACATGATAGCTCTCTTTATATCAACGATGCCAAAAATTTCTATATACATATTATCATCTTGTGATTTTAAACAGATTTAAGAAATACCTAATAGTATGTTTAAACAGATTTTAAACATATTATGGTTTTGTAATTTTTTATTTTATTGAGGATAAAACAAAAAAATTAAGCTAAGCCCAATGGGCAGGCCCAAAGCCCAATGGGCTAGCCTAAAGCCCGCTTTATACCCATTTGGGAATTTTTAAAGCAGCCCATATGGGCTTGGTCCAAAAGCCCGCCCATTTGAATGAGCATCTATTTGACCCGGTCCGACCCGGCCCGGCTCATTCTCATCCCTATTGACAGGTGGTGTGGAGATTAGAGGCCAAAGATGGTGGTAGAAGAGAAGGAGGCAACGAAGAAGACATATGTAGAAGATGGTCTCGATGGGCCATAAAGACGATGTAAAAGATGAAGTGGGTGCATGGTAAAGGTGAAGAGGAAGAGTGATGGTGGTGTGATTTGATTAGGGCTATCGTTTAGAGTTATTCTTTTATTTTGGTCCGATGCCATGTTAGAAGTACGAAAATAATAAAGAAGAGAGAAAGAATAAGATCTTTATTAGCCTCTTCCACTTTGTTGCTCATTTATAGGAGAAAAAGTAGACAAGTGTTACAAATCTTGATCCACTATGCATGCCACTAAATTAAGGCATACTTTTGATGCATTGTATCTAGATGCTATAGTTGCACGTGCTTTGGTTATTTTATTTGTGGTGTATCTTCAGCGTACGTATCCTTTCATATTGTAAGCTACATGTAGCACTACAATTTTGTTACCATTAACTTCTTTTCATCTTTTGTGGCATTGGAAATTTCTTATGGTCTTTTTGGGTTTAAATTTTTCTGTGTACTTTATTCATAATAGATGCAGATGGTGGAATGTCTAGTTGCATTATTTAGCTGTTGCACAGTCCAAAGGTTTTTAGGTCAATTGTGGGCTTGTGGTCGATGGGTTTTGCATCATTGAGAGCATACACATATAGAATGATGTATATGAGCTACTAGCTTCGAAAATTTTCTAAGCTGTTGACCAGGAAAACTACTATTTGGTTATTTTTTCGATTATCGCAGCAGTTGAAATTGATCTACACATGTTAAAACCCCACTATACCAAAATTCGAGTGGACCCTAGTCGATTTTCTTGTTGATTGAATCGTTAGAAATTCAACGATTTTATGATAACTTTTTATGTCATCAGATTGACAAGCAAATATTTTAGGCTTCACTTGATTTTTGGTATATTGCGGTTTTTGCTTGTGCAGGTCAACTTCAACGACTTTAATCGTTTAAAAAAACAACCAAAAGATGGGTTTCTTAACATCGAGCATATAGAATTTCCTAAGCTAGTTGCTCATTTACATTATTCTCATATATATATATATATATAGAAGTTCTAGAGTGAGAAGTTCTCGTTGCCGGCGAGATTGGATTTTGCCTTTTGAGGTCAGCGATCGCCGCCCTCGAGTGGATTTTTCTCTGATCGATGCCCTGTGTCTTGAGTAGCGGATGATTGTTTCGCCGTCCTCCATCCGATTCTTGATTTTGTTCTTCTCTGAGTTCTTGATCCAGCGATCAGGGGTCGGTGTTCTTGATTCTTGTATGGCGTCTTGATTTGGTTGCACTAGCCTATTCTGGATTTGGATCGATCTTCTTCGATCTGGATCCTTCATCTTCCTCGATTGGAAATGAAGCCAGGACTAGCAAGGGGATTGGATCTGAGGATCTAAATCCTAATGTTTGAGTGAAGGTTGGGAAGAGGAGATCGATGGGGTTGGACGAAGGAAAGGGAAAGTCCGTTCGGTTTTCTAGATCAACTCAAATTTCAAAGCTTGATTTGTCTTCGTCTTCGACTAGATCTGGTAATGCTTCATCGGGTGCTGGAGTGCGTAAGGGGGTGGACAGGAGGATGCTTCGGCCTACTACTTCGATCAAGATCAATCACGACGCCGCCAAATTTTCTTGGCTTGATCTCTACATTAATTGGAGGAAGGTGGTGGCAGCGTTGGAGATGACCTTCGTTCAGCCAGTTTTGGATCCAGTGCTTGGTCCTGTGACTAGAGTCTCCGGTTATCTGCTTGGAGAAGATGCTGAGAGTTGGAGTAATACGTTGGTGGGGTACGTTCTTGGTGATGTCCCCTACTATGGCCAGATCAATGCTTGAGCGATCCGAAGCTGGAAGCCAAAGCAAAGTTTACATATCTACTCGAGAGACAATGACTTCTTTAAGTTCGGAAGTAGTGAAGACTGTGACAAGGTATTGTGTGGAGGCCCCTGGATGTTTGATGGAAGGTTGGTGGTGTTGCAGAGATGGAATTCCCGGCTAGGGTTTGATCGAGACACACTTACCTCTGTCCCGATTTGGATCAGGCTGCTCAACCTCCCGTTACACATGTGGTCGCTGAATATACTTAACATCATTGCGAGCGTCGTCGGCAATCCCATTTGTATGGATCGTGCTACTGCTTCACTTGAGCGATTGGCTTACGCTTGCTGTTTGGTTGAAGTGAATGCGTCGGTGGAGTTGGTCAGATTCGTGAATGTCCTGCTTGCTGATGGAGAGCACTTCAAAGTCGATGTTCTGTATGAAGGTGAGCCGCCGAGATGCGAAGCTTGTGTGTGCTTTGGCTACTCTATCGCTCAATGTACTGCGACTGTTAGGAAGAATGTTCAAGCTGATGTTGTTGGAAAGACCAATGTGGTGAACAATACTCAGCCTGATACTGCTATACCTGATGCGGATGCGGAGATATCTGAAGGTATGTGTTCTTTGAATGATGAGAGGGATGGTCAATCTGTTGCGGGGTCGGAATTTGTTGAGAATGGGATTGATGTAGCATTTGGGAGCGGTGGCTGTGTAAAGAGGCAGTTTGTAATCAGCGCTGATGTTCAGGCCGAGAATGTCGATCAATGTATAGTTAACGGGGCTGATGTACACACCGTAGTGAATATGCGATGTAAATCCAATGATAATGCTGTGTCTGGTGATGCCTCAGCTGCGAACAAAGGAGGCTCCAGAGCTCTGTTAAAAGAGGGGACTGTGATTGCGGATAATGGTAGGATGGTGCCGGAGTTTGGAGGCAATGTAAGGAAACAGAATGTAATGGGCGCTGATGTCTAGGCTGGGATTGTAGGGCGAAGTTTTGTCAATGGCGCTGATGTTCAGGCTGAGGATGTACGCCAATGTGTTGGCAAAGGTGCTGATGTTCAGTCTGCGGAAGGTGTTCGATGTAATGCCAAATCTAATTCGGAGACTGGGGAAGACATTACCATGGAGAGGGAGCAGAGCGTGAACGAAGCTCGGAGAAACATGGAGACGAACGGTGGCGAGACAGTAAAGTATGGAATTCATTTGAATGCGCACATGGACATGATTCGGGATTATGTCATTGGAGGGGTTGGGTTTGCTGGAGGCTCTCAAGTTGATGCGGTGGCGGGTGCAGTTGATCAGCCTGGAGCTAGAGGAGAGCTGTATTCGGCGGTCGGTGATACTGTATTGTGCAGTTCGTGTATGTTCGGTGGGAAATGTGAGATACATGTAGATATGGCGGGCTGTAACCGGGGGATCTAGGTGTAAAGTGACTAATTATAGTAAAGACCCCTATGAGGTGGATGGTCCAATCACAATTGTGGCTATGGACCCCGCCTCCCCCAAGCCCTATTTGAGCCTTCGTCTCTCGCCTAGACCCAAGCATGGTGTTGGTGATGGCGATCTGGTTGATGGTGAGGAGATTGGGTTGGCGAGTAGGCGCAACAATTTACCATCGGACCCTATTAGCAACCGCTCAGTTGATACTTGCACTCGTAGTAAGCTTTCCCCTACGCTACTTGATAATGTGCCTGAGTTAGATGACGGGCCTATGACGCTTACTGAACGTAATGAAGCGTGGGGTATCGAACAAGAGATTCTCAGACAAAATGCTAAAGGGCGTAAGTCGAAATCATCGCCTAAAGCAAATGTCTCGTTTGTTGATAAGCGCCGAAGTGCTAGAATTGCTAATGTTTGTGATCGGGGCCCCCCTCTAATTAATCCTTATGACTTTGCTTTTTTGGAATACACGGGGTTTGAATAATGTTTGCTAGAAGGTCTGAGCTTAAAGATCGTCTGCGTAAGTTTAAGCCCTCCCTTGTTGGTCTGCTAGAGACCAAGGTGGTGGTGAATAATGAGCAGCGCATTCTTCGTTGCTTCTCTAAGGGTTGGTCCGCATTGGACAACCGCTCTTTTCATCGTAATGGTCGGATTGTTGTTTCCAACCCTGCTATATGGAGTTGTGTTGTGGATGATGCTTCAGCTCATCACATCACATTCTTATGTTCTAATGTGGCGGGTTTTGTTATGGTGTTGATTGTGGTTTATGCGTTCAATCTTGCTAGTGATCGTCGGGATCTTTGGGCTTCTATTTTGCCTTGTCATTCTAAGTATGTGCACGATACTTGGCTCATCTGTGGGGACTTTAATTGCGTGCGCTATGCAAAGGAGAAACTTGGTAGTAGGCATTTGGACCAACGTGTGGAGGAGGAGTTTAATGACTGTATCAGCTCTTGTGCTCTCCTTGAGCTCAAATCTATTGGTAACTCGTATAGTTGGTCTAATCGTAGTATTGGGGCTTGGCGCATTGCCGCTACACTTGATCGTGCTTTGTGCAACCAATCTTGGATTGATATCCTCCCCACTTCTTATTATGAGTATGTGGATGGTGGTACTAGTGATCATGCTCTTCTATGTATCCATTTTCACCCAAGGGTTGGATCGGATCTCAAGCCATTTAAAATTTTCAACTCTTGGGCTATATCGAATGGGTACTCTGATATGTTGAAAAAGAACTGGAGTTTATCTCTTGTGGGTTCTCCTATGATGAGACTGGTTTCCAACTTAAGTCCCTTAAGTCTGAACTTAAACTGGGGGGGTGGGGAGATTAGGAGGGCTAATGATGTGACCCGGTGCCGTGATGTGTTATCTCTTATTCAAAGCAATCCTGGTTTACATTCTAATGTTGAAATCCAGAAGAGGGAGCATGAGTTGACCTACTGTTTGGCTGATGCTCTTGATGTCGAGGAGTCTAATTTGAGGCAAAAGAGTATGCAAGATTGGTTGCATCTGCGGGACCGTAACACCAAGTTTTTTATACTGCTATGAGATCTCGTCATATCCATAATAATCTTAGGCATTTGGTTGATTCTGATGGTTCTTGTGATGATGCCATAACTAAACTCGGGCTAAATTCTATGAAGACCTTTATAGCCAGAATGATTATTTGAATGCATTCCCCTAATTTTAACTAAAAGAATTCTTACTAATGAAGCTGCGGCTTGGGTGGAGAGACTCATTCTGGAGGAGGTGAAGTTGGCTGTTTTTCAGATAGGGGCTGATAAAGCCCACGGTTCCGATGGGTTTAACGGGTTCTTCTATAAGAATGCTTGAGAAGTTATTGGCAGTGATGTTACTAAGGCTGTGCTATCATTCTTTCGTTCTGGTAAAATTCTGAGGCAAATTAATCATACATTTTGACACATGTTCCTAATGGGCCTAATGCTACTGAGCTGGGGGATTATAGACCTGTTGCTTGCTGTAATGTTCTGTACAAAATCATTAGTAAGGTATTGTGTAACAGGCTCAAATGGTTGGTTATGGAGCTTATTTCTACTAACCAGACTGCTTTCCTTAAAGGTCGATTGTTGGCGGATTCTGCTTTGCTAACCCACAAACATATTCGGGATTTTAGTAATCCCCTGAGTGCTAGGGCTTGTATTAAGTTTGATCTTCGGAAATCTTTTGATTATGTGAATAGGGAGTTTGTATACTTTATGCTTTTAGCTAGATGGGGTTTAGGAGTAGATTTGTTGGTTGGATCTATGAGTGCATCATCACTCCCTCTTTCTCTGTTCTTGTTAATGGCTCCCCCTGTGGTATGTTTCATTCTAATAGGGGGCTGAGATAAGGTGATCCCCTTCCCCATACTTCTTTGTTGTGGTTATGGAAGCGTTTTCATTGTTGATGGTCAGAGCCAATGCTTTTAGAGTTATTCTCCCTATGAAGCGGATTGGGACCATTACCCATCTTCTATTTGTAGATGATCTTTTGGTCCTTTGCCATGCTGATGCTAGATCCTTTGCTGGTTTAAAAGATCTTCTGATTTCTTTTAAGCAACTCATTAGTTTGGAGGTTAATTGGGGTAAGAGTGCGGTTATATTCAGCAAAGGGGCTAGGGAGCCACGTCGTTTGGCCGGTTTGTTGTGATTGTGCGTTATGTCCCCTCTCTCCACGTATTTGGGACTTCCTCTCTCTGCGAAATATCCTAAGACTTCCATGTATACCCGGCTTGCTGATAAGTACAGAAGCAGACTTCAGAGATGGTCATCCTCCCTCCTTTCCATATCTGGTTGTGTTGAGTTGGTTAAAATGGTCATCTATGGTATGATCTCTTTTTAGATGCATGCATTTTGGATTCCCAAGTCTGTACGGTGTATGATCACTTCCTTGTGTAGGAAGTTTATTTGGGGCAAATCGAATAGCTGGGCTTGGAATGAGTTGTGTGCGCCCAATGTTGAAGGTGGTGTTGGTCTCTGAAAGCTCTTTGAGCTTATAAGGCCTATGGTGTTCGCTTGACTTGGAGGTTGCTTACTCACAATGGGGCATGTGCCTCTTATATGAGATTTCATAATATGAGGGGTGGTGATGGTTTTTATTTGGCCAAATCTAACCCGATGCAATCTGGTAATTGGAAGTTTCTTCTTTCTTGTCGAGATGTATCTAGAAAACTTATCAAGCGATATGTCAGAGATGTCACTACTACTCTTTTTGGGTATGATAACTGGCTCACATATGGCCCCCTATGTGATGTCTATGATGTGCCAGCTGGAGATGAGTGGAAGCTTGTTTGTGATTATTGGGATACGTCGGGTTGGATTAATGTCCCGATCATTTTGGATGTTCAGCCACTGCTTAGTCATGTAGCTATTACTTGGGGTGAGGATTCTTGGTCCTGGACTCCTAGTGACTACTGCTCCCTGAGAGAGGCCTGGGAGGGTTTGCATACCTTTAGGCCTCGTTTTCCTTATTATGGGGTTGTTTGGTTTCGGGGGTATATTCCTAATATGGCTATCACTCTTCTTTGGGCTATATGTATGGCAAGCTCCTCACACGGGACATGCTTATTGGTTGGGGAGTTGCTACCTCCCCCCATTGTGTCCTTTGTGATGATGGGTCTCAGGAGACTAATGTACACCTTTTCTTCGAGTGTGATTATGCGAGGTACATCCTCAACAGATGTATGCTCAAGTTAGGCTTGGTGGTTTGCTGCCTTCTCTCTCTGGTGTGGGTGACTTGTTTCTTGACACCTTTCAGAAGAAGGATATTATTGGCACCTTGGCCAAGACTGTTCTGGCTGCTATGATTTTGCATATTTGGAGGGAGCGCAATCGAAGAATATTTGAGGGTGTTAGTTCACTCAAGACTCTCCTCTTTGATGTCATCTCAGTGGACGTCAGGATTGCGCTTCGACATATCGAGTGTGACCATCCTTCAGCTGCTGGCCCACTTTCTAATGGGAGGTTGATATGAGGCATGTGTTGTTTCTGGTGAGTATCTACTTGAGGGTGTTGGCTTGTTGCCAAACTTCTTTGTATACTTTGGTTCTACTGTTGGGAAAGGGGGAGTTTGGTAGTGGAGGTGACGACGCTTGTGCCCTCTCCCCTCTCTACCATCCTTACTCCTCTCCCTTGTAGACTTGTTTTCAGATTTATATAGAAACTCACTCACCTTTATATATATATATGAAAAATGGAAAAGTGCTGACAGCGCTGGAAATTTTTCCAGCGCTGTCAGCGATCTGGGCGACCTACAAATTTTTTAAAATATTTTTGCAGTAGTTAGGTAAACTTGTTACCTAGCTCCCCACAAAATTTCAGGTCGATCCAACACCGTTTGAGCCTCCGCTCATCGATTTAAAAAAAACTGTTCTAAAAACTGGACAGTTTTGTGCAACGTTTTTTGAAATTGATGAGCGGATGTTCAAACGGTGTTGGATCGACCTGAAATTTTGTGGGGAGCTAGGTAACAAGTTTAGCTAACTACTGCAAAAAAAATTTAAAAACTTGTGTAGGGCGCCCAGATTGTTGACAGCGCTGGAAAAATTTCCAGCGCTGTCAGCACTTCTCTATTAACCTCATATATATCTATATTACAATTGAGAGATGTTTTTGAACTTTGTCCTATGTGGCAATGTCACATCAAGTTTTGGGGGGAAAATTTTTTGGGTTGGGAGAAAATTTGTTGGGAGAATACAAAAGCTTTTCTTATTGAAATTGGCATCATCATCACTTAATACTATTCATTCAAAAATGACCCAAAAAAATGAGACCCAAAAAAATACAGTGAATGTGCATTCAAAGAGGCGGGTTGAGTTTTTTGGGCGCCAAGCAGAGGTCTAACCAACCTATCCGCGCCGACGGCGCCCGCTAAATTTTTTTACGCTAATTTGTTGTTCTTTTAAATTTTGGCTCTAGAAATATTTTTTGGGGGACAAAGATTTCGCGGAAAAAAATCTTAAATGCACCGTGCCCCCGGGCACGGGTTATAACTAGTCTATTATACAATTCACGAACTTTGTCCCACGTGGCAGTTTTGTCCCAGTCATATTTTTGGTTGCTGACTGGTACACCACGTAGGGGTTGTGTGTGGTTCTGGACTTGGGTTTGGGATGTGGTTTTGGTATTTTTTTGCGTTTTAGTCCCTGCTTTTCCTCTTTTTTTGCACCCGACCCTCCTCTCACACACACACCCACGCTTTCTTCACTTTGGCGACCGCTTCTCTCCGCATTTGCGCCCGGTCGACGACTGCCTCTGTGTCCTCTGGGCACGTGTTATGACTAGTATATATATATGTGGTTAATGGAGGAGTGCTGACAGCGCTGTAAATTTTTCCAGCGCTGTCAGCGATATGGGCACCCTATACTAATTTAAATTTTTTTTGCATTAGTTAGATAAACTTGTTATCCAGCTCCCCACAAAATTTCTGGTCGATCCAACACCGTTTGTGCCTCCGTTCATCGATTTTAAAAACATTGCACAAACTGTCCAGATTTTGCGCAACGTTTTTGAAATCGATGAACGGAGGCGCAAACGGTGTTGGATCGACCTGAATTTTTGTGGGGAGCTGGTTAACAAGTTTATCTAACTACTGCAAAAAAATTTAAAAAAAATGTGTAGGGCGCCAAGATCGCTGACAGCGCTGGAAAAATTTCCAGCACTGTCAGCACTCCTCCATTTTTCATTATATATATAGGATTTAATGTAGAAAAGCTGTCACCTGATCCAATGGATCAGGTGGCAAGACACAAAAAAGATGGGAAGTATAAACCCTACATGGGCTTGTACTCGCTGGGTCCCACCTTTTTGTGTCTTGCACCTGATCCATTGGATCAGGTGCCATCTGCTCTACATTAATTCTATATATATATATATATGCCTCAGTTGTCAGCGCATGAAATTTTTCCTGCGCTGACATCGATTTGGGGCATTACAAAGTATTTTTTTAAATTTTTTGCAGTTGGTCCTACAACTTGTTAACTAGCTCCCTACCAAATTTCAAGTCAATCCAACACCATTTGAGCCTCCGTTCATGCGTTTCAAAAACGTTGTGCTGACAGTTTGGTTTTCGGTAGCGTTTTTTTTGAAACGCATGAACAGAGGCTCAAATGGTGTTGTATTGACTTGAAATTTGGTGGGGAGCTAATTAACAAGTTGTAGGACCAACATCAAATTTTTTTTAAAAAAATACTTTTTAATGCCCAAAATCCCTGTCAGCGCAGAAAAAATTTCCTGCGCTGACAGCTCAGGCCCATATTCCTCATATATATATATATATATGATTTAATGTAGAAAAGATGTCACCTGATCCAATGGATCAGGTGGCCAGACACAAAAAAGGTGGAGAGTATAAGCCCCCACATGGGCTTGTACTCGATGGGGCCCACCCCTTTGTGTCTTGCACCTGATCCTTTGGATCAGGTGTCACCTGCTCTACATTAATCTCATATATATATATATATATATATATATATATATATATATATATATATATATATATATGTTGACTAGGATCCAGTCGGATGAATCAAACATGCAGATCTATCCAAGTGGAATTTAAAATTGGGCAACCTAAATGGATAATCCGTTCCGTTGGATGTGATCTAACATGTCTAAACTACATACAAACAAAATTTCAAGGACGTGTTTTGCCCATCCATCAAGTGGTTGCAAAATCAATGTTTTTGAATAGTCATAAAATCGACGAATTTTCCAACCACTTGATGGATGTGCAAAACATGTCCAAATCACTGTGAATTTTGTTTGTATGTAGTTTAGACATGTTAGATTACATCCAACGGAGCGGATTATCCATTTAGGTTGCTCAATTTAAAATTCCAATTGGATGTATCCGCATGTTTGATCCATCAGAATGGATTCTAGTCAACCTCATATATATATATATATATGTATATATAGGACTTTTCTTTTGAGGCCGGACCGCACAAAGTGCATATATATAGTGAAAAATGGAGGAGTGCTGACAGCGCTGGAAATTTTTCCAGCGCTGTCAGCAATCTGGGCGACCTACAAATTTTTGTAAATTTTTTTGCAGTAGTTAGATAAACTTGTTACCTAGCTCCCCACAAAATTTCAGGTCGATCCAACACCGTTTGAGCCTCCGTTCATCGATTTCAAAAAAAACCGCTCCAAAATCTGGACAGTTTTGCGCAACGTTTTTGAAATCGATGAACGGAGGCTCAAACGGTGTTGGATCGACCTGAAATTTTGTGGGAGCTAGGTAACAAGTTTATCTAACTACTGCAAAAAAAATTTAAAAAAAATTTGTAGGTCGTCTAGATCGCTGACAGCGTTGGAAAAATTTCTAGCGCTGTCAGCACTCCTCCATTAACCTCATATATATAGGAGGGATCAAATGACCCCCCAAAAATAACCACTATCAAAATTCCTATGTCCCCATTTTTTCAGAAGATCCGAACCGTTCATCTTGATCTATACCCTCTAAATACCTGACCCACCAATTTTCAACCCGATCCCATGTGTTTTGCCCGTTCATCCATCCGACCCAAATTTAATGGTTTCGCATGAACAGAACTTTTGCGAATGGTTGATGAACGTGCAAAACACATAGGATCAGGTTGAAAATTGGTGGATCAGGTATTTAGAAGGTGGAGATCAAGATGAACGGTTCGGATCTTCCGAAAAAATGGGGGCATAGGATTTTTGATAGGGGGTTATTTTTGGGGGTCATTTGATGCCTCCTCATATATATATATATATATATCTCTGTGTGTGTGTGTGTGACTTTTCTATTGAGGCCGGATCTCACCAAGCACTTGGTGCGGTCCACCTCAAAATCCCAAATTTTATTTCATTTTAAAAAAAATCTGTTTCGTTGGATTTGTTTTACTCATTCTAAAACCCCAAAATGCAGAATTTGAAGTAAACCCTAGAAGATTTGACCCTTGATCAAGCCATTGCAAAAGTTCTATTGTTCTGAAACCGTTAAATATATGTATATATTGCAATGGCTTGATCGAGGGTCAAATGGAATCGGATTCGTTTGAAATTTTGTTCATTGATGTTTTAGAACACATAAATCACATCTAGTGGAAAAAATTTCAAAAAAAATTTCTTATAAACTTTTTGAGGCGGACCTCACCCCGTGCTTGGTGAGATCCGGCCTCAATAGAAAATTTACACACACACACACATCTCTCTCTTCATGTTGGTTTTCATTTTGTTACTCTTAAGAGTTCATTTTTCATCTTGTTTTGGCTTTGCACAAAGGAACATGTCCAATAAATTCCTTACCTTCACCTTACTAAAAGAAACATATCTTCCATATGAATTATGCTTCAAGAAAAATTAAAGATAACATGTTTACACTTCTATGTCCTTTGTTGATAGAACTGACTTCATGCTGAAGCATGTAGTGATCTTTATTAGCCCAGACATAGACAGTGGACATAACCACAATTTGACATGGACATGACGATTAGGGGTGGCAAACAAGTCAGGTTTCCTCTTGTATAGGTCAGGTCAAGTCTGAACTCATCCGTTAAAGGTATGCCTGAACCTGACAAAGAACTTACAGCCAGTACTCGACCCAACCGGTTGTCGAGTTACCCGAATTGGATCCGGATGTGTTATATTTTTTCCTTTGGGATAAAACTAATTGTTAAATACATAGCCATCACGAAGCCTTAAACTTGGGATCCCACGAATGCAAGAACAAGCACCCACCAACCGAGCTAGAGGGCTTGCGTTGATTGAATGGTTTTAAATTATTTATTTTATACAGGAATATGATTTGAAATTAAAAAACAGCTACAATGCAGAGAGTCGAATGACAAACCTTTACAAATACCAGTGTGTATCAAGCATCTAACCAAAAATCCCAATGCAGTCTATGTTTTATATGTATACTAGAAATAACCCGTGCACAGTGTAAGGAGTAAAAAAACACCAGGAACAAGATACGGTGCACGCGCACAAACGAAAAGGAGGAAGAAATGTGGGTGCATCTGCCGGTATCGCCGGGTGGTAAAAGGATAAATGCAAAAACCTGGGCGGTTATAGTGGAAATATCCCATAGGATGTAAATAAGTGAACTGTGGGGGGTGATTTTTGGGATGAGGAGTGAATGTCAACCATGTAAAAAATGAGCTTGGGGGTTATTTTTGGGTTGTGACATTGCCACATAGGACAAACATGCCACATGAGACAACCTCCTCGCTCTAGAAATAACCAGTGCACACAGTACACGGTGCCAAAAAACCACACGAACATGATGTGGTTCCACGTGTAACCGAAAAGGAGCGGAAACTGTGTCTCTGTATCGTCGGGGGGTAAAAGGGGATACATAAGGGGTTTAGGGTGTTATTTGAAATTGTGTGTTTTTATTTGGGGGGTGGGTTTTGGGTTTCTTTTTTGGGTGGAAATTGGGTTTGTGGGGTTGAGGTAGCTCCCATGTGGCATCCCATGTGGCGATGTGACATTGCCACATGGGACAAAGGTGCCACATGGGACAAATGTGCCACATAGGACAACCTTGTCAATTGTATAATAGATATTATATATACGATTTTATATATTTAGTAAATCAAATGTTTTGTTTGTATATATTATATATATAAGATTATTTATTTATTAAATCAAAACGGATAGTATTCGGGTCGATCCAAGTTAGCGGGTCAAACCCGAACCACTTGATTCGGATTTTATCTGGGTTGGTCAAGTCAACCCATGTTTGATCCGACCCGTTTATGCCCTTACCCCAACCATGTTAATGAGGCCAGGTTTGGGTCGGGTTCATTTTACCACCCTAATGACAACATGTCAAATTTTTACAAAGTAGGTTGCATGGACACTAAGATACAACCTTGCCCTGGTCAAGTGGGATCTGCATATAATACATCTAAAGCCCATAACAATTGCCAAAGGACTGTAGTCTAGCGGCATTTACTTCCGCTTCCTAGTGAGGCCATCAGGGTTCGATCCCTGGTGGATGCGGAACGCGCGCGCGCCTTTAACCAGCTTTTCGATGTATCAAAAAAAGCCATAACAATTAGGGCATTTTCTAGTAAAAATAGGAAGAAAAATATATAATGTTAATGATAAAAAACATAACTTCTAATAGTAACAAAATCAACCAAAGAATGAAATAAAAATTAATCTATGATTAATTTTTATTGACATAACATTTGCTTAGTTAAGGAGATCCTTTTTATGTTTGTATAAGTGACATGTGGATTCAAAGTGTCTTACACGCGAAGATAAGATTTTATTTAAAGTTGGCACGGCTACAACACATGACTTATTGGGTTTTCAAAATGTGATTCGAATATGGTTTCGTAGTTTCGAATATGTATCGGGCAAGTGTTGGTGTCTGATAAGCGTTTTATGCAAACATGGCACTTCAAAAATGTTCGACATGAACACATTGATTCATGCTTCATATGAGTAAATGATGACTAACCTCTAGATCTGATCCATTAATAAACCTTCAAGAGCCAGAACAAGTTGTTCATTAACAGACAGACTGATCACTTGCCAAGATGGTGGCAATTGTCTACCATCCATTATTTTTCAATCAAAGGATTTATCTTCTTTCTCTTGGCAATGCTATCTAGTTCAAAGATGTCCAGCATGTTCCTTCCCTTATTGAGAGTATTAGGAGGATGCCTTATGGTGGCGTTCAAATTCTATTATGTCTCACATGGCATGGTGCTATTATGGATCTCTTTACATGCCTTTTGTATTATATGCCCATCACTTTCGTCCTGTACTCTAAATGCTAGAAACGGCCTTGGTCTGAGTCTCAGTTAAAACCTTAATTTCAAAATTTAAGGCTGGCACACACGCATCATGATGGTAACAGCTTAAAGAGTCTTCATGAAGCTAAGATTATGAACAGTTGCACTTGGGCTGAAAAGTTTACTCTTTTCTGAATATATGTTCGAGGCGTCGAGCACATGGGGTTTTTGTGATGTCTAACTTAGAGCAGAAAATGATGAACAATTTTTGAACATGTGAAAATGAAGCATCCTAGAAAATTGACAATAGATGAAGTACCCATTTTCATCCTCATATGTCCCAGTCTGTGCATTTACTGTGGCAGGTATGGGCACGGAGTGAATCTGGTAGAAAATGCCAGCTTGTTTAATCATCATTACCATGTGTTTAAATGTGCAAAAACTGACATTCTTTGTGAATTTTACTTGCTGTCTAAGATAGTTTAATTTTTTGATATATCAAAATAGTCCCAGTTTTAATATTTAATTATTTGTGTTACGCATTGTTCAGTCCATTGGTTTTATGTATCATGTAACAAGACTGTTTCTCTCAACCCTTAATTTAGTTTTCTTGTTCACATTTCTGTTTCTACTACCATGGACCCCTTGCGTCCACTGATTTTGGTTTTACCTCCGTTTCCCTCTCTGTCTGGGGTTTATGCACGCGCGCGCCAACCTTGGGAAAGCCCAATGGCCATAGTTTTATGCATCTCAAGCTAGTACGAACCAGTGAAAGTAATAAGTCCTACATTGCTAAAACTTTTTGTTCATCAATTTGGTACCCAGAACTTTGGTGGCATGGAGAATTATAAGAGGGATGCAGAGACACCCTACAGTGAGGAGGATGAAGATCTGGGCTATGAGAAGGTAAATACCATGGTTGATACCTCTTCTGACAACAATGGTGATGCAGTGCTTGCTGATAAAGTCAGAACATCAAAGATTGGTGTCAAAAGAAAGCATCATCGTGCTTGGACTCTTTGTGAGGTATTGAAGCTTGTTGAAGGTGTGGCTCGATATGGAGCTGGAAGGTGGTCCGAAATCAGGCGGGTTGCCTTTTCTTCATATTCTTATCGCACCTCTGTTGATCTGAAGGTAAGCTTACCTGGCTAAGGCTATAAACTTCTGAGATGGTTATCTAAATTTAGAAAATGGAGATTATCCTTGAAACCCAAGCTAATATTTCAGCCAACCTGTTCTCTTTCCCTTTTCCCAGGATAAATGGAGAAATCTCATCAGAGCTAGCTTTGCACTGGATCCTTCCGATAAAGGGGTGGGACTATTTTTCTGTTTCTATGTAATTGATATATTCATTTCTCATTTTACTTTTTGCACATAACTAATTACGAGCACAGTTTTGGGACTGGCTTTAGGCCAGCCTGCTCTCTTTATGCAGCCTACTCGTAGTTTGCTCCATTGCTGCCCCTATTTAATGTGGTATTGTTCCTGTTATTGGGTAGACAGAGAGAAGTCTAACTATGATTTAAACAATAGATGAAATTTTTTCATTGACCACACTGCAAAAACATTAGAATATTATTATTACAATCGGACTGTATTGTGGTTGCTTATTTTTATGGTTATTTTTGTATATTTGTGGTTTGAGCATATAGTTTAAAGATCATCCACTAAAGCCTAACATCGACCTTCATTGTTTGGGACCACAATATGTAAAGACACAACTAGTATTTGGCAAGCCTTTAATGTTATCGTTATAGATATAATTTAAATTTTAAGCACCATTTTTTTTCTATATATTCATTTTTTTAGATTGTAGAAGAAATTATGGTTTTTATAGTTCCATTCGAGTTGGTGAACACATGACAAAGCGACCAAATTACCTCACCTTGTCCGAAACTAGACAAAAAACTATATATATTTTTTCGCTTCATGGGATCGTAAGAAATTTTATTCATAGCCCACATTATATCATTATCAAAATCTTATTGCATTTTATTCATAGGCCAAGAACTTTCGGAGACCAACTTCTGTGCCGCTACCCACATCAATTCTACTGAGAGTGAGGGAACTGGCAGAAATGCATTCACAAGCAGGAATGGAGTTTGTGCCAAGTAAATTTGCAAGTCATGGCGGACGAATTGTACAGGAAAAAGCATCTGGCTTTTTGTGACATCTGTGTAGAGTAAAGATGATGTGAAGGAAAGAAAATTATGTGAAGTCATTTTATGTACAGTATGCAACCCGCTGTTTTAGCTAGCTTCTTGTGTATGCTTATATAGCATCAAATGTTACATTTTGAATCTCAGGAGGAAGTTCTTCAATTTCTCCGGGACTGTTTGTATTTTGGATGAAACTGATTTGTTTTCACTGTGGTTATTGTAATTCTTGTGCAAAGGAATTCATCAGTTTTGGGATTTGGTTAGCAATCCTGAAACTTAAGAGTATTGTTCATTTGCAATAGTAGGAATTGGTTTCTTTGATAAATGCATTGTACAATGAGATACTTGCAAGTTTCATTGAACTGCATTGTCTTCGTTTGTAGAAATTGTACAAGCAGTAAATCTGTTTTCTTACGTGGAAGGCTTACTCTTTTAGCTCTTGCTGGTTGCTATCTTTTGAGGACTGGAACAGGGCTTCGCCTATCTGCGCTGCTGTCTTCCCAAGATTTTGCGTAGAATTTTGGGTAGGGCAGATATTAGTACTAGAGTGCCCGACTTTTTTGGTTCTTAGAAAATTTTCTCTTATCCCATTGTACATCTTTCCATTGTCCAAGCGACTACTTGTCGACAATTGTTTTTGAGGGACACTAGAGGGTAACGTCCGAGCTTTTAAACTGCTTTATTGCTTTTGGACTGAGCTGTGGACATTGATGGCGAGTTTACTGGTCAGTCATTGAATGCCTTCATTCCGAGGTTGTTGTGTAAGCTCTGTTGTCCACTTGAATGAAGAAACTGTCGGCTTCACGTGAGGGCCTCTAGACAGTTGGGCCGAAGTTATGGGCTTTTGGGCATGACTGCTCAAATAAACAACCGAGTGATAATTGAGCCGGCCCAATATTGTATGAAGGATGATGGACAGAATCGGGGAGAGAGGGGTCCGCATGGCACTGGCCATTTGCTGGCGTTACTGCTGCTTAACATTGGTCTTATCATTTATGATGCATAATGTAGCCCGTGGCGCATGCCATAATTAAAGTATCCGTAGCTCAACTTTTGCGAGACAATGCCCAGGGAGGAGTCCCATCGCACACGATCACATGGCCCTTTTCACATCCAATTTAGCTAGAAAACACCGCCACTTGTTGCAGGGCCAAGCTCTAATGTATTGCTAGATTTCTTGGATGAGTAAGACGGCGTCGTCGACATCCTGTTTACCGAGAGAGGCAACATTGATCCTGCACGTTGATAACGGGATGAAGAGAGCGGCATCTGCTAACCAGTGGCGTAGCTAGGATTTTGTAAGCTAGCATACATATTCTGATTGGCCTGAATTCTTCGCTAAATTCGGTCTGGTTTGGTTTTTTTTGTTAGGAGCAATCTCAGTTTTTTTCCATTCCGTAAGGACTCGAGTTGTTCAGAGGATGCAGTCTCAACTTAACGCATCGCATCGAGTCCAATTTGTCTTGAGGAAGATAGTCACACTGCACGTCTGAACTTCGAAGTTCAGAGTTCAAGGGGCGAGAGCAGTATCAGGTTAGGTGACCTCTTGGGATGTCCTCGTAGTTCCGCGACTCATGTGCCCTCCTTCTCTGTGTGAGTTCACTGCTTTCAAATGAGTAAAAAAAAAAAGATAAACACATTACATTTATTTACAAGTTTGCCATTCCCCCCTTTTAGACTTCCAATCTGTAATGGCAAACTTGTAAATAAATGCAGTTTGTTTACCAAAATGTGTACTGTGAACAGCTGCACCCATGGCATTTCGTACGTGAACATGTCAAGATAAGTTAAAGTTGAAGGGTAAATTCCACAAACACCCCTGGTCATACGGCAAGCGTGTCTTCAAATATCCTTTAAATATGACATAAACATAAACAATCCTTAAAAATTAGCAGGCACTATGCATAGCATATTGGCGTAGGGCACAAATGCCACACGTCCAACAGTAATTTATGCTAATAATATGATTTAAGAGTCATTAGTGACACAATAAGCATAATTCATGATAAGGTGTTATCGGAATTTACCCTAAATTAAAAACAGAAGATGTTGACAGAGCTCAAGACTATAGCACTTGCATCTTGGCATCTTCTTCCCCTTGGATTGCATTCGGAACTGTATTCATTGAATTAACTTGTGCTACTCCCTGAGATTAACATGGTGTTCGTTGAATATTAAGCTTTAAATAATAACTCAATCTATGACGCATCCCCAACAATGTTAAATATTATATAATATTAAGCACAAATTTACATGCAAACATGTGCAACATAATAAGTCAATATCATCTAGGGCTTTGTTTTTTTAATTATATTTATGACTACTGTGATTAATTATTTTTGTTCTTCCATCTTATTTCTTATATGAGCAATCGAACACCAAGGATCATTTTGTAGCAATCCACAAGGTATCAAGTTTCTTAGCTCGTGACGGGTGATGATCCTGATGAGAAAAGAATTGTGGTGAGCCTCAACTTCGTTATGGTTGAAGCCTCATCGGCATACAATGCCGTCCTAGGACAATTGCCCTAGGGGCCTAAAAGGTGGGGTTTTTCACCATGCTATCAAACCATCAAATTCCCTACCCTGAATGTACTAGGGCAGGCACAAAGTGTGCAAAAACATGGCTAAAAAGTGCTACATGGCCTCAACAAAGCTTAGATGTGAAGCTCGTGTTGGATCATTAATCGAATGTTGGGCTTATACGTAAATAATCATGTATTGTAGGTTATCAAATAATGTTAAGCCCAATTAAGAATGATCTGTTAAGGTATCGAATAGGGGTTGGCCTTTAATGTGTAGAAAGTTAAATGTTAATTTTTATTTTTATGATGTTCTAAAATAGGAATACCAAAGATAGCATGGTGGTTGTCTATATATAGTGGTTATGGCCCTCGGATCACACGAAAGAATGTTTTCTATTCTAACAGCACATCATCAGATATAGAGCATAAAGAAAACTAAAGAAATTCTCTTGTAAAATTCGTGTTGATCTGGAAGGTCAACCGCACTGATCAAAGGAATTAATCATGGATTCAGGTATGTTTCTGCATATTTTTCGATATATTCTCAATAGATTTAATATGATTTTTCTTGTTCGTTTTGGTGATGGTTTTTTAGTAGAATTTCTCCCAACAGCTCAAACCTACACTATCAAGTTCTTGGATGTAAGAACGGATCACAAAGAGCAAACGAGGGGTGTCGTTAGAAGTTGTGGAGAATATCCCTTTAAGTGCACCATAGCATCACAGTGTGTCTGTTCATAATTAAAATTCAGTACGAAGAGATTAATCAATCAAGCATAATGATTAAACACAAAACCAAGCAACGACTCAAAAACTTGGTAACGCAGTTCGGTGTGCACACCTGCATCTACGGGGCCATGCCCAGAAAGATCAGATTACTACACTTAAAATATCAATGAATACAATCACTAATACCTGATTTCTATTAGGAGGAACAAGCTCCCCCTCAATACAAACCGTGACGGGTGGTCTCTACCAAACCCATGGAGATCTATGCAAACTCCCCTTTCAAGCAAGATCCCCTTGCCAAACTGAATAGAATCAACTCTCTTGATTCCTACTTCGGTAGCCGTCAGCCTCCCTCCCAAAGTTCCACAAAAGCTTTCGTAAAAGTCGTAACCCTAGCAGCAAAACCGCACGCACCTTAGATACTCCGCTCCCCCTCAATCTCGGAGTGGGTAAGGTAGATTGCGTAATAGATCCCATGCAGATCGGCCGCCCGCAAATTAAGGAACCACTTCAGACAGGTGGTTCCGCAATATCTTCAAAGATCTTTCAACCACTATTTTACGGGCTAATATCTCTCTCAACAGATTCTTCAATCAAATCTTAGAGATAACAACTTCCAAATGCATCTTCAGCGATTCTTCAACATAACAGCATATAATAAAATATCTTGAAGAGACTGCAATAGGATCTGGAGTAATCCACCTTCAGTACTGCAGATGACCGTCATCCTTTTCAAGGCCTCCGACACAGCATGTTGGACCTCATGTTTCAACATGTCATACAACATGGCCAATAAACTGTAATGCCCTACCAGCTACTGCACAAGTACTAGAGGGGGGGGGGTGAATAGTACTTTAAAATAATAAGGAGTATAATTCCAAATTAAATTGCAAACAACTACCAAATCAATTTGCAGAAGCTTAAATTGAATGACAACAACAAGATTAACAATGCAAACAAATGATGTTAATGGGTTCGGATCCACCCAAGTCTCCCCGACTTGTTCCCGGTGATCCTACGTCCCAACCACCCGGATCCCCTCCGGATACTTGAGTTAGAAACCCTAACTCAAGATTTCTACTATGAAATACTTGTGAAAATCCTCCACAAGTCAAATCATACAAAATGTAATTTGTGACTCCCACAACCCGGGATCACAACCACACTCTCACAACCGAGAGTGAAACTTACAAATCAAATATGAAATGAAATAAGAAAAACTTCTTACCGAACAAAATACATATGCCTTGAGTATTGCTTACGAATTAGGGCAAGGATGATTTTGGGGAAGAAGTGGCACCAAACCCTAGCTCCAAGATGTAGATCAGCGATGGAGAGCTTTGGGGATGTTGGTGACCTAGAATCAAGCACTTGGCTTGGAAGGCTTCACACTCAATGAATCTCTCTTTGGAAGTAAGAGTGAGGAGAGATTATTGAATGGAAAGAATGAGCTTTTAATGCACTTGGAATGATTTCTCTTGATCTCTAAACTTGCAATAATATCAGCCTTTTTAGCAATGAATGCAGCCCAACAAGTATATATAGGATAGAGGAGAGAGAGAGAGCAAAACGTTTCAATTAAAGCTCCAACGGCTCTTTTCTGAACCCAACTAGTCGGTCAAAGAACAACCACTGACCGACTAGTTCATCAACTAGTCGGTCGGTCAATAAACGTAAACCGACTAATGAGTAAACTGAGAAAAGATCAAAGTACAGACTAAGGAACTAGTCGGTCTAAGAAGAGTAGCTGACCGACTAGTTTCACAACTAGTCGGTCGGTTACTCAACGTTGACCGACTAACAGATAAAACTGAAGTCTGAGAAGAATTGTACTTAGTCGGTCCAAGAACAAATGTTGACCGACTAATTCACCAACTAGTCGGTCACCAAATGAACATAGACCGACTAACAATAAACAGTAAGTATGGTGAAAAATTTGGCATGTACAGTAAACTAAACTAGTCGGTCCAAGAAGGAAAGTTGACCGACTAGTTCATCAACTAGTCGGTCGATCAATGAGCACAGACCGACTAATGATAAACAGTAGCTCAAGCTCAAATGTGCATGTTCAGGGAAAGCTCAACTAGTCGGTCACAGAAGCATCACTGACCGACTAGTTCACAAACTAGTCGGTCGGTGAGTCAACTTAGACCGACTAACTGTAAACAGTAAAGAGCTAAGAATTAACTGACAGAAACTAGTCGGTCCAAGAAGCTTGGCTGACCGACTAGATCACCATCTAGTCGGTCAGTTCTTCTTCTTGAACCAACTAACATGCACAAGAAGTCCCGAATCGAAGCGCGATGCTTCGGGAAGAATTGTATGGACTTCTACAAAGATCCTAGAGCTAAGATATGAGCGTTATGAAGAATTAAAACGTAAGACCTACTCAAGGCTTAACATTCTACGAAAGAAGCTAAAAGACTATAAATTAAACTTGACGATACCGTCTTCAATATCTTCAATCGAATCTTCATGACTTCTAAATAGGTCCATAAGCTTCAACGAAGCTTTAGGCATACGATCACGTGCTTTGAGAAGTCTTGAGACGTCGTAATTGATATTCATGTGAATTTGATGACGATCTCCATAACTGCGCTCACAAAGTGTTAGTTCATATTATATTTATGTTTGTTCATCATCCAAAACCAAATCCGGGGAGTCCAATATCCAACATTCTCCCCCTTTTTGGTGATGACAAACCAACATAAATAATAATCAAAAATAATAATTCAAATGAAATTTACTTACTCCCCCTGCATTGATGACACGTTAATTCCAATTTAAACAATAATAATTCGCATCAAGCAGACGAGTGAAGTAAATTAACTGATAATCGATTATTGAATTATTGAAATACCAAACGTAGGTTATTGAAATATCGGATTTGAAAATCCATTTATATATCTTAACTCCCCCTGAATCTAACACATCAAGTTAGATTCTTGGAGAAATGCTTTAAATTTTCATTTGGCACATCGTTATTATTATATCTCTCCCCCTTTGGCATAAGCAAAAAGAGCGGGAGGATAACAACGACAACAACAATGGCCTCAAATTAAAAAGCACGGGAGTCGTAGAATACGACGAAGGTTCAAGTGACACCAAAGAGAAAAATACCAATAGAATCAAGGCGTGTCAAAGATACCAAAGTCGAGAAATCATAAAACGAAATCATCAAAACTCAAATCAATTTAACGGATTGAGTTATGGAATATACTATCCAATATCAACATTTCTTGGTTAATTTAGTGCATGGAAAATAATTTTATGTTTTCATAGAAGAAATTTCTATTAAACCAAGTGAATATCGTCGAGCGACGAAATCAAACATTAGAGACATTAAAATTATACATTGCACAGAATAATGAAATGTCAACGGCGATGTATATAATATGAAGCAGATTACATCACCGATATACAAACCATCGATCAACTGATCGGTGCACAAAAATACATCATCACATGACAAAATATCGGAGTGTCAAAAAAAATACATCATCATCAAACATATCAAAATACATCATCAAAATGATCCAAAATACATAGCCACCCACACTATCCTACCCAACATCTCTCACAACTAGATATATCATCCAATGAGTATCAGGAGAGGCCTCGGAGAAACTCAAGAGGCAGCGGGAGGACCAGAAGCAACTGCAGGCTCAGCAGGAGCAGAAGAGGTGACTGGATCAGCAGGAACGTCCGGAAGATCAGCAGGAGAGACGACTGAAGTGGCAACCTCTGAAGCAGCAACCGTAGTGGCCTCGGGAGCACCAGTCGGAGTATCCACCACAGGAGTGGTGGCAACAGGTGTGCTCTCGGGGGCACCAGCAGAAGAAGCAGCAACAGCATCACCGGAAGTGGTAGCACCAGCAGCAGCAGTACCAGCAGAAGTGCCCTCGGGGGCACGAGTCGAAGCATGACAAAGCTCCTCAATGTCCTCCTCAGCCATCTCATCTAACTCCTCATCCTCAGACACGGAAGGAGGAAGCTCAACACCCATATGACGAGCCATACGGCAGACTACCTCCTCGGTACGAGCCAAGCGGGACTCGTGACGACGAAGTATCTGTAGGACATCATCCAGGGTGGCAGAGGGAGCAGCAGAGGCACTGGCAGAGGTAGGGACAGACGCTGAAGGTGTCGTCCTCTGAACGTGACGAAGCGCCGCAAGAGATTTCTTGACGGCCGTCGCGTTCAGGGGAGGACCAAGGGGACGCTCATCGTCACGAGGCAACGTGACACGAAAATGACGAAATACGAGGGTCAATAAGCAAGGAAATGGGATATGAGCCGATTTATTGGACTTGCGAATACACTCGAAAGAATCAATCTTATCGAGTATAATGCGAGCCCAATTAATCGAGCTCCCCATGAAGATAGCATAAATAAGCTTCAGAAAGGGCTGGGACGGGAGAGACGAGGAGCCGTACTTGGGAAGCAAGCACGACTTCAGAATCAGATTTAGGACCCATGCATTAGGCTTGAACGATTTAGAAGGCACGCCAATCATGGCAGGAGGGATCTGATGGAAAATCTCTGAAAGGATGGTCTGATCAAGAGAAGAAATATCGTCAACCGAGATATCAGATGGAAGAAGGCCAGACGAAGAGATACCCAAAATCTCTCCTAAGATTTCCGCAGTGAGGACTATAGGAGTCCCCAAAACGGTCGTCTCAACAGAGTGGGTCTGATCGTACTGACCCCGGATCCTATTCGCATAGAAAAGCTTCACTAATCTAGGGTAGGGGTGAGGATTCGCCTTCGGGTCAAATCGAAGGTAATCGAGGAGACCCGACGACGAGAGAAGATCAGCTAACCCTATAAAGTCGCTAAACTGGACGAAATGCTCCAGAAGCAGAGGGCAATGTTCGATACGGTTGTATGCCGCGAGACACATAGGGTCATCGCGACATAACGAAATATCGACACCGCCCACCGGCATCGGACCCTTTCCCTTAGGCTTACAGGTAGACGTACGAGGGTGTGTGCTAGACTCGGGATGGATAGGAGGAGTGGGTTCCCTATGAGTCTCGGTCTCGGGGTTATACTCCGTATCGGAATCGGTAGGAGTATGGAACGAAGAATGAGAGGCAAGAATTTTGGCCTTGGGCTTAGGCTTGGGCTTGGGTTGACCTCTAGGCTTGGCGGTCGTCGTCCTCTTCTTCTTGAGAGGAGGCGAAGACGACGAAGGTTGGGTGGTCTTGGCACGGCGTTTCGGAGGGGTTGGATGCTCGGGGTCCGAAGGGGTTTGGTCTATGGTCATCGGCGAGGGGCTAGATGGAGTGATCGGGATACGTGTTCTTGCCATAGTCGAAGCAAGACACGGCACAAGAAGATCAAAAGAAGAAGCCCTAGCCGAAAAAGACTTAAACCCTAAGAGCCCTAGAAACCCTAGAAACCGAGCTAACCCTAGCTCTAGGAATGGAAATCTAACCCTAGAAGGAGAAGAAATCACCTAGAAGGAGGGGACGACGGTGGAGATTGACGGAGATGGCCGGAAAACGGCCGGAGATCGATCGGAAGACGAAGGGACAGCGAGGGGTCGGGGGTTTCGAGCTGAGGGAGAAAGAGTATGGATCGATTAGAATGAGAACATACCGACTAAACTGAGTTTAAGTCGGTCGAGATCGCAAATGACCAAACAGTCCCTGGCATAATTAGTCGGTCACAGTTCAAGCACTGACCGACTAGATCACGATCTAGTCGGTCGGTCAATGAGCTTGAACCGACTAGTTGCAAACAGTGGCTGAGTCCAAGATTTACTGACAAGATTTAGTCGGTCTGCGTTCATTTACTGACCGACTAGATCTAAATCTAGTCGGTCGGTCACTGAACATGAACCGACTAAAAAGTCGAAATGAAGAGGAGACTCAAAAAGCATGAGTTAGTCGGTCTAAGTTCTTCTACTAACCGACTAGATGAACATTCAGTCGGTTGGTGGTTGAACTGAAACCGACTAAGAGAGTCCAAAAAGTGATAATCAAGTTCTCTCTTCAATACGCTTGGACGATATATCGCAAAACTCTCAATAATCATCTAAACTACCCCATTAAACATCGAAATCTTAAATACGACATTCAAAACATGAATTCGAGCAGAAATTCAAAAAATCACATAAATTCCCGAAAAATCCAATAAGTCTAGCATGAGCGAAATATTTCGAAATATAATAGCATGCAAGAATATTGAATGAAACATGAATCCTATATCTCGGATTCACCCATAATCCCCAATTCTCGACGCAACCGCACAAAGGAGTCCTCCTTTAGGGGTTTCGTGAAAATATCGGCGATTTGCTTTTGGGTTTCAACGTACACTAAAATGATGTCCTTTTTAGCAACATGATCATCTAAAAAGTGGTGTCGGACATCTATGTGTTTCGAACGGGAATGGTGTACCGGGTTCTTGGAAAGACATATTGCACTTTGGTTGTCAACCATGATAGAGCAAGTATCACAATTAATACCAAAGTCTTTAAGTGTGTGTCTCATCCAAAGAACTTGAGCACACGCGGCACCGGCGGCGATATATTCCGCCTCGGTGGTTGAAAGTGACACGGAATTTTGCTTCTTGGAAAACCAAGAGACAAGAGAATTTCCTATAAAATGGCAAGTGCCACTAGTACTTTTCCTGTCGGATTTGCATCCCGCTTAATCGGCATCACTATATGAGATTAACTCATACGTGCTAGATTTTGGATAAAGTAATCCAAAATCAAGTGTATAACTTAGATAACGGAAAATACGTTTTACCGCTACTAAGTGAGACTCCTTAGGTTGAGACTGATAACGAGCACATACGCATACGGCAAACATAATATCGGGCCTACTTGCGGTAAGATAAAGTAAACTACCTATCATACCTCGATATAGACGAATGTCTACATCCTTACCGCCAGTATCCTTGTCAAGATGCGTAGTCGTGCTCATTGGAGTCTTTTTCCCGGAAGCACTCTCCATTCCAAATCGCTTAAGCAACTCCACCGTATACTTCGTTTGGTGGATGAAGATTGCATCGTCCATTTGGCGAATTTGGAGACCTAAGAAATACTTGAGCTCACCCATGTGGCTCATCTCAAATTGTTCCTTCATAACATTAGAAAACTCTTCGCAAAGAGCAAAGTTAGTAGCACCGAAAATGATATCATCAACATATATTTGAACTAAAATTATATCATTATTCGCATGCTTAACAAAAAGTGTAGAATCGGCTTCTCCCATTTTAAAATTCAAATCCAAAAGAAAATTCTTTAGGCGATCATACCAAGCTCGAGGAGCTTGTCTCAAACCGTAAAGTGCTTTCTTTAGTTTAAAAACATGATTTGGAAATTTTTCATTTATGAAGCCCGGAGGTTGAGAAACGTAAACTTCCTCAACGACATCTCCGTTTAAAAATGCACTTTTAACATCCATTTGAAATAATTTAAAATCCTTATGGCATGCAAAAGACAATAATAATCTAATCGATTCTAATCTAGCTACCGGAGCGAAGGATTCTTCGAAATCAATACCTTCCTCTTGTCGATAGCCTTGAGCAACTAACCGAGCTTTGTTCCGGACGACGACTTGGTTTTCGTCGGTTTTGTTCTTGAAGATCCACTTTGTCCCTATGACGGTGTGGTTCTTCGATGGCAATGGAACAAGCTCCCAAACTTCATTCCTCTCGAATTGAATGAGCTCCTCCTCCATGGCTAAGATCCAAGCGCTATCTTCGCATGCTTCATTAACATTCTTTGGCTCTATCGAGGAGGCAAAGGCACAATGAGCGAAGTAGTTCACTTGCGATCTCGTCTTGACACTATCATAGATATTGCCAATGACTTGCTCATGAGGATGGTCACGAACGGTATGAAGCCGTTTGGGAATACCTTGGTCACTAGGAACATTCTCAACAACTTCATTAGTTGGGTTAGTCTCAATAGAATCAATAGAATTATTAGACTTAGAATTATCAAACGAATCACATAAAACATCCAAAGAATCATTATCATTTGAAATTCTAGTTGGAACAAATCCTTCATTAAAAGAGACATGAAGCGACTCCTCGATCATTGAGATTCGTTTGTTGAATATCCGGTAGGCTTTGCTACGCGAAGAATATCCAACAAAAATCCCCTCATCGGATCTTGGATCGAATTTGTCCAAACTACCATACGTGTTCTTAATAAAACATTTCGAACCAAAAACACGAAAATGTTTAACTTGAGGCAACCTACCAAACAACAATTCATAACAAGTTTGTTTAGTGCCGGGCCTCAAAAGTATTCTATTAAACACATAGCAAGCGGTGTGTACCGCTTCCGCCCAAAATTGATGGCCAAGTTGGCTATCATCAAGCATAGTGCGAGCACACTCCACTAGCGTCCTATTCTTTCTCTCAACTACACCATTTTGAGGAGGTGCACGAGGGAAAGAGAAGGTGTGTGTAATACCAACTTCATCACAAAATGTCTCAAAAGACTCATTCTCAAATTCACCTCCATGATCACTACGAATAGTGACAATGGTGGTTCCTAAGAGATTTTGTACTTTCTTAACAAAAATTGTGAAGTTTTCAAAAGCTTCATTTTTATTACATAATGAAAATACCCATGTAAATCTCGAATAGTCATCTACGATGACAAGTCCATATCTTGCATTTCCTAAGGAAGCAACTCTAGTTGGCCCAAATAAGTCTAGATGTAATAGCTCTAGTGGCTGTTTAGTAGAAATGCTTTTCTTAGGTTTAAATGAAGATTTAGGAAGCTTGCCGCGTTGACAACAATCACACAAACTTTTCTTTTCAAAAACAAGCTTCGGAAAACCTTTAATAGAATTTAATTTTGAAAGCTTATATAGTGTTCCAAAGTTCACATGTCTAAAGCGTCGATGCCATAAGTGTTGTTCACTTGTGTTGGCAACGAGACATTGTTCATATGACTTAGGAAGATTCAAAATATAAATGTCTTTATGACGAGTGCCGGAAAATAATAATTTATCGTTATCTTTTCTTAAAATATGACACAATCCTTTCGCAAAGCTAACTTTGTAACCTTTGTCACAAAGTTGGCTTATTGAAATAAGATTATGATTTAAACCATTAACAAGATAAACATCACTAATTAAGGGTTTAGATGGGTTACCCACTTTACCAACACCTATGATGGTTCCGCTCTCGTTGCCTCCAAATACGACGCGGTTTCCATTTGCTATGGGAACCACTCCGGAGAGCAAACTAGCGTCACCCGTCATGTGTTTTGAACACCCGCTATCGAGTATCCAATTTCCCTTGGAGCTAAATTTAAATTTGTTGCTCCTTTTCTTTTTCTTTTTCTTGAGTACCTAAAGATAGAGAATTTCATATCATGGTACCCAAGGTCATTGGGTCCAAAAGATTAGACCTTTGGAAGCCAAGTCCAATTGGACTTAGACTTCCCCACATAATTTCTACTATGCACAACATCCGAAAAATAAGCATTCATATACATTTGTTTTTCGTCCATGCTTGTGTCCTTTGGGCTCCAAATTGTGAAAATCTTGGGAGCCCTCATCCTATTGGGTGCATGCATTCGACGTTGATTTCTACGTGATGCATATTGTGGATAGGCATAAGGAACATGATGGAATGGTGCACGACGAGAATTATTCATATGATGTTGTGGGTGAACATATGCATGTGTGGGAACACGTGCGTGAGGGTGTCTCACATGGTGTGCACGTGCTCGAGAATGTGTTGCATAAAAATCATCATATGTGTGAGACGGTGGAGTAGGACGTGTGTTCCTACGTGGCATGGTATTGGTGTACATATAAGCATGCCCCTTCTTTGGAGGTCCACCCAAAGTGGGTTTCTTTCCAAAAGAGGGTGTGAACGAGGTGGAAGCACCATTGGTAGATGAAATACCAATAGAGTGTTTGCTACCACTCGTAAAGTCACCGGAAGTTGGCCTAACAAAAGTAGTGGCCGATTTGGATGGACATCCCATCGTATACCCCAAACCAATGTGGTGATTGGCCGGAAGTAAGTCACTTAGGATTTTATCCAAATGGTCCTTACCCGTATTGAATCTATTGATTCGGCCTAATGTGTTCTCATATTTCTCTTTGAGAGAACGCATAGAAGTATCCAAGTTGGATACTTGCGATGTGAGCACATAAACACGAGATTTAAGATTCTCGTTCTCAATACTCAAAGTTGAGTTTTGAGAAGTTAAATCTGCAATCCTATGTTCTTCCGGATCATCAATGCTAACATGTTCAAGTTTAGATTTGAGATTAATAATCTCATTTCTCAACTCTTCAACAACGGTGTCGTTGTTGGTGATGATAGTCTTAGGCGAGGTTTGAATGCTAGCTAGGTCATCTTTTACCTTAGTATATCTATTTACTAATTTAGTGTATTTTGACCATAATTGAGAGTTAGCATTCCTAAGATCATCCATAGTTATCTCATCGTTGCCTTCGTCATCACTATCATCGGAAGAGGAGGATCCTTGATCATGCTCCTCTCTTGCCATGAAGCACATGTGCGCTTGCTCCACTTGCTCATCGTCCGACTCTCCGCTTGAAGAATCCTTGGAGTCGGTGAATGTTGCTCCGACAAGTCCCTTCTTGTACCCCTTTTTGTACTTCTTGGACTTATCGAATTTTGGCGCCTTCCACTTCTCCTTTTGTTTGTTGAGAGGACACTCCGCTTTCATGTGTCCTGGCTTATTGCATTTGAAACACAAAGGAGAGGAAGAGGCGTTAGAAGAACCAAATTTAGCTTTGTTCTTATAGTTACCTTTTCGGAAGAAACGGTTGAACTTCTTGGTCATGAGTGCCATGGACTCCAAGTCCAACTCGTTTTCCGAGTCTTCATCATCGGTTTATGTGGATGTGGATGGAGCGGCCTTAAAAGCAATAGCCTTCTTCTTTGGCTCGTCTTGCTTTAGGTAGGACTTCATCTTTTCCTGCAATTTGAGCTTGCTATCCTTGCGTACCTCGTATGACATTAAAGTACCCATTAGTTGAACTACGGTGTACTTATTCATGTCATTACCTTCCTCGATGGCGAAGGTACGCTTTTCCCAAGAAGAAGGAAGTCCTTCGATAAGCTTCGAACACTTCTCCTTTTGGGTGTAGGATTTGCCGAGAGCCTCTAACTCGTTTATGATGTCGACGAAGCGAGCGTAATACTCCTTCATCTTCTCGCACTGTTGCATATGAAACATTTCGTAATCTTTGTTTACAACTACGAGTTTAGAGTCTCTTACCCGACTCGTCCCTTCATGAAGAATGAGGAGGGAGTTCTGTCATGCCCCGCTTCCCTAATATGGAAGGCGAGACGTGAGGAGGTCCGCTCAGACGTGGAGCTGTGAAGCTGCAGTCTGATAAGCGTCTGTAAAAATTTTCGAAAAGTAGCAGGTCCTTGCATTGCGACGAAACAACAACAATAATTAAGCAGATAAGAAAATATCCACCAACAACATCCAACAAATATTACATCACAGAATAGTCACAAAAGTACGAGTCTGAACAAAAGGCCTAAAGCATGGCCATACAAAACAAGGAGAGATAGGTGCTACGCACCGAAACCTAACAACAACTAAGGAAAGGTAACAACTAAGGTGAGACTCCAAACGAGTCTAGGACTGGTCACCCGTGTCCTCGAACTCGGTCTCTGCAGGGACCTCGAACTCAGCGTCAACGAACTGCTCATCCTCAACAACCTGCTCTGTCTCAAATCCTGACATGTGACACCCAAAGAGAAAAGGGCACATGTCAGCAAAAGTCTCCCAAGGGAAGCGGAGAACTTTTGTGCAAGGATACAAATATAGAAAAACGACTAGCAGTTCTAACATGATGAAATGGCATGACATTTAAGAATGCAACATTTAAATGAACAAAATAATAACAATCAAGCACGTTGTAGCAGAAAGCTACAATTCACTATTTCACGATTCACGAATCACTGATTTATCACTTTGTGCACAGAGTTTCCGTCTTTTGGCTGAAGTGGCTGTACGGGCTCACTTCTACGCTCAAGCGATCGTTTAACCCTACCCCTCCACGTGTATATGGACTGGCGCCCATCTTCTGGATCACGAGCCAGGAAGTGTTATTGGCATAGGGTTGTGCCCGCAAAGCAGGTGCCTAGCCTCAATAGCAATAACATTTGTAGCGTGTGCTACTCAATCACTTAATCACGATGAACATTAAATGCATGCAATGACATGGCAATGAGCAGATAGATTGCGTACCGTTAATTGAAATTAAACATGGCATGACAGCATGAATGAAAGCAGGTAAAGTGTCGGATCTAGTTTCGTTGTCAAACTAGATCAAATAGGGCGTCTAGGCGACTATCATTTCACCGCCTAGTCTCTTTTACACAATTTTACAAATTGGCCTAAAACACGGCCTAAATAATTACTGGCAAGTATCACTTGCCTGTTTCCGGTGGTATTGGTCGCGTGGGTTCGAGTGTTGCGTTACGGTGAGTCCGGTTCGCTGTTTTGGTTAAACAAATCACTGGGTTAGATTTCCGTGAAATAAGTCAAAATGTCCAATTAATCCTCAAAGTGGGGTTGTCTAATTTTATTGGGTTCTCTGGTTATGTTGATGTCTATATTGTGTTAAACTAACATGATACGCCATATTTTTATACGAATACTATGATCCTATCAACATTAAGCAAGTAATAATATGCTGAATTAAAGCTAACTAACAGATATTAGATCATTCACTAATAACCTATTTAATTAACCTAACATCATTCAACAATTAATAAAATGCTGATTTAAATCATACGTAACAGTTTAACACTTGGATTATACTATCACAACTAACCTACTAATTAAACTTCTAATTAACATTATTAAACTAATTACCATGTCAACATAAGGATACGATTGTATAAAAACTTTACCTATTACAACTTGTATAATAATACATACCAAATATCTAATTTCTCTTTTAATACCCCTCATTCTTTCTTTTACATGGCTGCTACTTACCATTCATATCTCTATTTACTTAAAGCCTTCACCCTCTCTTTAATTTCCTAAGGCTGACACTTCTCAACCTATTACTTTATTATTTGATGTCTCTCTTTTCATTACTCATCAAATCATCTCAGGCTCTTATTTACTTTCATGTCTCCCTGTCTCTCTTCTTTATTCTTTCTCTTTTTGTTTTTTTTCTTTGGTTTCATTGCAGCAAGGATTCACACGAAGGGAGGCAACTCACGTACGGAGGGGAGAGAGACGACGCACGGGCGTGGAACTCAGGTGTACGGTGGCTGCTCACCCCTGCGATCGGCGGCGGCGCTGTTTCCGGCGGCGGCGGCTCCGTTTCTGGGCGGCGGCGCACGGGTTACAGGCGGCGGCGGCGGGGGTCTGCACCGGCGGGCTGACGGGGCTGGCGGCGGCTGCTGCTCGCAGGTGAGGGTGGAGGCCGGCTTAGGGGAGAGGGAAGAGGAAGAAGAAGAAGGAAGAAGAAGGAAGAAGAGGGTTTGTAGGGTTTTGAATCTAAAGTATTGTTGTTTTGATTTAGGGTTTCCTTGGTTTGAATCTGAAGTATTTTTTCCAGAATTCCTCTCTTTAAGATTTTGATTTCAAAAAAATCAGTTTTGGGGTTGATTTGATTTTGGAATTGATTTGGAGCAGGGCTGAAATTAGTTTGGAGAATTTGTGGAGGATGATAAATCTGAATTTGGGGGTTGATTTTGGTTGCTGGTTTGGCTTGGAGAATTTGCAGATCGTTGTTTGCAGGGATGAAGATGGTGGGTTTGCAGGGATGGAGGAGGGTTTGCTGCTGTTGAATGTCGTTGTTTGCATGGTTATACACCAACAGTGAAGGGGAGGCATATTGAAGGGAGGGAGCTGTATGTGGGGGAGGTTTGATGAGCCCTGTTGGATCTCACCAACATGAGGAGGTGGGATTCAATAGGGGGTTTAATTAGTGTAATTTAATTAAGGTTAAAACTAATCAATATTGGATTAGGGATATTTTAATTATGGTAAAAATTGATTTAGTAAATTAGTGATTTGATATTCAGTCAATGATAATAAGATCAAGTAATTAAGTAAAAATGTGATTATTAAAATAAATGAAGCAATTAGTGAGGTTAACTGTGATTAGAAATTTGTAATTAGTGGGATAATTAAGTTAAGGTAATTTGTAAAAATTGATAGTCAATAAATGTTGGTACGGTAAAACGAAAAGCGGATACGCGCTCGCGTCGACGCACAAAAGAATTCGCGCACAAAAATATCCGGACGATCGAACAAAGATACGGGCACACAAAAAAAAACACGCGTAGGAAAAATACTGGCCGTTACATTCTACCCACCTTAGAAAAAATTCAGTCCTCGGAATTCTCATCAACTAAAGAGTATGGAACAAATATGGATAACGCTCCCGTATCTCATCTTCCCGCTCCCAGGTAGACTCTCCTGGCGAGTCGCGACGCCACATCACCCTGACTAGATCAACAGTCTTGGTCCTGAAAACTTTCTGACGTCGATCTAAGATCTCCACCGGTTGCTGTTCGTACGTCAGATCTGGTCGAACTGTGATCTCTGAGTAATCCACAGCATGAGAAGGGTCGCTGATATAACGACGGAGCTGGGACACATGAAAGACGTCATGTACTCCCACTAAGGACGGTGGCAAGGCTAAGCGATATGCTACTTCACCAACTCGCTCTAGCACATCGAATGGTCCAATATACCTCGGACTAAGCTTGCCTCGCTTTCCGAAGCGGATCACTCCACGATTCGGGGAGATCTTCAGGAACACATGATCTCCCGGCTGAAACTCCAGAGGACGTCATTTAGCATCTGCCCAATGCTTATAACGGTCCTGAGCGATCCGAAGCTTATCCCTGATATCACGCACAACATCAACTGCTTCCACAATCATCTCTGGCCCCAACAGTTCTCTATCACCCACGTCATCCCAACTCAGTGGCGATCAACATTTCCTCCCGTAGAGAGCAGCAAAAGGCGCCATGCCAATGCTCACCTGGTAGCTGTTGTTGTAGGAAAACTCCACCAAGTGCAGGTGATCCTCCCACGAACCCTTGAGGTCCAACATGCAAGCTCGCAACATATCTTCCAAGATCTGAATAGTGCACTCCGACTGTCCATCCGTTTGCGGGTGATACGCAGTACTGAACTTCAGACTGGTACCCAGATTGGTCTGCAGACTTTTCCAGAACTGAGATGTGAATCTCGTATCACGATCTGATACAATGCTCACAGGGACTCCATGCAAGCGCACGATCTCCTACACGACATAATTCACATCACGACTAGTACTAGAAGGAAACTATTAAGGTATGAGTTAGGTCATTACCTCCATATACTTCCTTGCTAATATCTCTGTGGATTGCCCAACTCGGAAAGGTATAACGTGCGCGGACTTGGTCAATCGATCAACGATGACCCAGATCGTGTCGTTCTGCTTGGTGCTCCGAGGTAAGCCAGTCACGAAGTCCATCGTGATGTGCTGCCACTTCCACTCGGGAATCGGCAGAGGTTGCAATAGTCCAGCAGTGCGATGATGTTCAGCTTTCACTTGCTGACACATGAGGCACTTGGCAATGCTCCGTGCCACACTTCTCTTCATCCCATGCCACCAGAAATTCTGTCGAAGATCTTTGTACATCTTAGTACCTCCAGGATGAATAGAATAAGGCAAACTGTGAGCCTCATTCATCAACTCCTCTCTGATATCTCCTGCAGGTACGCAGTTCCTGCTACCATATCTCAAAGACCCATCCGCGTGAATCAAAAAATCTGTCCGAAGTCCTGCTTCGACTTGTTCTCTGATCTTCTTCAACTTAGCATCCCCATCTTGAGCAGTCTTGATTCGATCCACAATCGTCGATTGAATCTGCATGTTCATCAACGACGATGTGACTCCAGGTAGTACAGCTTCAACATTCATCCTTCGCAGATCCTGCTGCAATCTCCACTGAGATGTGAGAATCATCACTTCGGGCAGTCGACTCAAGGCATCCGGTATGACATTCACCTTCCCTGGATGATACTGAAGATCGATGTCGTAGTCTGCCATCAATTCCAACCATCTACGCTGTCTCATATTCAGCTCCTTCTGGGTGAATATATATTTCAAACTTTTGTGATCAGTGAAGATTTTCACTTTCTCACTCAGTAAGAAATGTCGCCAAATTTTCAGTGCAAAGATGACGGCAGCTAACTCCAAGTCGTGAGTCGGATAATTCTTCTCGTGGATCTTCAATTGTCGCGAAGCATATGCGACCACATGATTGTGTTGGTGCAGAACACATCCAAGTCCCTTACCTGATGCGTCGCAGAAAATTTCGAAGCCTCCGCTTCTGTCCGGAATAGCTAAGACTGGTGCAGATGTCAGCCTCTCCTTCAAGGTAGAGAAAGCTTGCTCACAAGAGTCTGACCAACTGAACTTAACATCCTTCCTCGTCAATCTCTTCATTGGCTCAGCTATCCTCGAGAAATCCTTGATAAATCTGCGGTAGTATCCAGCCAATCCAAGGAAACTCCTGATGTCCGATGCCGATCGAGGTGCATGCCATTCACTGACTGCTTTGACTTTCTCCGGATCCACTGAGATACCAGCTCCCGATACTACATGCCCAAGAAATGCAATTCTATCTAGCCAGAATTCGCATTTGCTGTACTTGGCATACAGTCTATGGTGACGGAGCGTCTCCAACACTATCTTCAGATGCTCTGCATGCTCTTCCTCGCTCTTCGAGTACACCAAGATGTCGTCTATGAAAATCACCACGAACTTGTCAAGGAAGTCGTAAAAGATAAGGTTCATGAGATTCATGAACACAGCAGGAGCGTTCGTCACACCGAACGGCATGACAACGAACTCATAATGCCCGTACTTAGTCTGAAAAGCAGTCTTGAGTACATCTTCCTTCTTGACTCTGACTTGATGGTATCCACTCCGGAGATCTAACTTCGAAAATACCCTCGATCCACCAAGCTGATCGAAGATATCATCAATGCGGGGCAGCGGGTACTTGTTCTTCACTGTGATCTGATTCAACTCTCGATAATCAATACACATTCTCCTCGAGCCATCTTTCTTCTTCACTAGCAAGACGGGTGCACCCTAGGGAGATACGCTGGGATGAATGAAACCCTTCTGTAGTAGCTCATCCAACTGCTTCCTTAACTCTTCTAATTCTGCAGGAGCCATACGGTACGGCGCCTTCGAAATTGGTTGAGCTCCTGGCATAAGATCGATGCCGAACTCTAACGCTCGATCAGGCGGCAGTCCAGAAATGTCTTCAGGGAAGACGTCTTCGAAATCTCTCACTACTGCAGGCTTCTCCGGTTCAGCAATCATAGATGCAACGGTCAATCGGTAAGGCTGGGCTCGGAACTTGACAGGTCCAAGCGAACGTCCTCCACCGACAAACTCGAACACTGGATGGTCGGGAATTTCGAACACCACTTTCTTTCGGTGACAGTCGATCGTGGCATAAAAAGCTCCTAACCAGTCAATACCGAGTATAGCATCGAAATTGGATAGGTCGTGAACAATGAAATTAGCATATAATTCGTGTCCACTAATCACCAACGGGCACGGTTTACATCCCAGTGCAACCTTCACTACACCATTCCCAGTTGTAATGTTCCAACACTTGGGAAGTGTATAGGTGGGTATCGAGTGTTCGATTATAAACTTCCGAGATAGGATGCACATGGAAGCTCCAGAATCGAACAGGGTCAAGGCCGGGTGAGATGAAACTAAGATGACACCTAAGAGTAATATGCAACTAAATTAACATGGATATAACTAATCAAATATAATGGATAAATAAGGAAGACTAGTATAGAAGTTACCTGCAATAACTCCGTCCTCAGTCTCGGCTTCCACTGCAGTCATCGTGAAGGCTTGCCTCTTAGGCTGAACGGCCTGCTGGAAAGCCTGTTTCTGGGGAATGAGTGGCGCTCCACGTCCAGCGACTACCGGAGCTCTCTGCTGTTGAACTCCGACTGGTGCCTTCCACGGCTGCTTAGCACTCGGACAGTCCTTCAATGCATGCGTAGCGTCACCACAAACCAAGCACTGGCCCAGAAGCCTCCTGCACTGCTCCTTCACATGACCAGTCTTGCCGCAATGACTGCACGTCTTCTGACTAGGCCCACCTGGCCTCTTAAACTGCACGGACTGATTAGGCTTGAACCCAGGCCTAACCACAGCTCTGACCTGCTCCATAGGCCTCTTCCCAGCACCTGAATACTGTCCTCTCCTCTGATTGGCAATCAGCTCCTGCCTCTTGGCAGCTATCAACAACTTCTGGTAAGAATCCAAGTCCGAAGAGGAAATCAGACTCTGCAGCTCCAAAGATAAACCTTGTAAGAATTTCTGAGCTCGATCCTCAGCAGTCTCCACCATCTTCGGCGCAAAGCGACTCAGTCTCATGAACTCTTGGTGGTACTGGTCCACCGTCAGATTCCCTTGCTTCAGATTGATAAACTGCTGCATCAGCTCCCTCTTGGCAGCTCGAGGGAAATACTCATCATTAAATCTCGCCTTGAAAGTGGCCCAGGGGATAGGCTTCGCCAACAGCTGCTCTTCTGACTCCCACCAACTGCGGTCATTGTCCTTCAGTTGCTTCTTCACTAAGTCAACCCATCCAGCCGGGTTAACCTTCGAGAGAAGCAGGTTATCCTCCGTGTTCTTCATCCATTCATCCGCAGCTAATGATCCTTCTGACCCAGTGAAATATGACGGGCCCAGCTCTCGAAACTGCTTCGCTCCCGGCTCGAAGCGAGGGGCATTCTGAAGCATGCCCTGCTACACGTGCATCATCTGCTGCATCATCCGCATCATCTCCCTCGTGGTGGGTTCTCTATCGTCATCCGCAACACGTCCTGCTCCACCACCAGCTCCAGATCCACTACCAGCTCCTCGGGTAATGCGTCTACCGGCCATCTAAGACAAGGAAATGTTCAGATTAGACTTAATCATGACCCGAATGTAATTAATTGGATGTCATTATCATTATTGTTGTTTCGATATTTCGCGGATGCAAAGAGGAAGAGGACCTGCATGGGCCACCACTAAAACCTCCACGCCCCGCTTCCCTAATATGGAAGGCGAGACGTGAGGAGGTCCGCTCAGACGTGGAGCTGTGAAGCTGCAGTCTGATAAGCGTCTGTAAAAATTTTCGAAAAGTAGCAGGTCCTTGCATTGCGACGAAACAACAACAATAATTAAGCAGATAAGAAAATATCCACCAACAACATCCAACAAATATTACATCACAGAATAGTCACAAAAGTACGAGTCTGAACAAAAGGCCTAAAGCATGGCCATACAAAACAAGGAGAGATAGGTGCTACGCACCGAAACCTAACAACAACTAAGGAAAGGTAACAACTAAGGTGAGACTCCAAACGAGTCTAGGACTGGTCACCCGTGTCCTCGAACTCGGTCTCTGCAGGGACCTCGAACTCAGCGTCAACGAACTGCTCGTCCTCAACAACCTGCTCTGTCTCAAATCCTGACATGTGACACCCAAAGAGAAAAGGGCACATGTCAGCAAAAGTCTCCCAAGGGAAGCGGAGAACTTTTGTGCAAGGATACAAATATAGAAAAGCGACTAGCAGTTCTAACATGATGAAATGGCATGACATTTAAGAATGCAACATTTAAATGAACAAAATAATAACAATCAAGCACGTTGTAGCAGAAAGCTACAATTCACTATTTCACGATTCACGAATCACTGATTTATCACTTTATGCACAGAGTTTCCGTCTTTTGGCTGAAGTGGCTGTACGGGCTCACTTCTACGCTCAAGCGATCGTTTAACCCTACCCCTCCACGTGTATATGGACTGGCGCCCATCTTCTGGATCACGAGCCAGGAAGTGTTATTGGCATAGGGTTGTGCCCGCAAAGCAGGTGCCTAGCCTCAATAGCAATAACATTTGTAGCGTGTGCTACTCAATCACTTAATCACGATGAACATTAAATGCATGCAATGACATGGCAATGAGCAGATAGATTGCGTACCGTTAATTGAAATTAAACATGGCATGACAGCATGAATGAAAGCAGGTAAAGTGTCGGATCTAGTTTCGTTGTCAAACTAGATCAAATAGGGCGTCTAGGCGACTATCATTTCACCGCCTAGTCTCTTTTACACAATTTTACAAATTGGCCTAAAACACGGCCTAAATAATTACTGGCAAGTATCACTTGCCTGTTTCCGGTGGTATTGGTCGCGTGGGTTCGAGTGTTACGTTACGGTGAGTCCGGTTCGCTGTTTTGGTTAAACAAATCACTGGGTTAGATTTCCGTGAAATAAGTCAAAATGTCCAATTAATCCTCAAAGTGGGGTTGTCTAATTTTATTGGGTTCTCTGGTTATGTTGATGTCTATATTGTGTTAAACTAACATGATACGCCATATTTTTATACGAATACTATGATCCTATCAACATTAAGCAAGTAATAATATGCTGAATTAAAGCTAACTAACAGATATTAGATCATTCACTAATAACCTATTTAATTAACCTAACATCATTCAACAATTAATAAAATGCTGATTTAAATCATACGTAACAGTTTAACACTTGGATTATACTATCACAACTAACCTACTAATTAAACTTCTAATTAACATTATTAAACTAATTACCATGTCAACATAAGGATACGATTGTATAAAAACTTTACCTATTACAACTTGTATAATAATACATACCAAATATCTAATTTCTCTTTTAATACCCCTCATTCTTTCTTTTACATGGCTGCTACTTACCATTCATATCTCTATTTACTTAAAGCCTTCACCCTCTCTTTAATTTCCTAAGGCTGAGACTTCTCAACCTATTACTTTATTATTTGATGTCTCTCTTTTCATTACTCATCAAATCATCTCAGGCTCTTATTTACTTTCATGTCTCCCTGTCTCTCTTCTTTATTCTTTCTCTTTTTGTTTTTTTTCTTTGGTTTCATTGCAGCAAGGATTCACACGAAGGGAGGCAACTCACGTACGGAGGGGAGAGAGACGACGCACGGGCGTGGAACTCCGGTGTACGGTGGCTGCTCACCCCTGCGATCGGCGGCGGCACTGTTTCCGGCGGCGGCGGCTCCGTTTCTGGGCGGCGGCGCACGGGTTACAGGCGGCGGCGGCGGGGGTCTGCACCGGCGGGCTGACGGGGCTGGCGGCGGCGGCTGCTCGCAGGTGAGGGTGGAGGCCGGCTTAGGGGAGAGGGAAGAGGAAGAAGAAGAAGGAAGAAGAAGGAAGAAGAGGGTTTGTAGGGTTTTGAATCTAAAGTATTGTTGTTTTGATTTAGGGTTTCCTTGGTTTGAATCTGAAGTATTTTTTCCAGAATTCCTCTCTTTAAGATTTTGATTTCAAAAAAATCAGTTTTGGGGTTGATTTGATTTTGGAATTGATTTGGAGTAGGGCTGAAATTAGTTTGGAGAATTTGTGGAGGATGATAAATCTGAATTTGGGGGTTGATTTTGGTTGCTGGTTTGGCTTGGAGAATTTGCAGATCGTTGTTTGCAGGGATGAAGATGGTGGGTTTGCAGGGATGGAGGAGGGTTTGCTGCTGTTGAATGTCGTTGTTTGCATGGTTATACACCAACAGTGAAGGGGAGGCATATTGAAGGGAGGGAGCTGTATGTGGGGGAGGTTTGATGAGCCCTGTTGGATCTCACCAACATGAGGAGGTGGGATTCAATAGGGGGTTTAATTAGTGTAATTTAATTAAGGTTAAAACTAATCAATATTTGATTAGGGATATTTTAATTATGGTAAAAATTGATTTAGTAAATTAGTGATTTGATATTCAGTCAATGATAATAAGATCAAGTAATTAAGTAAAAATGTGATTATTAAAATAAATGAAGCAATTAGTGAGGTTAACTGTGATTAGAAATTTGTAATTAGTGGGATAATTAAGTTAAGGTAATTTGTAAAAATTGATAGTCAATAAATGTTGGTACGGTAAAACGAAAAGCGGATACGCGCTCGCGTCGACGCACAAAAGAATTCGCGCACAAAAATATCCGGACGATCGAACAAAGATACGGGCACACACAAAAAAAAACACGCGTAGGAAAAATACTGGCCGTTACAAGTTCCAAATTTGATATGCACTCTTACATGTGCATATCTTATTGAAGTCCTCGGGCTCCAAAGCGCATTGCAAGGCGTTCATTGCCTTGGCATTGCTTACCTCCGCGGCGACCTCCGTGGTTGTCCATTTCTCGAAGTCTTCTTCTTCGGGCTCGATGTATTCCTTCATTGTGGTCCTCCATAAGGATGCACTCCGGAGGAAGGTTTCCATCCGGCATTTCCAGTACCCGTAATTGGTACCGTTGAAGAATGGAGGCCTCGTAGAGGAATGTCCTTCCATCACCGAAGATGCTCCTTCACGGTTCCTGAAGGTGTCATAGTTGGAAGGTGGACGCACGGTCTTGTTGTCGTTGGCAGACATAGCTAAGTATCTGGCTCTGATACCAAATGTAATGCCCTACCAGCTACTGCACAAGTACTAGAGGGGGGGGTGAATAGTACTTTAAAATAATAAGGAGTATAATTCCAAATTAAATTGCAAACAACTACCAAATCAATTTGCGGAAGCTTAAATTGAATGACAACAACAAGATTAACAATGCAAACAAATGATGTTAATGGGTTCGGATCCACCCAAGTCTCCCCGACTTGTTCCCGGTGATCCTACGTCCCAACCACCCGGATCCCCTCCGGATACTTGAGTTAGAAACCCTAACTCAAGATTTCCACTATGAAATACTTGTGAAAATCCTCCACAAGTCAAATCATACAAAATGTAATTTGTGACTCCCACAACCCGGGATCACAACCACACTCTCACAACCGAGAGTGAAACTTACAAATCAAATATGAAATGAAATAAGAAAAACTTCTTACCGAACAAAATACATATGCCTTGAGTATTGCTTACGAATTAGGGCAAGGATGATTTTGGGGAAGAAGTGGCACCAAACCCTAGCTCCAAGATGTAGATCAGCGATGGAGAGCTTTGGGGATGTTGGTGACCTAGAATCAAGCACTTGGCTTGGAAGGCTTCACACTCAATGAATCTCTCTTTGGAAGTAAGAGTGAGGAGAGATTATTGAATGGAAAGAATGAGCTTTTAATGCACTTGGAATGATTTCTCTTGATCTCTAAACTTGCAATAATATCAGCCTTTTTAGCAATGAATGCAGCCCAACAAGTATATATAGGATAGAGGAGAGAGAGAGAGAGAAAAACGTTTCAATTAAAGCTCCAACGGTTCTTTTCTGAACCCAACTAGTCGGTCAAAGAACAACCACTGACCGACTAGTTCATCAACTAGTCGGTCGGTCAATAAACGTAAACCGACTAATGAGTAAACTGAGAAAAGATCAAAGTACAGACTAAGGAACTAGTCGGTCTAAGAAGAGTAGCTGACCGACTAGTTTCACAACTAGTCGGTCGGTTACTCAACGTTGACCGACTAACAGATAAAACTGAAGTCTGAGAAGAATTGTACTTAGTCGGTCCAAGAACAAATGTTGACCGACTAATTCACCAACTAGTCGGTCACCAAATGAACATAGACCGACTAACAATAAACAGTAAGTATGGTGAAAAATTTGGCATGTACAGTAAACTAAACTAGTCGGTCCAAGAAGGAAAGTTGACCGACTAGTTCATCAACTAGTCGGTCGATCAATGAGCACAGACCGACTAATGATAAACAGTAGCTCAAGCTCAAATGTGCATGTTCAGGGAAAGCTCAACTAGTCGGTCACAGAAGCATCACTGACCGACTAGTTCACAAACTAGTCGGTCGGTGAGTCAACTTAGACCGACTAACTGTAAACAGTAAAGAGCTAAGAATTAACTGACAGAAACTAGTCGGTCCAAGAAGCTTGGCTGACCGACTAGATCACCATCTAGTCGGTCAGTTCTTCTTCTTGAACCAACTAACATGCACAAGAAGTCCCGAATCGAAGCGCGATGCTTCGGGAAGAATTGTATGGACTTCTACAAAGATCCTAGAGCTAAGATATGAGCGTTATGAAGAATTAAAACTTAAGACCTACTCAAGGCTTAACATTCTACGAAAGAAGCTAAAAGACTATAAATTAAACTTGACGATACCGTCTTCAATAGCTTCAATCGAATCTTCATGACTTCTAAATAGGTCCATAAGCTTCAACGAAGCTTTAGGCATACGATCACGTGCTTTGAGAAGTCTTGAGACGTCGTAATTGATATTCATGTGAATTTGACGACGATCTCCATAACTACGCTCACAAAGTGTTAGTTCATATTATATTTATGTTTGTTCATCATCCAAAACCAAATCCGGGGAGTCCAATATCCAACATAAACTAGATCTCTCATTCCAAGATAATTAAGAGCTACACAAGACTAAATGGGTGCCACTAATGACAACACAGTCACAGAACGTATGACCTAACAAACTCCCCCTTTGACATTTAATGGCACAATCATAATAGGTCAGACATGTTGGAATAGAGCAATAATGTCTATAAAAGCAGAGAGACCATATTCATAAAAGATTTAATGTCTGTTGAGAGGAACATAATGAAGGGTTTTTGCAGACACTCAATGTCACGCCCCGCTTCCCAAAATGGATGGAAGCGAAACGTGACGAGGCCCGCTTAGGCCAGAGCTTTAGAAGCTCGGACCTAATAAGCGTCTGTAGGGGGGTACCATTTTACAAGTTTCAGGTTCTTGCATTTGTAAAGTTTAGGAACAACAAAAGTACAGAAAGGAAATGGCATTCATTTATATGGAGAAATAATATCCAACTGGTACAAAGTCTAAAGGAAGCCTAAGCATGGCAACAAAAATTTAAAGACAAACTGAAAAGTAGCAACCTCTGAAAGTGACGACTAAAAATGACCGCTAGGTCTGGTCCTCGTCAGGTACGTACTCTGGTGACGACGTCCTCGGCTCCACGTACTCCAGCGAGTCTGCCTCGTCCACGATCTCTGGCTGAACACCTGACGTACAGCACCCAAGAAAAGGAACTGTACGTCAGGTAAAGTCTACAAGAAGGGTAAGACTTTACTGCAAGTGCACCGAACTTTAAACAACGGTTTACTGGTTGATTAGCATGCTGAGGTTCTTTTACACAACAGTTTACTGGTTGATTAGCATGCTGTGGTTATAACAGAGTAACACGACAGGAAGTAACGCAGCAGGAAAGTAAAACAGGACAAGTAGTAGTCGTAGCGTGTGCTACCAACTACGGGACTAACCTACAGGTGTCAAGACAAGACGGGACGTGACGGAAACAAGGCAAGACAAGACAAGTGAGACACGAAAGGGTTCACGCCTTACGGTTCGAGGGGGATCAGACCCTCTTGCCGTGCGCACGCTCAACCCAACCCCAAACCCCAAGACAAGACAAGACATGACACCAGTACAAGGGATCACTCGCTCTAGCTTTGCGAGTGCCCTATTGCCCGCAGGCTGAGAATCCGTACAAGGGATCACTCTCTCAACTTGGAGAGTGCCCTATTACCCGCAGGCTGTGAATCTGTACAAGGGATCACTCGAAGAGTGCCCTATTGCCCAGCGGGCTATGCAAGACAGGACGGGATGTGACAAGACAGGAATGGTTATTCTAGGGTGTCCACACACACGCACACACATGATAGCCCTACAGCATTAAAAGTTGTTGTTGTCAGGCTCAGACTTCGTCGTCAAGTCTGAGCCGTCAGGAGTCGTCCCGGACGCTATCATTTCACGTCCGGTTCTATTTGTTCACAGTTAACAATTCTAACCAACTAGGGCCTAAGCACAGCCAAAAGTGCAAGTGGATACACTTGCCTGAAATGGCGAGTGTGTCGTCCTCTCGAAGCGTCTCGTCCAAGCGTCTCGTCCAAGCGTCTCGTCCGTAGAAGTCCGTCTGAAATATCGCCACGGTGACGATGTCAAGTCTCAAATTCATCAAATCCTATTAGGTTTCGTTTCTAGGTTTTTGGGACTATCCTATTCGTCAAAAGTCACTTTTTGATGTTTCAGCCTAATCGACGATCTATCCTATGTGCACAGTCAACAAAGTCCATTCGTCGATTTTCTAAGTTCGTTCAACGTTTTACAGGTGCTGGAAAATAAATTTAGTTCAAGTTGACGATTTTTAGTTTAGGGATCAGTCAGCTATTGTGGGGGTTTCTACGAGTTTCGGGGAACCAACCTGAACCGGAGTTTGTCGTAGAATGGATGTCGTGTCTGATCGGAGAACTCCTCAGCTTCAGATCTGGTCCTCGTACGATTCCCCAATAGTTCGAACTTGCGACGAAGGCCTACGACGTGTCGCAACGTTGTAGACGGCAAATCCGCGAAGTAGCACGTCCAAGTGGGGCCCACAGCAGTGCTAGGGGTCCAAGGGGGGCCCACAACACCTCTGGAGAACTTGGGGGGCCCACCACAGGAGTTGGTGTGGAAGAAGTGACGTTGCGACGAATGTCGCTCGGTCAGACCGAGCCGCTGCGGGGATTTCTCTCGGTCAGACCGAGAGAACTCACCGCAGCGTCGGTCGCAATGCTGCGGAGCACGCTGCGGAGCGGGGGCATCGGTCACGGCGGGCCGCTGCGGGAGATTCCATCGGTCAGACGAGCGGGCCTCTCGGTCGGACACGGGGGTGCGGGCGCTGCAGCGCTGCGAAGCGATGAGGAGCGCTCTCTCGGTCGGGGCGGAAGATCCCACCGGTCAGGCGCTAGCGGGTGCGGAGCGGTGGCAACGAAGCGGGGTGCGGGCTGTTCTCTTGGTCAGACCGAGGGATGGCCTCGGTCGGAGCGGGGCGACAGCGGGGACGATGCAGCGGGGGCGATGCAGCGGCGATGCGGAGCGGAGCGCCGGTCGTGCGCTGGGAATTGCGAGGGCGGCCGTCGGTCGTGCACTGGGCGATCGTCGCAACGTTGCGACGAACGTCGGAAAGGTGTTTTTGACGGCTAGGGTTTTTGTAATGCGAAAATAACCTATCCTATGGCTAATATAAATAGGTTAGAGCTAGGGTTAGGGTTAGGGTTCGGAAAAACGTAATTAAAATAATTAAAAATAATTAATTTAGTTTAAAATTACTCTCCTCTCCCTCACGCAAAATGGGTGCGGCCAAAAATTCTAAAATTTTGCCTAAAAATTCTTTAATACGTTATTATAATATAGGAATTTTATTATAATTAAAACTTTTATAAAAATAGGTTTTAAAATTATTTAAAACTTTCAAAAAATGGAAAATAGGTCAAATTAAGTCCAAAAATTGTAAAATAATTATGGGGTGTTCGGAACAACTAAAGAAAGAGAGTGGAGAAGATGGATCTAAATTTCGATGTCGAGAGACGAAACTAAAAATAGAAACGTCTCATGTCAAAACTGGAAATCGTGACGTTACCCCAAATAAGTTAGTATCGCGGAAGAACGACTCGAGATATGTCGTTCCAAAGTCGTTCCGCAATCTAATACTTTCAGAGACGATCACGACGACATATCACACAAAAACGTTCAAAAACAATTAAAGTCTAAAATAATCACGTGCACGATCAAAAGCACGTGCACGAAGAAGGTACGATAGAAACAGGCCGTTACATTCTACCCACCTTAGAAATGATTCCGCCCTCGGAATCACTCACACTAGTAATAATATTACCCATATAACCTTATACCCGCAACTATCATATCTACTCATAAAGATTTCTAATCCTGTAACTTCGAACAACGTTCCTCAATAATCCCTCATAATCCATCTTTTCACTGGGCAAAGCCACGCCTAAACTCACCTCCTAATAATATAGTTCCATCACTACCGTTCCAATTTCCAATCTCCAAGTTCTCATAAAAATAATAATCATCTTCTGATATCGTACCACTCCACTAAACATCATCATCACTCATTAATATCTTTTAAATTTCTAAATCTTTTCCCAACATTAATAAATCTCCAAAAAGTGAGATTCTAGTCATCCACCAATCCAAGACAAAAACATTTGTCTATCCTATAATACCTTCACCAATCAGCAATCGTCGTGTCTTCAATACATTCTCGTCATATCTCCCCATAAATTCATCCACCAAATAATTTGATCTGTCAGAATTACCCCTCATCCTACTCACTATAACTAATCCCTACCAACATTAAGTCCGACTACCTAAACATCCATTAATCTCCACACGTCGTGTTATTCTCAAAGTCTTCTCACGTCAATTCATCAATCAGTCTCAATGCTAATATAAGCTCTACTCAATCTCATGATCACCCTAACTCATACTATTCTCCGCAGTTACTCCTATCTACTACCCGTCTAAGCCTCAAGTCTGATGAGTTCTCATCTCCTCGCATAAAATCTCATTCAACCAGAATTCTCCATTGAGTACGTCTCACATCGGTATTATAAATAAGTCTTGGACAGTTCATTCTTTTCATCCAAAAGATATTCTAATCCATCATCCTCGTGTTCCCAAAATCAATTAATCATTGCCATAATAAAACTCATCTCACTCCAAGCCTACCTGCAAACAAAAATCCTATAACGATATTAGCTAGTCCCAACTAATATAACAACCATAAACACGAAAACTTTCTTTAAGGGAGAAGAAGAGAAGAGAAAGAGGGACTTAAGGCCAAAGAAATATTTTAAAACATTTGGAAAAACGTGTGGTGTTGCGGTAATGGATGAGGGAGGTTAAGTGATTTGTGATCTTGTGAGCTAGTTTTAAAACTTTAAAGATTTGGTTTAAAGAAAACAAAGTTTTTTTTGATACAGTCACATACAACCAAGATAAACCATTCATTAAAACTAAAACTAAGTCTAAGGATCTGCCTGCGATGACGTCATTCATATAAGTATGAATACCGTCATTCAGACAACTTTCAGCATACCATGGTTAACACTGAGTACACATTCAAGACACAAAAGGCAATCATCGGGATCCTAAAGATGACACACTCATACAGGTCTACACACTCTAACCTATACTCAGGCACTGCAACGACATCACCTACCAAAGGGCCTACTCCTAAACTGAAGATAGCATGGATAACTACAAGGTCTAATGTCTAGATAAAAGAATGAAGGAAAACTAAGTCAAAAGCGGAACGAAATAAGATCGGAAAGAACGAGTTCAAATAAGACGGGTGTAAGGAGATAGTTGGTTGGATGAGACAAAATATTCTTCGAAATAATTAGATTGATGACAGGAGAATTACATGTAGAATATGGTATCATATACTTATATATATATATAAATGTAGGAGGGAGTGAGCAGATTGTAGAATTTTTAAAATTTTGGAAAAGTAGGACGAAGGAAGGATGGGTAGGGTGGAAAAAAAAACGATTGTTTTGCACATGAAAATAAGTTTACACAAAGATTTTGAAATATGGTCACGGGGAACATAGAACAGATATGATAATAATAATAAAAATAATTGAAGTTCCACCTAGTCCAGAAAATATTTTAAAAGTATGCACTGTAAGTGATTTAGAAATAGATCTGGTAGCCCAGAAAAATACAAATTGAATTATCAAAATGTTAACACGGTTTTGAAAATGAAAACATGAAAGATACCGATTTGAAATAATTACCAGATAGTAACTTGAAAATTGACGACCAAGGAGATTTCAAAATCTCAGAAGGAAACTTTCATCCGAAAAGCAAGAAATTTTAAATATATATATACTAAAGGGTTTTCAAGGGAGTTAAACCGAGCGAAAAATTTAGTAATGAGTTTCGAAAACAAGAAATAAAAGAAATAAAAGTAGGATGAGGTAGCGATTGTTTTGCAAATGAAAATGAATTTAAACAAAGGTTCTTGAAGTATGAGCACGATGAACATAGAGATGTTTATATGTAAAGAAATTTAAAATCCCCCTTTGTTTTAGAAAAATATTCTAAAGTACGTACGTAAATGGTTAAAAATAAATTTCGTAGGTTAGAAAAATGATATATTGAATTCCCGAAATGGTAACAAAGTTTTAAAACTAAAATACGATAGATACTGATTCGAAAATAAGTACGAGGCCGTAACTTAAAACTTTTACGACCGAAAGGTTTCAAAATTTGCGAAAGAATTTTAACTCAACAGAAAGTAAGAAATTTTAAATAATTAATAAAAGTTTTCAAAGAAGTCAATTTGGGCGGAGAATTTAATAATGAATTTCGAAAATACTTTTAAAGGAAGCAGGTTTTGGGAAAGGGGAAAATTCGAAAATAAGTACAAGATAGTAGAAATAAATTGTGTAGTTTAAAAAAGTAATATATATATTTTGGAAACAAGGCAAATAATGCGAGATATTAACTTAAAACATTTACGTCCAAGAAAGCTCCAAGTCAATTAAAAGTTTTAACTCGGTCCAAAACAACAAATTTTAAATATATAATATAGGGGTTTTCAAAGAAATCAAGCCAGAGCGAAAACTTAATAAGGAAAGTCGAAAATAATTTTAGAGGAGGTAGAATTGGTCGAGGAAGGGATTCGAAGGATCGATGATGATCGTCAGGAAACGATCACGAGAATCGAGAGAAAGGAAAAAAATGATCGCATGAAGATTACGTGTAAGATATGAATCGTGAAGAGCTACGATGGGACTCTATCGTCGATAGCACAAAATTTGCAAGGATCAGAGGGATGCTGGAGGACAAGGGTTCTAATCATCGGGTCGTCTAAAGATTAGGATAACTCAGCTCAAGGCTTCCTATGAGCTAGAATATAATCAGGATCTAAAGAGAAGGTTCCCTAAGAGAATCGAGGTTACGTTCTGCTGGGCCCGAAGTCGATGGAGCTGGGCGAGCGACTAACTAAAAGAAGGACTATAGATATCTAATACGATCAGAATCAAATGGGGATGCTAGGATAGTCTAGGACGAGAACGACTAAATCTTAACCAAGGCGTCTAGCTATCAAACTGGGACGTCTACCTAAGTCTTTCCACCATCTAAGACAAGGAAACCTATATTTAGACTTGTACATGGATATTAAATGAATGCGGTACTCTTATTGTTCCGAACTTTTGCAAGACCTGCATGGGCCACCACTAAAACCTGTCACGCCCCGCTTCCTAAAATGGATGGAAGCGAAACGTGACGAGGCCCGCTTAGGCCAGAGCTTTAGAAGCTCGGACCCAATAAGCGTCTGTAGGGGGGTACCATTTTAAAATTTTCAGGTTCTTGCATTTATAAAGTTTAGGAACAACAAAAGTACAGAAAGGAAATGGCATTCATTTATATGGAGAAATAATATCCAACTGGTACAAAGTCTAAAGGAAGCCTAAGCATGGCAACAAAAATTTAAAGACAAACCGAAAAGTAGCAACCTCTGAAAGTGACGACTAAAAATGACCGCTAGGTCTGGTCCTCGTCAGGTACGTACTCTGGTGACGACGTCCTCGGCTCCACGTACTCCAGCGAGTCTGCCTCGTCCACGATCTCTGGCTGAACACCTGACGTACAGCACCCAAGAAAAGGAACTGTACGTCAGGTAAAGTCTACAAGAAGGGTAAGACTTTATTGCAAGTGCACCGAACTTTAAACAACGGTTTACTAGTTGATTAGCATGCTGAGGTTCTTTTACACAACAGTTTACTAGTTGATTAGCATGCTGTGGTTATAACAGAGTAACACGACAGGAAGTAACGCAGCAGGAAAGTAAAACGGGACAAGTAGTAGTCGTAGCGTGTGCTACCAACTACGGGACTAACCTACAGGTGTCAAGACAAGACGGGACGTGATGGAAACAAGGCAAGACAAGACAAGTGAGACACGAAAGGGTTCACGCTTTACAGTTCGAGGGGGATCAGACCCTCTTGCCGTGCGCACGCTCAACCCAACCCCAAACCCCAAGACAAGACATGACATGACACCAGTACAAGGGATCACTCGCTCTAGCTTGGCGAGTGCCCTATTGCCCGCAGGCTGAGAATCCGTACAAGGGATCACTCTCTCTAGCTTGGAGAGTGCCCTATTGCCCTCGGGCTGTGTATCCGTACAAGGGATCACTCTCTTAACTTGGAGAGTGCCCTATTGCCCACAGGCTGTGAATCTGAACAAGGGATCACTTGAAGAGTGCCCTATTGCCCAGCGGGCTGTGCAAGACAGGACGGGACGTGACAAGACAGGAAGGGTTATTCTAGGGTGTCCACACACACACATGATAGCCCTACAGCATTAAAAGTTGTTGTTGTCAGGCTCAGACTTCGTCGTCAAGTCTGAGCCGTCAGGAGTCGTCCCGGACGCTATCATTTCACGTCCGGTTCTATTTGTTCACAGTTAACAATTCTAACCAACTAGGGCCTAAGCACGGCCAAAAGTGCAAGTGGATACACTTGCCTGAAATGGCGAGTGTGTCGTCCTCTCCAAGCGTCTCGTCCAAGCGTCTCGTCCGCAGAAGTCCGTCTGAAATATCGCCACGGTGACGATGTCAAGTCTCAAATTCATCAAATCCTATTAGGTTTCGTTTCTAGGTTTTTGGGACTATCCTATTCGTCAAAAGTCACTTTTTGATGTTTCAGCCTAATCGAAGATCTATCCTATGTGCACAGTCAACAAAGTCCATTCGTCGATTTTCTAAATTCGTTCAACGTTTTACAGGTGCTAGAAAATAAATTTAGTTCAAGTTGACGGTTTTTAGTTTAGGGTTCAGTCAGCTATTGTGGGGGTTTCTACGAGTTTCGGGGAACCAACCTGAACCGGAGTTTGTCGTAGAATGGATGTCGTGTCTGATCGGAGAACTCCTCAGCTTCAGATCTGGTCCTCGTACGATTCCCCAATAGTTCGAACTTGCGACGAAGGCCTACGACGTGTCGCAACGTCGTAGACAGCAAATCTGCGAAGTAGCACGTCCAAGTGGGGCCCACAGCAGTGCTAGGGGTCCAAGGGGGGCCCACAACACCTCTGGAGAACTTGGGGGGCCCACCACAGGAGTAGGTGTGGAAGAAGTGACGTTGCGACGAATGTCGCTCGGTCAGACCGAGCCGCTGCGGGGATTTCTCTCGGTCAGACCGAGAGAACTCACCGCAGCGTCGGTCACAATGCTGCGGAGCACGCTGCGGAGCGGGGGCATCGGTCACGGCGGGCCGCTGCGGGAGATTCCATCAGTCAGACCGAGCGGGCCTCTCGGTCGGACACGGGGGTGCGGGCGCTGCAGCGCTGTGAAGCGATGCGGAGTGCTCTCTCGGTCGGGGCGGAAGATCCCACCGGTCAGGCGCTAGCGGGTGCGGAGTGGTGGCAACGAAGCGGGGTGCGGGCTGTTCTCTCGGTCAGACCGAGGGATGGCCTCGGTCGGAGCGGGGCGACAGCGGGGACGATGCAGCGGGGGCGATGCAGCGGCGATGCGGAGCGGAGCGCCGGTCGTGCGCTGGGAATTGCAAGGGCGGCCGTCGGTCGTGCACTGGGCGATCGTCGCAACGTTGCGACGAACGTCGGAAAGGTGTTTTTGACGGCTAGGGTTTTTGTAATGCGAAAATAACCTATCCTATGGCTAATATAAATAGGTTAGAGCTAGGGTTAGGGTTAGGGTTCGGAAAAACGTAATTAAAATAATTAAAAATAATTAATTTAGTTTAAAATTACTCTCCTCTCCCTCACGCAAAATGGGTGCGGCCAAAATTCTAAAATTTTGCCTAAAAATTCTTTAATACGTTATTATAATATAGGAATTTTATTATAATTAAAAATTTTATAAAAATAGGTTTTAAAATTATTTAAAAATTTCAAACAAATGGAAAATAGGTCAAATTAAGTCCAAAAAGTGTAAAATAATTATGGGGTGTTCGGAACAACTAAAGAAAGAGAGTGGAGAAGACGGATCTAAATTTCGATGTCGAGAGACGAAACTAAAAATAGAAACGTCTCATGTCAAAACTGGAAATCGCGACGTTACCCCAAATAAGTTAGTATCGCGGAAGAACGACTCGAGATATGTCGTTCCAAAGTCGTTCCGCAATCTAATACTTTCAGAGACGATCACGACGACATATCACACAAAAACGTTCAAAAACAATTAAAGTCTAAAATAATCACGTGCACGATCAAAAGCACGTGCACGAAGAAGGTACGATAGAAATAGGCCGTTACACTCAAGGCTAAAATCTGTGCCCGTCCTGGGTCGAACGGAACACGGAAGCAAAAATATGCAGCGGAAAATAAACAAGTTAATCTAATTAACATGCAGTTAAACATTTTAACTTAGCCCTAAGGTACAAGACTCTTAGCCAAGATCTTTGCCGACTCGGGATGGATCTGACCATCCCAAGAAGGATCTAACATACTGCGATTAAATTAAACTAATGCTTAAAACACATACCTGGAATCTTGCCCTGGGGTAGGCAAGTTGTTCCGCACCGTCTTCCAAGCCGCTCCATGTCCCACGCCGAACCGCTCCTCGAACCGCTCCGCATCCCGAGGAGAGCAATCCTCGTGTTGCCGAGCAAACCACGCGTCGAAGAAAGTTTCATGCGAGTGAAAGCCTTCACCAAGATTTCGGATCCGAATCTGAACTCCTTCGTGGCTTTGCTAGAGCCCTTCAGGAGTAAGGCAGAAATATAGGGAGAAGAATTAATTTAAGCTTCGATCCGAGCGTGCTCCAACATTTACGAGAGCCACTCAGATCTTGAGCTTGGGACAAGTTTTGAGGAGGAAAGCAGACCCCTATTTATATAGGCGACTGACCGCTCCCCTTTACTCAAAATCCGATGTTGGACTATTATTTGGAGTTAATCAATTCAATTTAGTTTGCCTTTCACAAAGGCCAAACGTTCGTGAATTTTAACTCCCTCACCGTTGAGCTTCATGATTGATACAACATATCATATCAAAGGGCGTTCAATGGTGAACACATGGGAAAAAATGGCGAGTCAATCGGAGTCCGTTTGACACTCCAATTGAGTGTCCAAAGTTGAGCCCAAGAGTTGTTTTTCGCAAAAACTGAGCCGCCGCCAAAAATTCAGCGAGGATTCGAAAAGCTATGTGTGTGGGGCCCACCGCGCGGCCCCACATGCTAAAACAGCACCCAGCCACGGGGGCGCATACTAGGCACGTGCCCCCAAGAGAGAATTCGTCTCTCCCTGTCAATAGGAGTTAGTGTCGTAGAGTTAGTTCGGTCTTTAGTAAAATCTCTGCGCAGAGTATGTTGGAAGAAGTCTAATATTAATTGACTAAAGATCGATAGAAACTAACCGGAGTCAAGTTATTGGGGTTGATAGTTTGACCGTACCCTAGACTTAATCTACACGACATAGTTAAGACGAAGAGACTATAACTGTGGAACTCATCACGGAAACAGTCAGGGTGGTCCCGACAATACTCATGTCAATGAGTTAACCACATAATGATGATTCCTGAAGCAGGGACGGTAACCACTGCTCGTGGTCACTGCCGTAAAGGGCTTCGAACCCAACCTGTTGTAAGGGTCAGGCTGTAGGGTCTCACACAGAGTGCGACCTTCGTCTAGTAATAGGTAGAAATTAGTTAGGGAGAATATTTTGCATTTTTGATGCAAGGGATGAAATAATTGCATTTGATGCAATATGATAATTTAAGCCTAGATAGGGACTTTTTTTGCATATAATGCAAAAGAGATTAAATGTGTCTTAAATAGTTGAAGACTATATTTAATTATATAAACGCAAGGAAAAGCTCACAGGTAAGACGGGAATGTCCTAGTCTAAACCCAGGTTCGAACGGCGTCCAAATAGGACGCCAGATGCCCAAGATATGCTCAAAAGGCACAAAAGGTAAATATATACTGGACTTTTGCCCAAGGCCTGGGCAAGCCCAGGCACTGGGCAATCCCAGGCGCTGGCCTGGGCTTGCCCAACGCCTGGGCAAGCCCAGGCGCGACCTGGGCTTCTGCCCAGGGCGCCTGGGCTTTGCCCAGCGCCTGGGCAAAGCCCAGGCACGGGCCTGTGCTTCTGCCCAGGCCGCCTGGGCAAGCCCAGGTGCGGGCCTGGGCTTCTGCCCAGGCAGGCCTGCGCGTGCTGCATAGTGTGGGGCCCACTTGTGGGCCCCAGTTCTAGGGTTCTGAACCCTTATTGTGCAGAATTTCTGACGGCTCAGTTTTTGCGAAAAACTAGCCTTGGGCTGATCTTTGGACGATCAATTGGAGGGTCAAACGAACTCCGATTGACGAACGATTTTTTCCGATGCGTTCACCGTTGAACACCCTTCAAATTGATAGGTTGTATCAATCATGAAGCTCAATGGTGAGTGAGTTAAAATTCACAGAAGTTTGCCCTTTGTGAAAGGCAAACTAACTTGATTTAATTAACTCAAACTTTAGTCCCACATCGGATTTTGAGTAAAGGGGAGCAGTCAGCCGCCTATATAAATAGGGGTCTGCTCTCCTCCTCAAAACTCGTCCCAAGCTCTAGATCTGAGCGGCTCTCGTAAATATTGGAGCACGCTCGGATCTAGGCTCAAAATAATATTTCTTCTATCTCCCTATATTTCTGCTTTACTCCTGAGGGCTCTAGCAAAGCCGCAAAGGAGTTCGGATTCGGATCCGAAATCTTGGCGAAGGTTTCACTCGCGTGAAACTTTCTTCGGCGCGTGGTTGGCTCGGCGACACGAGAATTGCTCGCCTCGGGATGCGGAGCGGTTCGAGGAGCGGTTCGGGGAGCGGTTCGAGGAGCGGCTCGGCGTGGGACGGGAGCAGCTCGGAAGACGGTGCGGAACATCTCGCCTGTCCCTGTGTTGAGATTCCGGGTATGTATTTTAGTAGCATTAGTTTAATTTAATCGTAGTAGGTTAGATCCTTCTTGGGATGGTCAGATCCATCCCAAGTCGACATATATCTTGGCTAAGTGTCTTGTACCTTAGGGCTAAGACATAAATTGTTTAACGGTGTGTTAATTAGATTAACTGGTTTTTCCTTCCGCTGCAAAGTTTTTTTATGTCTTTGTTCCGTCCGACTTAGGACGGAAATAGAGTTTTTGTGCCCTAAGCGTCCCAGAAAACCCTTCAGTGGTATCAGAGCCCAGGTTTGTGTAACGATCTAGCACTGCGATTTTATTAAACATTGAAATGTCTTTTAAAATACTTTTAAAATGTTTTAAAGTTATAAGATAATTTTAAAATATTTTTAGATGCTTTTTAAATTTTTTTTTAAAGTTATGAGATAATTTAAAATGTTTCTAGATGCCCTTTTAAAAAACTTTTAAAATTTATGCGATATTTTTTAAAGATGATTTTAAAAGGATTTCAGCTGTTTAAATATTTTATATGATAAAATTTAAGCATGAAAATTTTTAAATGGTGTTTTAAATTTATGTAATAAATTTAAAATTGATTTTAAGGCTTTGAAACTTTATGCGATAAGTTTAAAAAATTATTTTAGATGTTTAAATATTTTATATGATAAAATTTTAAGCATGAATTTTTTTAATTGAATGTTTTTTAAATTTATGAGATAATTTTAAAAACTGTTTTAAAAGTTTAAAATTGTTTATGCGATAAACTTTAGTCTATTTAATTGTTAAACAGTTGTACACTTTTATTTTATGCGATAAAATTAGTGTAGCTTTATTTTAAATGGCTATGTCATCTTGTCCCTTATTTGATAACACAAGACAACCCTTTAGGTTAGCCATTAAGAAAACATTAAAATTCATGAGATATATTTTAATGACATGCTATATTTTAATAAAATTTTTAACAACCCTTTAAGACCTAATTCCTGATGAGTGTAGTCCTTTTAATGAAAATATTAATTCTAATTGTTATTATTAATTCTCATTAAAGGACTTCGCTTTTAGCGTTGTTAATAAATTTATTAAAATCCTAATAACGATTAGGATAGCACGTGAACCTTATAGTTGATAAGGATTTAATAAAAGTTATTAAACAAATCCTAAAATTTTGAATTTAAGGATGCAGCTAGTTGATAGGATTAATTAGTTGTTAATAAAAGCCTTTTAGTCTATGACACGCATATAAAAATGACAAGCTTCATTCAATTGACCATGATCCAGTCAATGTGCTTGGCTAAGTTTGCTGGATCACCTTTTAAAGGATAGTGATTCTGGCTTAGTCAATTCCCTGGCTGTGTTCCGCTGGACCGCAATGTCACGAATCATGATTATATGACACCCTGGACTATATCTAAGTCAAATACGTTAATGATCTTATTCAAGCTTAGCCGTAGCCCTCCTTCTTTTATGGGTTGGCAACTATAGGACCCGTGTTATAGTTGTTGAGCTACACTCAAGCTGTAACATGGCAACCTTATAGAAACCAACTCCTTTGATACATAGGATGAAATATTGACTAGACCCAAACCGTCGTATTACCATGCTCAGGCGTAAGTTATGTCAATGATGTAGTCTGGCTAGATGTAGTCTAAGACCTGACCCAAACCGACGTGTCGTGAATACACCGAGCGTCGGGGCAAGTCAGGCTAGACACGAAAACAAGGGTCTGACTAGACTAAACATTGTGATTTGGATGAGCACACTCATGATCACAAATGGCTAGGGGTAAAAACCAACAAGAGAGTCATATCTGATATGATCGATGAAGAGTCATCTTCTGATTACAGAGTCCTACAACTTGTCTCGTACATACTGATGTACCCGAGTCTAGAGTAACCAAAATAAGTTATTCGTATATTTTATTAAGACACGTGTTCTTGATGAAACACAAGTCTGATAAAATAAAGAACGAAATGACTAAAGTATTTAAACTGATTCGATTAGATCGAATGGTCAAATACTTAGCTAATGAAATCTTGCGTAATTAAAAGAAAATGTGGTTTTCTCTCAGGTCAAGTCTGTTAACACATCTGTGTGTTAAAGGTATGAATCACACTAAGTTAGACTTAGTGCGATCCATAGCAAGTGACTCTGAATTAAGTCCTCCCTCTGGGTTAAGTCCCAGATAGTAATGCCTAGGTTTTGAAATTGTTCTATGAGGACATTATCAATACGATATTCATAAAATCAATCATTAAGAAGTTGTATAATTACTCGAATTTCGTGGGACGAATTGTCGAGTTAGACATCATTACTGATGATGACTTAGTCAACTTCCGGGATGAAATTCGGAGTAGTAACTCCGAATTATAACTTGATGCAATCAGAATAGGTCCGGTGCGTAAATAAATTTTAGAATTTATTTTACGTGTCCAAGGAAAATGTTTCCTCTCTTTCTACAAGTAAATCTTTAAGTTGAAAGATTAGGAGCAGAAAGAAAATAGTGAAGTACAATCATGTTGGTCAAGAACGGTTTTCATACTAATTCCTATAAACGGATTATGTTGAAACCAACTCGCCAGTAGATGTGTACAGATCTACTCGGACCAAACTCGATGTAAAACGCTCATGTTGACCATGAAAATTGGAGCATTCACTTATAAGTTCGTTTTTCTAAATATGATTTAGACGGACGGACCAACTTATACTAATTAGCCAGAAAGTTTTCATGGTCAGTGGGAGCATATAAATTACATGCGATGCATCAAAGGGATGGAACATATATTTTGACGAAGTGATCAAAGAGTTTGATACTTTATCAAAAATAGATATGAGCCATTTGAAATGACCAATAACTAATTTAAAATTATTATCGTAAGGTACGATGAACTGGATATGATCCAAGTAAATAAAAATATTATGGATTCCGAAAGACCAAGTGAATTATTTGAATGAGATTCAAATGGTTGGTCTAACATGAACATAGAGACCCCTTAAGTCTATAGTGTAGACGGTTTAGCAGATCCACTCACAAAGACTCTACCACATGAAGTCGGGAAAACTTATGCGTAAAAACGGTATAAGATACCGAGATAAATGGGCCTGAGTGCAAGTGGGAGATGTAGAGATATGATGCCCTCGAGGCAATTTAACTCTGTGTGAATATCACAAACGTCTTGTTCGAAATAACAATAAGCTGTTTGGTAATAATTTATCTAAGTTATATTATAGTTAACATAAGATATTAACTTAGGTAAAGTCCTGAGACTTTATGCAAGGTCAAACATGTATCGAGATGAGTATCTCGATCATGTAGAAATATTTGACCGTCTGTAGCATAAGTCTAAAAGGGTTTGTGGTCGTAGATGTTTCGAGACAAGGATATCGAAACATCGGATAGACCATTGTGTCCTGGTCTGCACCGTTAAGCGGTGGCAATGATCTCATGATCGTTCGACTTGGCGAAGTCGGAGACGAGACACAGATGCTTATTAGATAATTAGTTCACTGAACGATCCACAAGAGTTATCATATGGTTATATTGAACAATCTGTCAATGATAACTCTTAGTGATGATAGGCTAGTTGGTCTTTTGACTTGAGGTCATTTTATGAACCTGTGCGTGAACGGTGCCACTTAGATCACTGACCTAACTTCAAGGCTAGGCCTATCGAAAGGTCTTTGATTGGGTGTCACTTGAAGCGTATGAGGAGAGTAGTGCCCAAGAGAGAATTCGTCTCTCCCTGTCAATGAGAGTTAGTGTCGTAGAGTTAGTTCGGTCTTTAGTAAAATCTCTGCGCAGAGTATGTTAGAAGAAGTCCAACATTAATTGACTAAAGATCGATAGAAACTAATCGGAGTCAAGTTATTGGGGTTGACAGTTTGACTGTACCCTAGACTTGATCTACACGACATAGTTAAGACGAAGAGACTATAACTGCGGAACTCATCACGGAAACAGTCAGGGTGGTCCCGAGAATACTCATGTCAATGAGTCAACCACATAATGATGATTCCTGAAGCAGGGACGGCAACCACTGCTCGTGGTCACTGCCGTATAGGGCTTCGAACCCAACCTGTTGTAAGGGTTAGGCTGTAGGGTCTCACACAAAGTGCGACCTTCGTCTAGTAATAGTTAGAAATTATTTAGGGAGAATATTATGCATTTTTGATGCAAGGGATGAAATAATTGCATTTGATGCAATATGATAATTTAAGCCTAGATAGGGACTTTTTTGCATATGATGTAAAAGAGATTAAATGTGTCTTAAATAGTTTAAGACTATATTTAATTATATAAATTCAAGGAAAATCTCACGGGTAAGACGAGAATGTCCTAGTCTAAACCCAGGTTCGAACGGCGTCCAAATAGGACGCCAGATGCCCAAGATATGCTCAAAAAGGCACAAAAGGTAAATGTATACTGGATTTTTGCCCAAGGTCGGGGCAAGCCCAGGCACTGGGAAAGCCCAGGCGCTGGCCTGGGCTTCTGCCCAGGCGCTGGCCTGGGCTTCTGCCCAGGCGCTGGCCTGGGCTTCTGCCCAGGCCGCCTGGGCAAAGCCCAGGCCCGGGCCTGGGCTTCTGCCCAAGCCGCCTGGGCAAGCCCATGCGCGGCCTGGGCTTACCCAGCGCCTGGGCAAGCCCAGGTGTGGACCTGGGCTTTTGCCCAGGCAGGCCTGCACATGCTGCATAGTGTAGGGCCACTTGTGGGCCACAGGTCTAGGGTTCTGAACCCTTATTTTGCAGAATTTCTGACGGCTCAGTTTTTGCGAAAAACTAGCCTTGGGCTGATCTTTAGATGATCAATTGGAGGGTCAAACGAACTTCGATTGACGAACGGTTTTTTCCTATGCGTTCACCGTTGAACGCCCTTCGAATTGATGGTTGTATCAATCATGAAGCTCAACGGTGAGTGAGTTAAAATTCACGGAAGTTTGCCCTTTGTGAAAGGCAAACTAACTTGATTTAATTAACTCCAACTTTAGTCCCACATCGGATTTTGAGTAAAGGGGAGCAGTCAGCCGCCTATATAAATAGGGGTCTGCTCTCCTCCTCAAAACTCGTCCCAAACTCTAGATTTGAGCGGCTCTCATAAATGTTGGAGCACGCTCGGATCTAGGCTTAAAATAATATTTCTTCTATCTCCCTATATTTCTGCTTTACTCCTAAGGGCTCTAGCAAAGCCGCAAAGGAGTTTGGATTCGGATCCGAAATCTTGGCGAATGTTTCACTCGCGTGAAACTTTCTTCGGCGCGTGGTTGGCTCGGCGACACGAGGATTGCTCGCCTCGGGATGCGGAGCGGTTCGGGGAGCGGTTCGGGGAGCGGTTCGAGGAGCAGCTCGGCGTGGGACGGGAGCAGCTCGGAAGACAGTGCGGAACATCTCGCCTGCCCCAGGGTTGAGATTCCGGGTATGTATTTTATTAGCATTAGTTTAATTTAATCGCAGTAGGTTAGATCCTTCTTGGGATTGTCAGATCCATCCCAAGTCGGCATAGATCTTGGCTAAGGGTCTTGTACCTTAGGGCTAAGTTAAATTGTTTAACTGTGTGTTAATTAGATTAACTGGTTTTTCCTTCCGCTGCAAAGTTTTTTTATGTCTATGTTCTGTCCGACTTAGGACGGAAATAGAGTTTTTGTGCCCTAAGGGTCCCAGAAAACCCTTCAGGGCGCCCTCGCCCGCACCGGCTGGCTCCGGCGCCCGCACCAGCTGGCGCGAGTGGGCGCCCGCTTCCAACAGGGGCCCTGGCCTGTTGTTAGCAGGCGCGGGCTGGCGCTCGCTCCCAGCGGGTGCCCGCGCCTGCTATAAGTGGGTGCGGGCTCAGGGTTCAGCCCAAACCTATTGGGCTGACCCATTTGGGCTCTTTGGCTGTTTTGGCTCTAACTTGAGCATTTTGCTTCCGATTTGAATGCCGTTCGAACCTGGGCGTAGACCGGGACATTCCCGTCTTACCCGTGAACTTTTCTTTGTGTTTATTTCATTAAATATTGTGGTAAACTATTTACGACACATTTAATTTGGTTTGTATCAAATGCAAAATAGTCCATATCCAAGCTTAAATTTTCATTTGCATCAAATACAAATGAGCTGAGGGCATATCCTCCAACATCTCCCACTTGCACTCAGGATTATTTATCCTGAATGCAGGAAATAATTGCAAACATCTTTTACAATATTTTATCCCTTGCATCATAATGCAAAATATTCTCCCTAACTAATTTCTACCTATTACTAGACGAAGGTCGCACTCTGTGTGAGACCCTACATCATGACCCTTATAACAGGTTGGGCTCGAAGCCCTATACGGCAGTGACCACGAGCAGTGGTTGCCGTCCCTGCTTCAGAATCATAATTATGTGGTTGACTCATCGACATAAGTATTGTCGGGACCACCCTGACGTGTCCGTGATGAATTCTGCAGTTTTAGTCTCTTCGTCTAAACTATGTCATGTAGATCAAGTTTAGGGTACGGTCAAACTGTCAACCCCAATAACTTGACTCCGGTTAGTTTCCATTGATCTGTAGTAAACTAATGTTAGACTTCTTCCAACATACTCTGATCAGAGATTTTACTAAAGACCGAACTAACTCTACGACATTAACTCCCATTGACCAGGAGAGACGAATCCTCTCTTGGTCATTACTCTCCTCATATGCTTCAAGTGACACCCAGTCAAAGACCTTTCGACAGGCCTAGCCTCGAAGCTAGATCAGTGATCTAAGTGGCACCGTTCATGCACAGGTTCGTAAAATGACCTCAAGTCAAAAGACCAACTTGCCTATCATCACTAAGAGTTATCATTGACAGATTGGTCAATATAACCATATGATAACTCTTATGGATCGTTCAGTGAACTCATTCTCTAATGAGTACCTGCGTCTTGTCTTCGACTTTGCCAAGTCAAAACGACCATGAGATCATCGTCACCGCTATACGGTGAAGACTAAGACACAATGGTCTATCCAATGTTTTGATATCCTTGTCTCGAAACATCTACGACCATGAACCCTTTTAGACTTATACTACAGACGGTCAAACATTTCTCCATGATCGAGATACTCATCTCGATACATGTTTGACCTTGCATAAAGTCTCAGGACTTTACCTAAGTTAATATCTAATGTTGACTACATAGTAATATAACTTAGATAAATTATTACTAAACAGCTTACTGTTATTTTGAACAAGAAGTTTGTATTGTTTACACAGAGATTGTATGCCTCGAGGGCATACATCTCTCTACATATCCCACTTGCACTCAGGCCCATTTATCTCGGTATCTTATAACGTTTTTACATATAGGCCTTTATAGACTTTATGTGGTAGAGCCTTCGTGAGTGGATCTGCTAAACCGTTTACTCTATAGACTTAAGGGGTTTCTATTTTCATGTTGGACCAACCATTTGAATCTTATTCAAATAATTCATTTGGTCTTTTGGAATCCATAATATTTTATTTCCTTGGATCTTATCCAGCTCATCATACCTTACGATAATCATTTTAAATTAGTTACTGGTTAACTTAAGATGGTTCATAATTATTTTTGATAAAGTGTCAAACTCGTTGATTACTTTGTCAAAACATATGTTCCATCTTGTTGATGCCTCACATGTAATTTGTTTGCTCACACTGACCTTGAAAACTCTCTTTGTGATTCATATAAGTTAGTTCGTCTAAATCATAATTAGAAAAACGACCGTATAATCGAATGTTCCAGTTTTCATGGTCATCATGAGCATTTACATCGAGTTCGGTCCGAGTAGATTTGTACACATCTACTGGCAAAAATGGTTTCATTGTAATCCGTTTATAGGAATTAGGATGAAAACCATTCTCGACCAACATGATTGTACTTCACTATTTTCTTTCTGCACCATTCTTTCAACTTAAAGATTTACTTGCAGAAAGTGAGAAAACATTTTCCTTGGGTACGTAAACTAAATTCCAAAATTATTTACGCACACAGATCTATTCTGATTGCATCAAGTTATAAATCGGAGTTACTACTCCGAATTCATCCTAGAAGTTGACTAAGTCATCATCAATTATGATGTCTAACTCGACTCTTCGTCTCACGAGATTCGAGTAATTATACAACTTCCTAATGATCGATTTAATGAATATCTTATTGATAATGTTCTCATAGAACATTATCAAAAACTTAGGCATTACTATCTGGGACTTAACCCAGAGGGAGACTTAACTCAGAGTCACTTGCTATGGATCACACCAAGTCTAACTAATTGTGATGCATACCTTTTAACACACCGATGTGTTAACAGGCTTGACCTGAGAGAAAATCATATATTCTTTTAATTACGCAAGACTTTATATAGCTAAGTATTTGACCATTCGATCTAATCGAATCAGTTTAAATACTTTTGTCATTTCGTTCTTTATTTTATCAGACTTGTGTTTCATCACGAACACGTGTCTTAATAAAATTAAGAATAACTTATTTTGGTTAATCTAGACTCGGGTACATCAGTAGACTTGTGTTTCATCACGAACACATGTCTTAATAAAATTAATAATAACTTATTTTGGTTAATCTAGACTCGGGTACATCAGTATGTACGAGACTGAGTTTGACAACTCATTCTCCTACTATGTTACAGATGGGTTTTGGCCATTATATCTAAGAGGATAAGATTCACAAGTGTCCGTAGACTTTATAATATGATAGGTCAGACCCCTCTTTATGTGACTTGTGAAGCTTAGTTTCTCGATACGGCCTAGTCTATTTTGCCATATAAGTTTGCTACTATCTTGTGTATTTATATATTAACATTTAATATATATATTATCGGTATACATATTACTCATTGCTTTAGAAGCAATATGACGACATTCGTCAAAATGTGTTAACCTTTTGTATAATAATAATTATGAAATCGTGACATCAAAATATGTGACATTTTCATTCTCTCCTACTTATGCATGTACTAATGATAAATTAAACTATTTAACTCGACTGACTTTCCGGAGTGCCTTCTTCCTTTTCTAAATCACATTTAGATATTAAATAGCCCAACATAAATGAATAGCTATGCAAGCATCTCATGTATCCAAACGCCTGAGCTTTGCAACCTTGAGTGTAGCTCAACAAGTTGCTCGTCTCAAGATCCGGTCGGGATGCATAGTCTTGCACCGCTCATGCACTCGTATTCGACTCAAACAGTTTGATTGAATTCTCGAACTTTACGGATCAAAATTGTTTTTCCATACAATCTTGAGTGTAGCTCAACAAGTTGTAGGGAGAAACATACTTCGAATATCCTATATGTTCAAGCTGCCCCATATAGACGCGAGTGACATGTAGCGTGAATTTATTTGTTGGACCCAGAACTTAATGAAATCATATTTCTTAATCTGTTTTTAAGAAGGTCATTTTAATGTCAACGAGAATATAGTTAAATTCTATCAATTAGAATTTAACTTAATATTCAATTAATCAACATATTCTGACTAGTTAATTTATTTCATTAAAATATTATATTTTGATTCCATTTGTAAACTTTGAACTTACCCTAGTTTAGCATATGTTCAATATTAAATATAGGTTGATTGGCTTTTATCTATCTATACCCTCCCACTAATTTTGCGATCGTTTTAAGTCTTAACAATGAACGATTTAATCGAATTAAATTAATGGGTAAGAGATCCGATCACCCTGAGCCTAACAACCTCGGTGTATGCACGACAAATTGCTTGACTCTGTAATCGGAAGATGACTCTTCATCGATCATATCAGATATAACCCTCTTATTGGTTTTTACCCCTAGCCATTTGTGATCATGAGTGTGCTCATCCAAATCACAGTGACCAGTCTGGTCGGACCCTTGTTTTCGCGTCTAGCCTGACTTGCCCGGCGCTCGGTGTATTCACGACACGTCGGTTTAGGTCAGGTCTTAGACTACATCATATGCGTTTAAGAAATTGGTTTCTATAATATTGCCATGTCACAGCTTGAGTGTAGCTCAACAACTGTAACACGGGTCCTATAGTCAACAACCCCTAAAACAAGGAGAGCTACGGCTAATCTTGAAGAAGATTATTAATGTATTTGACTTAGATATAGTCCAGGGTGTCATATAATCATGATTCGCGTCATTGCGGTCCAGCGGAACACATCCAAGGAATTGACTAAGCCAGGATCACTTATCCCTTAGACTAGCTAGGTTGATCCAACAAACTTAGCCAAGCACATTGACTGGATCATGGTCCATTGAATGAAGCTTGTCATTTTTATATACGTGCCATAGACTAAAAGGCTTTTATTAACAACTAATTAATCCTATCAACTAGTTGAATCCTTAAATTCAAAATTTTAGGATTTATTTAATAACTTTTATTACATCCTTATCAATATAAGATTCACGTGCTATCCTAATCGTTATTAGGATTTTAATAAATTTATTAACAACGCTAAAAGCGAAGTTTACATAACAATTAGAATTAAAATATTCATTAAAGGGACTACCCTAATCAGGAATTAGGCTTTAAAGTGTTATTAATGTTTTATTAAAACATAGCATGTCATTAGAATTTATCTCATAAATTTTAACGAGTCCTTAATGTCTAACCTAAGAGGGTTGTCTTGTGTTATCAAATAAGTGACAACAAATGCATAGCCATTAACATAAAGTTACACTAATTTTAACGCATAAAAGAGTGTACAACTATTTAACAATTAAATAGAATAATGTTTATCAAATAAACAATTTTTAGCATGCATATTTAAATTTAACATTAAAATTTAAAATATGATTTTTAAAACTTTTATTTTATCTCATAAAAATAAAAACTTGTTTTAAAAGATCACAAAATTTGCATGCTACTTAAAATATTTATCGCATAAAAATCTTAAAGTTTTAAAATCAGTTTTAAAAATATCGCATAAATTTAAAACATCATTTAAAAATTTCATGCTTAAAAATATAACATATAAAATATTTAAACATCTAAAACAATTTTAAACTTATCGCATAAAGTTTTAAAATTTTAAAATCAGTTTTAAAAATATCACATAAATTTAAACTGTTATGAACGAGGGAGGCTTTTGGCCTCCCCTCCTTCATTACCCACTCATTGGTCCCCATTACTATGGGTAATGGGGACCCTAGGTCTCCTTGAGGCCCTTCATCTCCCCTCTCTAATTTAATATATAGAGAACCATGGCCTATGGCCATGGTTACTTATTTTCCATCTCTAAGAAAACTTATCTCTATTTTCTCTTGAGTTTGATTACTCTCTAACACGTTATCAGCACGTGTTCTTCCTTGATCACAAATCCAAGCCAAAAATCCCCACCAAATTGATCCCATACGCGCTAGGAATCTTTGGTTGCTGCGGCGATTCGTTGGAGCGTTGCGGCATTCTCGAAGTTTTCGGGAGCTAGGATTTTTATTTCTACGGATTTTTTTCCTCTACGGTCGTCCCTAGATCATCGATCTAGAGGTATATTTCTAATTCCCGTAGATAAACAATTTATATTTTAGCCATGATTTTTACAACCCTTTTTTTATTTGGCTTGTTTAAAATCTGCTAAATACAATGAAAATAAACAGAAAATTTTTTTAACCCATTTGCTCCCCCCCTCGACGTACGCCTCGCCGGCTTAGGCCACCCGCCCCCCGGAAGGGGGGGGGGCCTTCCTCTGTCGTCCGGCGACAACCCCCCCGGAAGGGGGGCTCCGAAAAAACCCCCCGGCAGTGGGGGGGCTCGGACCAAACCCCCCCAGCAGTGGGGGGCCGCAGGAGAAACCCCCCGTCAGCAGGGGGCTCGGACAAACTCCCCCCTGGGCAGATGGGGGGCCGCAGACCAAACCCCCCCGGCAGCGGGGGGCCGCAGACCAAACCCCCTGGCAGCGGGGGGCGCAGGGAAACCCCCCCTCCGGCAGAGGGGGGGGCGTAGGCTTCAACCCCCATGGAATCGGGGGGGCTCCGGACTTATCGCCCCCGGCAGCGGGGGGCGCAGGGGATAACCCCCCGACTGCGCGGGGGGGCTCCGGCGACAAACCCCCTGCAAGTGGGGGGGCTGCGGCAATTTCCCCCCCGACTGCGGGGGGGGGCTCCGGCTGTAACGCATCCTCGACATTGGGGGGACTCCGGCAGGGGGACTCGGTCAACGTGGCATGGCTGATGCTACAGTTTTTGTGATTTGGGGACTCTTAAGATCCCCTACATACCTAAAGTTTTGATTTAGGGTATAAGTTAAAATTACCTTAAATTAATTTTTAACGGTAGATGGACTGTTTATTGGGCCTGAAGCCCAGTAAATCCGATTGCACTCTTAAAAATTAAACTAAAATTTTACTAATGGGCCTGAAATCCACATATTGAATTGGCTTATTGGGCTAGAAGCTTTGTTAATACAATTGCTTATTAAATTTATTAATATTTTTCTGATGGGCCTGGAGCCCCAATCATAATATTACTTTACTCTACGCCAAATTTGTCATTTTGCTAATATTATATTAAACATTACTCTGGCATTATTATTAAATTATGGAATACTAGGATTCTATTTTTCAAAATATAACTATCTTAAAGATCCTGAGACCGCTCTGCTGTTAGTCAACTAACCTAACGGTGTATGACGTTTCCACGTGGTCTACGAGATAATTATATTTTCTAGTTTCCTTTACCATATGTTATGCTTGAGATATATGCGTGGTTGTTTATTTTTATGCCTGTAGCATATTTAGAACTGTGTGGATGTTTAAATAAGTAAAAATGTGTTTTTCGGGATCGGCCATTGTATACCTATTTACATTCCTTGCACTTTTATTTTCTTTTGAGAGAATTTGTAAGTGAGGAAATTTGTATAAAAAGCCAAAGCTCGGTGCAACAGCATATGAAGACGAAGATATTGGGACCCACTTTGGGTTTCCGAAGTTGTATTTTTCTTTTCTTTTATGGACTGTAAACGAACTTTGGACTGTGTACTTTTTTGGGTATCTGGCCGATCCCCGCATTTTTACTTGTTTATTTCTTTATGCATGAATTTTGAATTTTAATTAATTCATGCTCATTTTAAATTGCGTAGATAAATGACAAAATTGGCAAGCGTCGATTTCGAAGTCCTTGACTCTGCAGGGACGAATTACCTGAGTTGGCGAGTGGACCTGAAGTTCCACTTGCGTTCGATGGCCCTCCTTGGGTCCATTTTGACTCCTTCCTCGGCCCCAGCAGCGGCCAAAGCTTCGGCTACATCTAGCAGCAGCCCTCCAACCACTGTATCCGATGTAGATAACACGAAAGCCATAATCTACATTAGGAAACATATAGATCGGACCTTAAAGGCCGAATACTTAACGGTTGAGGACCCAAAGGACCTGTGGACAGCGCTGGAAGCTCGGTATAAACATCAAATTGATGTTATATTACCGCGTACCAGTTATGAGTGGGAAAACCTCAGACTTCAGGACTATAAGTCCGTCACTGAGTACAATTCTACACTTCATAACATCACCTCATGCCTGAAGTTGTGCTGTGAAGAAGTGACAGAGCAGCGCATGTTGGAAAAGACATTTACCTCGTTTCACGAGAAAGATGCAATCCTCATGCAGCAGTATCGTGAACGCAATTTCACGAAATTCTCTAATCTGATCTCATGCCTACTTGGGGTAGAGCAGAATCGAGACTTACTGCTTGTAACTCATAACTTAAATCCAGCTGGCACTGCCGCTATCCCTGAAGCCCACCACGTTTCTCCCCAGAAGTGGAAAAACAAGAGGAAGGCTAAAAACACTAAAGGGAAAGCTGTAATGAAGCAACCAAGAGGTGCAGCTCCCCGGACAAACAAAAACAATAAGGGAAAAAGAAACTTCACTTGGAAGCGAAAGAACACCGAGCAAGTGTCACTTCCAAAGAAGAATTGGGAGGATAAATGCCATAGATGCGGCATGACTGGCCATTGGTCCAGAAACTACCGCACTCCTCGCCACCTCCAGGATCTATACCAGGCGAGCCAGAAGTCTCTACCTGAAACAAACTTGGCGGCTGTTCAGCCGCCAACAATGTTTACTGCAAAAGACTTCGAGAACGACGACCTTCTCGATTGAGCATCATCTTTTATCTATGCATTTAGAATTCAATGTATCTTCATCTTTTATTTGCTTTAGTACGAACTTTTATTTTCGAATGAATGTCTACATTTTTGTTCAAATAAAATTTCGTTTTTGCTTATATAGATGATGTCTGAGTGCCTAGTGGACAGTGCCTCAACGCACACAATCCTTCGCGATAATTGCTATTTTAATAGCATAAATAAATATGACGGTCCTGTTATCATAATTTCAGGACGGTCCCAAATAATCGAAGGATCTGGTGAAGCAATTATATTGCTCCCAAATAACACAAGACTTCAAATAAAAAATGCATTATTCTCTCCTAAATCAAATAGGAATCTCGTAAGTTTCAAGGATTTCCGTTTAAACGGATATCACTTAGAGACCAGAGATGAAAATAAGGTTGAATATCTGATTGTCACTCGTCATAAAGATGACCAGAAGATCATCTGCGAGCGATTCAAGGGCCTCCCGTCGGGTCTCTACCAAACATACATTCAACCAATAGAAGCCAATATGACTGAGCACCAGACGTGCCAATCACTGCCAGAGTTCCAACTCTGACACAATAGACTTGGTCACCCTGGAACAGCAATGATGCGACGCATCATCATTGAATCCCGTGGACACAAATTGAAGAACCTGAAGATTCTTCAAAAGGGTGAATTTCCTTGTCTCCCTTGTTTCAAGGGAAAACTTATAACGAGACCATCCCTACTGAAAGTGGGATTAGAGTCTCCTGGCTTCCTTGAGAGAATTCAAGGTGACATTTGCGGACCTATTCACCCCGCAAGTGGCCCATTTCAGTACTTCATGGTACTGATTAATTCAACAACCAAATGGTCTTATGTGTGCCTCTTGTCCACCAGCAACCTAGCTTTTCCAAAGCTATTGGCACAAATAATAAGGTTGCGTGCTCATTTCCCCGATAACCATATCAAGAAACTACGTCTTGATAATGCGGGAGAATTTACTTCACAAGTCTTCGAAGACTATTGCCGGGCAACGGGTATTGAAGTTGAACATCCTGTAGCACATGTTCACACCCAAAACGGATTAGCTGAGTCCCTTATAAAGAGACTCCAATGGATTGCACGTCCATTGCTTATGCAATCCCAGTTGCCGGTGGATGCTTGGGGGCATGCTATTTTACATGCCGCATCACTTAGTAGGATATGACCCTCTGGAGGTCATACTTTATCCCCGATGCAACTAGCATATGGCACATCTCCGGATATCTCTCATTTGAGAGTGTTTGGTTGTGCGGTATATGTCCCAATAGCACCACCTCAGAGGACCAAAATGGGTCCTCAGCGTCGTCTAGGTATATATATCGGGTTTGATTCGCCCTCTATTATCAGATACCTTGAACCCCTGACGGGTGACACATTCAAGGCACGTTTTGCTGACTGTGAATTTAATGAGAAAGTTTTTCCTAAACTGGGCACACAGTCTAAGAAGCCAGAAGCTCCTGAGACCATTAGTTGGGACCAGAAGTCTTTGTCCCTATATGATCCACGTACTAATCTGTGTGAAGATGAGATCCTGAAGATCCTTCACATCCAGAATACAGTACATCTTTTGTCGGATAAATTCACGGACAACCAGAAGATTGTCCGTTCACACGTCCCTGCTGCCAATACGCCAGCTAGGATTGACATCCCCATAGATGGATGCAATCCACCGGCAGCAGAATTGGCTGTACCTCAAATGAAAAGAGGACGCCCACCAGGTTCAAGAGATAAAGTTCCTAGAAAGAAGAAGACTCCTGGAGATACTAAGATTATCCCTCCACAGGATGCTGAGCTCAGACCAGCTACTTCTCCCCTCCTGATTTCCCCGGCAGAGGAAACAATAGGAGAAACATCATTAAATTTTGTACGTACTGGAGAAGTACTGGACAGAAATAGCATAGTCTTCGACGACGATTTTGCGTTTGATATTGCCGTTCACGTCACTGAATATGACGATGACGTCGAACCACGATCTCTAGCGGAATGTAAACGCAGAGATGATTGGCCAAATTGGGACGAGGTAATAAGAGTAGAGCTGAACTCACTCTTGAAATGCAAAGTCTTTGGACCAGTAGTCCAAACACCAGTAGGTGTAAAGCCTGTGGGATATACGTGGGTTTTCATAAGAAAAAGAGATGAAAATAATGTGATTGTTCGCTATAAGGCACTCCTTGTAGCCCAGGGATTTTCCCAAAGACCAGGGATTGATTACGAAGATACGTATTCCCCGGTCATGGATTCAATCACATTCCGATTTTTAATAAGCCTAACTTCTCTGGAAAGCCTAGAAATGCAGCTCATGGACGTTGTGACTGCATATCTATATGGCGATATAGATAAAAATATCTATATGAGACTTCCTGATGGGTTTAATCTACCCCCAGAGATGAAAGAGATACCTCGGGACGTATTCTCTGTAAGGCTACATAGATCATTATATGGTCTAAAACAATCGGGCAAGATGTGGTATAACAGACTTAGTGATTTCCTTGCACAGCAAGGATTCACGAATAATGAAGTCTGCCCATGTATCTTTATCAAAAGAACGGGAACAGGATTCGTCATCATAGCTGTATATGTAGATGACTTAAATCTCATAGGATCTCCTGCAGAGATCAATGAGATATCTGAAAGCCTAAAACATACTTTTGAAATGAAAGACCTAGGCAAAACAAAGTATTGTCTTGGCTTACAGATAGAACACCTAAGAGGTGGAATCCAGTTACACCAATCTAATTATACAAAGAAACTTCTTCGCAAGTTTCATATGGATAAATGTCATCCTTTAGGTACTCCTATGGTCGTAAGATCACTAGATGTACATAAGGACCCCTTCCGGCCACTGGAAGAGGGGGAGGAGATACTGGGTCCTGAAGTACCCTACCTCAGTGCCATTAGAGCACTTATATATCTGGCTAACTGTACGCGTCCCGATATAGCGTTTACAGTTAATCTTCTAGCCAGACACAGTCATCGCCCACAAAGCGCCACTGGAACGGAGTAAAGCATCTTCAGCGATATCTCCAGGGTTCCATTGATCTTGGACTTTACTACCAGAGAGGTGCCTCACCCAAATTATTTGGTTATGCTGATGCAGGTTATCTCTCAGATCCGCACACGGAAAAATCCCAAACGGGTTTTGTTTTTACATACGGAGGTACTGATATCTCCTGGGGATCGGTAAAGCAAACCATAACAGCTACATCATCCAACCATTCGGAGCTCATTGCGATCCATGAAGCAAGCAGAGAGTGTTATTGGCTACGATCCGTCGTCCAACACATTCTTCAATCTACTGGTCTGAAGACCGGTGATTTGGAGCCTACCGTCCTGTTTGAACATGCATTGCTCAACTTCAAAAGGGCTACATCAAGGACGACAGGACGAAGCACATATCTCCCAAGTTTTTCTAGACACATGAGCTAAAGGAGGACAAGCAGATCGAAGTTCAGCAGATACAGTCCTGAAACAACTTAGCTGATCTTTTTACTAAGTTTTTGCCCAAATGTACTTTTGTAAAGCTTGTAAAGAACATTGGTATGCGACAATTAAAAGACCTGCAAGCCTGAAGCTTGTACGGATCAGGGGGAGTAACCTGTGGGTTGCACTCTTTTTCCTTAAGCTGTTGGGTTTTCCCACTGGGTTTTCCACAGCTAAGGTTTAACGAGGCAAACACACTTACTCTGGATCCAGAAGTATCCACCCCTCTTTGCCTCAGATACTGAGACCAAAGTGATGAATGGGTAAGGGGGAGTGTTATGAATGAGGGAGGCTTTTGGCCTCCCCTCCTTCATTACCCACTCATTGGTCCCCATTACTATGGGTAATGGGGACCCTTGGTCTCCTTGAGGCCCTTCATCTCCCCTCTCTAATTTAATATATAGAGAACCATGGTCTATGGCCATGGTTACTTATTCTCTATCTCTAAGAAAACTTATCTCTATTTTCTCTTGAGTTTGATTACTCTCTAACAAAAACATCATTTTAAAGGGCATCTAAAAACATTTTAAAAATATCTCATAACTTTAAAACATTTTAAAAGGTATTTTAAAAGCATTTCAATGTTTAATAAAATCGCAGTGCTAGATCGTTACGCAAACCTAAGCTCTGATACAACTGAAGGGTTTTTGCAGACCCTTAGGGCTAAAATCTATGCCCGTCCTGGGTCGGACGAAACACGGAAGCAAAAATATGCAGCGGAAAATAAATAAGTTAATCTAATTAACATGCAGTTAAACATTTTAACTTAACCCTATGGTACAAGACCCTTAGCCAAAACCTTTGCCGACTCGGGATGGATCTGACCATCCCAAGAAGGATCTAAACCTACTGCGATTAAATTAAACTAATGCTTAAAACACATACCTGGAATCTTGCCCTGGGGCAGGCAAGATGTTCTGCACCGTCTTCCAAGCCGCTCCCCGTCCCACGCCGAACTGCTCCTTGAACCACTCCTCGAACCGCTCCGCATCCCGAGGCGAGCAATCCTCGTGTCGCCGAGCCAACCACGCGTCGAAGAAAGGTTCACGCGCATGAAAGCCTTCACCAAGATTTCAGATCCGAATCCGAACTCCTTCGTGGCTTTGCTAGAGCCCTTCAGGAGTAAAGCAGAAATATAGGGAGAAGAAGAATTAATTTAAGCTTCGATCCAAGCGTGCTCCAACATTTACGGAAGCCGCTCAGATCTTGAGCTTGGGACAAGTTTTGAGGAGGAGAGCAGACCCCTATTTATATAGACGGCTGATCCCTCCCATTTACTCAAAATCCGATATGGGACTATTATTTGGAGTTAATCAATTCAATTTAGTTTGCCTTTCACAAAGGCCAAACTTCCGTGAATTTTAACTCACTCACCGTTGAGCTTCATGATTGATACAACCTATCAAATCGAAGGGCGTTCAACGGTGAACGCATAGGAAAAAACAGCGAGTCAATCGGAGTCCGTTTGACCCTCCAATTGAGTGTCCAAAGTTGAGCCCAAGAGTTGTTTTTCGCAAAAACTGAACCGCCGCCAAAAATTCAGCTAGGGTTCGAAACCCTATGTGTGTGGAGCCACCGCGCAGCCCCACATACTGAAACAGCACCCAGCCACGGGGGTGCATGACAGGCACACGCCCCGAGCGCATCAGAATGCATGCCCAGCAGGGGCACGCGCCCAGCGGGAGCATACAGGGCACGCGCCGGGGGCACGCCCTGCATGGGCGCTGGCGCCCTGTAATTGGGGTGGGCGCCTGCCCGCCCCAGCGGGCACCCGTGCCTGCTGTTAGCGAGCACGGGCAGGCGCCCGCTCCCATCAGGCACCCGCACCTGCTATAAGTTGGTGCGGGCTCAGGGTTCAGCCCAAACTTGTTGGGCTGATCCATTTGGGCTCCTTTGGCTGTTTTGGCTCTAACTTGAGCGTTTAGCATCCGATTTGGACGCCGTTCGAACCTGGGCGTAGACCGGGACATTCCTGTCTTACCCCATGAACTTTTCCTTGCATTTATTTCATTAAATATTGTCGTAAAATATTTACGACACATTTAATCTGATTTGCATCAAATGCAAAATAGTCCCTATCTAAGCTTAAATTTTCATTTTCATCAAATACAAATGATCTGATGGCATATCTTCCAACACATGATACCATCCAGCACCCATATCCAACATGATATCCAACATACCATCATTAGATATACCCAACATGATGTCCAACATACCATCAGCAGACATACCCAACATGATGTCCAACATATACACCATCAAAACAACACCCCCACATAATATATCATATCTCCCCCTTTGGGCCACAAAATCCAAAGGAAACATACTTCACTTAGAGCCACTGCCAGCAGCATCATCCACAGACTCTGAAGAAGAAGGAGGAAGCTTGGACTTCAGCAGAATGATCCTATCCTCAAACATAGCTTTCTGAGCTTCAAACACAACTTTCTGACCATGAAGAAGCAACAGCTGATTGTCCACATTCTTTAGTGCATTCTCATATATTTTGATGTCCTCTAGGATAAGAGAGTGATGGCCAACATGACATAGAGGATCAGATACAGAAGGGATAGAGGATGGCTGCCTATCAGGAGAAGATGGTGATGAAGATACAGGACTAGTTCCAGAAGATGGAGAAGATAAACTAGAAATATCATCAGTCTTCCCAACTACAGACTTGACTGTGTAGCTAATGCCCTCAGAAGGAAAAGAAAATTCAGTTGCAGATGGCATAATTTTATAAGACTATAGTATCATGGAGATAAGACAAGCATGGGGCAGAAAAGGAGAAGCTCCAGATGACTCTGACAGTGACAAAATAGAATCAAAGATGATTCTTCCAAGGTTGAGGGGCTGTTTAGTACCAACAGAATATATCAGTTTACACATCTCTTTAGTGACAACAGAAACGTTGGATGTGGGAAGCCAATTCCTGGTAGCAATTCTATATAGCAGAAAGATCTTTATAGACAAAGAAGAGGAAGGAAAAGATGAGGACTTAGGCCAACTGACCAACTTTCCAGCAGTGACCACCTTTATGAAGGTGTCATAATTATCTCAAACGGACTCCCCAAAAGTTGACAGAGAGGGAGGACATGACCACTGCAAAATCTTATTCAGAACGGAGGGAGAAAAAGATATAATCTTCCCTCTAATAAAGGCACGAAAGGCCCACCTAGATGTAGAATCTCCTGTAGCCCTAGACAAATTGCAGTAGAACTCACTGACCAAAGCAGGGTTATAAGATTTGAAGCAAGTGGAAGCATGAAAGAGTTTAAGGTCATTTAAAATGGAGATAAATTTGGTTTTGGCAAAGGAGGAAACAGATAGGGACTTCTCGGCATGAATGGTCCTTTCAGAGGAAAGGGACCATCTCCTTTTGCAAGCTTTATCAAAGAATACCCTGCTCATAACATTTGATGCACTAAAAAGAGGGGAAGGTGAAGAACCTGGAGCAACAGAGATTTTAGCCCTCTTTGAAGGAGATGGAGAGACATGGCTGGAATGAGCAGCACGTTTGTCACGCCCCGCTTCCCAAAAATATGGAGGCGAGACGTGAGTAGGTCCGCTCAGACTTGAAGCTATGAAGCTGCAAGTCTGATAAGCGTCAATAAACTTCAAACGGCAGGTCCTTGCAAATGCGATACGAAACAAAGATAATAATAAAAGAAATGAGACAAAAGCAATCTCAGAATATCCATAAAATAAGTTTCAACATCACAGAAAAAGCCACCAGGCTAAAAGAAAAGTATCTAAAAGTCCCCAGCATGGCCAACAAAAGTACAACGTACAAAGTAAAGGTGCCACGCACCGACAACTAACAGCAACCCTAAAACAAAAAGGAAGCTCAGCATGGTCACTAAGAATGGTCACCGGTATCCACAAACTCCTCCTGGATAAACATGGGCTCAGGCTCGGCGTCAGCAAATACCACGTCCTCAGCAACGGACTCTGGCTCAGGGTCTAACATGTGACACCCAAAAGAGCAAGGGGCACATGTCAGCATGTCTACAAGAGACTTGTGCAAGGAAACTAAAAGTAAAAGTGAGCGACCTAGCAGTTCTAGCATGATGCAATGACATCGCAGATATAGCATGAGTGCAACAAGTAACGTAAAGAACGAGTATGGCATGGCAATTTGCATTTAAATCATGGCATGGATATCAAGTTTTGCAAGAACAAACACAAGGACAAGGACAAGTCTAGTAAGCACGTCGTGCACAGAGATTATGTCTTTTGGCTAGAGTGGCTGATCGGGCCAACTCCTAAGCTCAGGTGATCGCTTATCCCTACCCCTCCACGTGTATATGGACTGGCGCCCATCTTCTGGATCACGAGCCAGGAAGTGTTTTTCATGATGGCATAGGGGTGCACCTAGCCTGAACAAGGAAGTACAAGTATTGTAGCGTGTGCTACGAATGCAACATTCAACTTGGATGATATGTAAGGTGCGATGCATGGCAGATAATAGTTTAAGTGCGTACAGATAAGGAATTTAAATGTGGCAGATAACAATGCATGAATGACATGGCAGGGTGACAGATCTAGCTTCGTTGTCAAGCTAGATCTTGAAGTTGGGTCTAGACAGCTATCATTTCACTGTCTAGTCTCTTTTACGCTAAAAACAAGGAAAGGGCCTAAAACATGGCCTAAAGCAAAGGTTGGCTAGTTTCACTTGCCTGCAAGTCAAACGTCTGAGAAACACCGTCCAAGGAGTCCAAAGTCACAAATAATCTACGTGCACAAGTCCACCGGCCTATATTCCATATTATTAATCTTTATTAGTGAATTTAAAACACTTTTAAAAACATCAATTTTAATCTTGATTAACAGGCTGTGGGTGGGGGTCCTAAGAGTGCAAAACGTTACCTCAACATGACGCGAAAGCTACACTGGCGTCGGGTAGCGACGCCAGGGGTTGGAATATAAGTACGCGCTCCTAGTCCAGATTCCAAAATAGATTCCTTGCTCGCCAAGTTTGGACAGCAACCAGATCAACGAACCAAGATTCCAGAGCTAGAACGTGCAACGACGGGCTACGACGTATCACAACGTCGTAAATGGCAAATCCACGAAGAAGAAACACCTAGGTGGGACCCACAGTAGTGCTAGGGGTCAATGTGGGACCCACAACACCTCTGGAGAACTTGGGGGACCCACGGTGGCAAGCGGTGCGAGGGTTGCGACGTTGCGACGAACGTCACTGGGTCAGACCGAGCCGCTGCGAGGAAATCTCTCGGTCAGACACAGCGGGCGGGGGTTGCAACGAGCGGGGATGCGGTGCAGAGCGGGGCTCTCGGTCACAGCGGGCCGGTGCGAGAGAAAGTGTCGGTCGGGTGCTTGGGGAGCGGGGGCTGCAGCGAATCGGGTTACAACGGAGCAGCGGGCGTGCGGAGCGGGGGATTCTCTCGGTCGGTGTGGGGGCGGTGCGAGCGTTGCAACGGAGCGGGGGCGTGCGGGCGATGCGGGCGATGCGGGCGGTTCTATCGGTCAGATCGATGGAATCTCTCAGTCATAGCAGGGCGGTGCGAGGCTTGCGAAGCAGGGGCGACTGTGTGCGGTGCGGAACGCTTGGTGTGGGCGGGGATCTCGGTCAAACCGAGAAAATGCGGGGATTTATCTCGGTCGGTGCGGGCGGCTGCGGGGGAGCGGTTGCGACGAACATCGCAAGCGAGATTTTGAGTTGTGGGGGCGGCTAGGGTTTGTTTTCTTGGGAAGATAGGTTATTATAAGCCTCCTATATATAGTGTAGATGGGTTTGACCAAGTCTAGGGTTTAATTTGAATTAAAATTGCTTTTTAATCCATTTTAAACCCAAAAACTCACCCACACTATCTCTCTAGCTATAGGGGTACGGCCAAGGGGATAGGATTTGGGTCAAAAATATTTTGAAGAGTTATAATCTAATAGAAATTATATTGGGTCGAAAATACTTTAAAACTTGGTATTTAAAAATATTTAAAGCTTGGCCAAAAATGTAAAATAGGTCAAATGAAATCCAAAAATTGTGAAATAAATATTGGGGTGATCGGGACGAGGAAAGAAAGAAAACTAAGAAGAAGGATCTCAATTTCGACGCCGAGTGACGAAACTAAAAATTGAAACGTCTCACGTCAAAAGTGAAAATCACAACGTCTCTTCGAATTAGATCAAATTGTGGGAGAACGACCCGAGAAATGTCGTTCCAAATTAGTGCCACAATTTAATACTCTCAGAGACGTTCATAACGACATATCATACCATAGTGTTCAAATGTAAACAAAGTCTAAAACAAACACGTGCACGGTCAACAGCACGTGCACGAAGAAGATACGATCGGAAAGCGACCATTACATCCTCCCCACCTTAGAATAAAGTCTGTCCTCGGACTTTCTAAATATAAATATAACTCTAGCTAGACTAGTAGCTATCACAATCACATCACACTATAATTCACTCAGGTATAGTCATTGCAAGTGCTTATATATGCACTAGGTAGTCAAACAATAATTCTGCTAACATGTATATATATTCATTCTTGCACATATTTCAATCATATATATATGTGCATACATCCCTTATATAACTATTACTAACCTAGCACAAACAATAGTCCAGATGCTCACATAAGATTAGTCTCACACTAGCCAATACAATCATTGCTCTACGTATAGATAGCTACCTATGCACCAAACAAACATGGGTATACTACTCCCTAATATTTCCTAGTATACATCCAATACCAAGCACATCAACACCTACAGTCACACCATACCATTATTAAATCAAGTTTTACTATATCTAATATACATTCACCACTACTATAATTTCACAATATATATAGTCATTCAAATGTATGCAAATATTTCACCATAACTTCACATCACATACGGCCCTATAACTATACTCACGACACGTCACACATATCATAGTCACCAAAATTTATAACTAGGCACATACTTACCCGTGCATGGTGCACACCCACACACGCTAACATTTCATTCATATATACCAATCATACCACCTTATACTTAGCACATCTACACACCTAGTTTAGCTAGCACACATACGTTCACATAGGCAAGTCTTTAGTAAATAACTATACCACAAGACCAACACCTATAACTATATACTGGTATAGCGACCCACAATCATGTGCGTAACCCAACCAGGCACAAACACTCCTATCACTATACATACATCAAACATCGGTATATGCAAACTACAGACATACATAACAATATACTTAGAGTATACCCACTCAAGCTTGAGTGAGACTCGAAACACAAGTCAGAATACGTTATATACGTAACACGGTTTTTATACCTATACCAGCACATCTTCCAATATAACCATATACATACCATATGTCAATCACACTTAATATTTAGTCAGGTAACACTCACATAGTTCAATCACTTTATATACCCTAATAATAATACAGACATCCGCACATGTATAATTATAATACCTTCCTTAATACATGCATTTATCTTATAGTCACACACATGTAAAACATATATTCACACCATATCCATCAACCTATAATTAGTATACCGATACATCTACTTATCCATACATACTTAAGATTTGCAATAGTCGTGTATACCTCATGGTATACATGCACACAGCATCCCGTAAAAGCAATCAATACCAATCAAAATTATAATCCTACTATCATATGTATATCACCTATATACTCATGCAGCAAATACATAACTACTTACGTCTAGGCACAATACGTATCTATGTACGAGCACATACTCACACGTACTAACATATAGGTCATATTATAGGCCTACCCACTTAACTATACGTACACCTATTGTTATCACACCGATCATACACATAGCTTTACCAACATAAGTATCTCCAACTACATACACCCCATTAGATATTTCAACACTGATTCTTATACACACAGACGCCCCTAGAGTGGTATAGCTATCCTCACACATATCTATAAATACTAACACACAAACAACTTCATAACATCACGAATAACTCTGAGTATGTATATATCACACAATAGGCAAACATTAATATACAATATGGGAGTACACTCATTCAAGCCCACATACTCAACTTTGGTACATGCACCATGACAACATCACAAAGGTCCAAGGGCCTACTAACAAATTAGGGTTGACACAGTCATTGACGAGCACTAAAGCCTAAGCAATAGGGGAAATCGAGGTCGAAAGCGTGACGAGGGAAGGATCGATAAGCACGAGTTCAGATAGGACGAACACAAGGAGACATCTTGGTTAGGTGCGACAGTGACTCAATTGTGAATGTTTAGGTAGAGGAAGGGGAGATGTAGTGGTACCCTTATAGGATACAGAAAGGAAATAGTGTAAAAACATAAGCTAAAATACGTGAAATTTGAAAACGGTTGTACTTCAAAAGTTAAAGTCCTCTTCTGTATAAAATATTTGGAGATCGATAAAACAAGTTGTTCGAAACAAGTTTGAGTCGTATAGATATAACAGGAGAAAATGGTTTATTGGCTTATCGAAAATATTATAAAAAGGAAGTAAATCATTCACACAAACATTAAGGACGTAGTTTAGAAAGTATTACACAGCAGTAATTTAATATAATGTTGGCAAAAGTTTTGAAATTCAAAGAATGAAATTAAATTAACTGAAGAATTTAAGCTCGTGTTAAATGCTTTCAAAGTCTTTAAGCTAGGGAAAATTTTAAAATAATCAATATTGAAACTACTTTTAGAGGAACCAGGATTTGCCAAAAAGAAACTGATTTACACAAAGTTCTTTAATATACGAGCACAACGAGCCTGTCACGGATATATAAAAATAATTGAAATTCTATTTAGTTTAGAAATTTTTCTAAAAGTATGTATGGTGAACGGAAAAAAAACAATAATAACCTAGTAGTAGAATTATCAAAATTTGTAATAAAGCTTTAAAACCAAATTATGGAGGGTCCAGATAAGGAAGGGTTATGAAATAGTAATTTTACAAAATCTGAAATAGGGAAAACGATGAGCATAACTTCGACTTGCTGGAAGCTGAAGTCCCATGTGACTTGAAAAGTATATTAAAAGTAAGCGCGATGTGTCATCCGAATGGCATAAATAAGAAAGGAAAATTATAAATCGAATTGGGCAAAATAAAAGTACGGTTCAGAATAAAATTAGTATATTAAGGGACAAGGTATTTACATAGGTACGAAAAGTATAGGCTGGAAAAATATCATAAGCTGGTATTCAAAAATCTCGACAAAAGTTTTAAAAATTTAAGTCAACGAAAGAGTATGAAGTTTGAGTATATATTAAAATTTTCGAACCAATTTAAACTTAGGGAAAGAGGAAATCGAAAAATGCTTTCAGAAGATTCAAGATTTGTAATGGAGAGATTCGAAAATTGACGATGATCGTCATGAGGCGATCTCGTGAATCGAGGCAAGGAAAATGGTTGGATGATCAAAACATACATACGCCTATGACCCAGGAAAATCTACGTGGAACTCCTACGGTCGACCAACTAAAGATTAAGAAACTGGGCGCTACGACTTCCTAAGGAACAAGACTATAATGAAATGTGTTCAGCTTGGCCCGAAATCGATGGTCCCAAGCGAACGACTAAAGAAATTCTAGAAGTCTAATATGGTCAGAGCTGGGCAAGAACCACTAAGGTAACTTCTAAGACGATTAAATCAATTCCTAACATGGAGTCTAACTAACAATCAGGAACCTCTAACTAGCAAGCACAGACGTCTAACTAGGTCTTCTTACCACCTAGTGGCATAGTAAACGACTAGGCTCAAGGCTTATGACTCGGATGTTGCAATTTATTTAATGGACATTCCATAGTTATTATCATTGTTCCGATAATTCGCAGCTGTAAGATGGACCTGCATGGGCCACCAACAAAACCTGTCACGCCCCGCTTCCCAAAAATATGGAGGCGAGACGTGAGTAGGTCCGCTCAGACTTGAAGCTATGAAGCTGCAAGTCTGATAAGCGTCAATAAACTTCAAACGGCAGGTCCTTGCAAATGCGATACGAAACAAAGATAATAATAAAAGAAATGAGACAAAAGCAATCTCAGAATATCCATAAAATAAGTTTCAACATCACAGAAAAAGCCACCAGGCTAAAAGAAAAGTATCTAAAAGGCCCCAGCATGGCCAACAAAAGTACAATGTACAAAGTAAAGGTGCCACGCACCGACAACTAACAGCAACCCTAAAACAAAAAGGAAGCTCATCAGGGTCACTAAGAATGGTCACCGGTATCCACAAACTCCTCCTGGATAAACATGGGCTCAGGCTCGACGTCAGCAAATACCTTCCTCAGCAACAGACCCTGGCTCAGGGTCTAACATGTGACACCCAAAAGAGCAAGGGGCACATATCAGCAAGTCTACAAGAGACTTGTGCAAGGAAACTAAAAGTAAAATTGAGCGACCTAGCAGTTCTAGCATGATGCAATGACATGGCAGATATAGCATGAGTGCAACAAGTAACGTAAAGAACGAGTATGGCATGGCAATTTGCATTTAAATCATGGCATGGATATCAAGTTTTGCAAGAACAAACACAAGGACAAGGACAAGTCTAGTAAGCATGTCGTGCACAGAGATTACGCCTTTTGGCTAGAGTGGCTGATCGGGCCAACTCCTAAGCTCAAGTGATCGCTTATCCCTACCCCTCCACGTGTATATGGACTGGCGCCCATCTTCTAGATCACGAGCCAGGAAGTGTTTTTCATGATGGCATAGGGGTGCACCTAGCCTGAACAAGGAAGTACAAGTATTGTAGTGTGTGCTACGAATGCAACATTCAACTTGGATGACATGTAAGGTGCGATGCATGGTAGATAATAGTTTAAGTGCGTACAGATAATGAATTTAAACGTGGCAGATAACAATGCATGAATGACATGGCGGGGTGACAGATCTAGCTTCGTTGTCAAGCTAGATCTTGAAGTTGCGTCTAGACAGCTATCATTTCACTGTCTAGTCTCTTTTACGCTAAAAACAAGGAAGTGGCCTAAAACATGGCCTAAAGCAAAGGTTGGCAAGTTTCACTTGCCTGCAAGTCAAACGTCTGAGAAACACCGTCCAAGGGGTCCAAAGTCACAAATAATCTACGTGCACAAGTCCACCGACCTATATTCCATATTATTAATCTTTATTAGTGAAATTAAAACACTTTTAAAAACATCAATTTTAATCTTGATTAACAGGCTGTGGGTGGGGGTCCTAAGAGTGCAAAACATTACCTCAACACGACGCGAAAGCTACACTGGCGTCGGGTAGCGACGCCAGGGGTTGGAATATAAGTACGCGCTCCTAGTCCAGATTCCAAAATAGATTCCTTGCTCGCCAAGTCTGGACATCAACCAGATCAACGAACCAAGATTCCAGAGCTAGAACGTGCAACGACGGGCTACGACGAATCGTAACGTCGTAAACGGCAAATCCACGAAGAAGAAACACCTAGGTGGGACCCACAGTAGTGCTAGGGGTCAATGTGGGACCCACAACACCTCTGGAGAACTTGGGGGCCCACGGTGGCAAAAGGTGCGAGGGTTGCGACGTTGCGACGAACGTCGCTCGGTCAGACCGATCCGCTGCGAGGAAATCTCTCGGTCAGACACAGCGGGCGGGGGTTGCAACGAGCGGGGATGCGGTGCAGAACGAGGATCTCGGTCACAGCGGGCCGGTGCGAGAGAAAGTGTCGATCGGGCACTTGGGGAGCGGGGACTGCAGCGAAGCGGTTTGCAACGGAGCAGCGGGCGTGCGGAGCGGGGGATTCTCTCGGTCGGTGCGGGGGCGGTGCGAGCGTTGCAACGTTGCAAGTTGCAACGGAGCGGGGGCGTGCGGGCGATGCGGGCGGTTCTATCGGTCAGACCGATGGAATCTCTCGGTCGTAGCGGGGCGGTGCGAGGCTTGCGAAGCGGGGGCGACTGGGTGCGGTGCGGAGCGCTTGGTGCGGGCGGGGCTCTCGGTCAGACCGAGAAAATGCGGGGATTTCTCTCGGTCGGTGCGGGCGGCTGCCGGGGAGCGGTTGCGACGAACGTTGCAAGCGAGATTTTGAGTTGTGGGGGCGGCTAGGGTTTGTTTTCTTGGGAAGATAGGTTATCCTAAGCCTCCTATATATAGTGTAGATGGGTTTGACCAAGTCTAGGGTTTAATTTGAATTAAAATTGCTTTTTAATCCATTTTAAACCCAAAAACTCACCCACACTATCTCTCTAGCTATATGGGTGCGGCCAAGGGGATAGGATTTGGGTCAAAAATATTTTGAAGAGTTATAATCTAATAGAAATTATATTGGGTCGAAAATACTTTAAAACTTGGTATTTAAAAATATTTAAAGCTTGGCCAAAAATGTAAAATAGGTCAAATGAAATCCAAAAATTGTGAAATAAATATTGGGATGATCGGGACGACGAAAGAAAGAAAACTAAGAAGACGGATCTCAATTTCGACGCCGAGTGACGAAACTAAAAATAGAAATGTCTCACGTCAAAAGTGAAAATCACAACGTCTCTTCGAATTAGATCAAATCGTGGGAGAACGACCCGAGAAATGTCGTTCCAAATTAGTGCCACAATTTAATACTCTCAGAGACGTTCACAACGACATATCACACCATAGTGTTCAAAAGCAAACAAAGTCTAAAACAAACACGTGCACGGTCAACAGCACGTGCACGAAGAAGATACGATCGGAAAGCGACCGTTACATCCTCGTCACCTTAGAATAAAGTCCGTCCTCGGACTTTCTAACTATAAATATAACTCTAGCTAGACTAGTAGCTATCACAATCACATCACACTATAATTCACTCAGGTATAGTCATTGCAAGTGCTTATATATGCACTAAGTAGTCAAACAATAATTCTGCTAACATGTATATATATTCATTCTTGCACATATTTCAATCATATATATATATATATATATATATATATATATATATATATATATATATATATATATATATATATGCATACATCCCTTATATAACTATTACTAACCTAGCACAAACAATAGTTCAGATGCTCACATAAGATTAGTCTCACACTAGCCAATACAATCATTGCTCTACGTATAGATAGCTACCTATGCACCAAACAAACATGGGTATACTACTCCCTAATATTTCCTAGTATACATCCAATACCAAGAACATCAACACCTGCAGTCACACCATACCATTATTAAATCAAGTTTTACTATATCTAATATACATTCACCACTACTATAATTTCACAATATATATAGTCGTTCAAATGTATGCAAATATTTCACCATAACTTCACATCACATACGACCCTATAACTATACTCACGACACGTCACACATATCATAGTCACCAAAATTTATAACTAGGCACATACTGTAGTGCCCTAGGAAGCCACTGCACATGTACTAGAGGGGGGGTGAATAGTACTTTTAAATAATAAGGAGTGTTATTCCTAATTATCGTGCAATTAACAAACAACGATGCGGAATAACTACAATCAAGAAATAATGCAAACGCAAACACAATGGTTTAATGGGTTCGGATCCACCCCAGTCTCCCTGACTTGTTCCCGGTGATCCTACGTCCCAACCACCCGGATCCCTTCCGGATACTTGAGTTAGAAACCCTAACTCAAGATTTCCAATATGACCACTTGTGAAAACCTCACAAGTGCAAACGACCTACAATCGATGACCGTGAATCCCACAAACCGGGATCACGCAAAACTTCTCACAACCGAGAGTATACAATTCAAATATAACTGAAATGAAATGCTTACCAACAAAATACCTATGCCTTGAGATTTCTTACCAAATTAGGGCAAAGAGGATTTTGATGGAGGAAGAGTCACCAAACCCTAGATTCAAGAAGATGACCAGCAATGGAAGCCTAGGGATGAGATGGATGACCTAGAATCAAGCCCTTGGCTTGGAAGGCTCACAATCAATGAATCTCTCTTGAGGAATAAGAGTGAGGGAGAGATTCTTGAGAATGGGAGAGCTTGAAGATGAGAGTTGAAAGCTTCTCTTTGAATCAATAGAACTCTGGAAATAGCAGCCTTGGATCCTATGAAATAACCCCTTCAGGTATTTAAAGGATCAAGGGAAAAGAGAGAAAGAAACGTCGCTTTCAAAACTCCAACGGATCTAAATCTGAAGCAGACTAGTCGGTCTAAGAAGGATCACTGACCGACTAGTTCATCAACTAGTCGGTCGGTGATTCAACATGGACCGACTAACAGCTCGACAGCCAAAAGAGTGATTTCCAGGCAACATGAACTAGTCGGTCTAAGAAGACTTGCCAACCGACTAGTTTGCCAACTAGTCGGTCGGTGAGTGTTCTTTGACCGACTAAGAGTGAAATGCACGAAGCTGAATACAAGTTACACTAGTCGGTCTAAGAACAAATTCTGACCGACTAGTTTCACAACTAGTCGGTCGATGAATGTTCTTGGACCGACTAACTGTAAACAGTAACTCAGGCTGTACAGAGGCAAGCTCAACTAGTCGGTCTGAGAAGGATTCCTAACCGACTAGATCGTCATCTAGTCGGTCGGTGAACCTTCTTTGACCGACTAATTGATCGACATGGCTGAGCTAAAATGAGTTAGGACATCTAGTCGGTTCATGAAGAGTTGCCGACCGACTAGATCGTCATCTAGTCGGTTGGTGACTCTACTTGAACCAACTAAGATGCACTAGAAGCCGAGGGAAGAAGCGATAGGCTTCGGGAAAGTTTCTAATGGCTTCTAAGATAATCCTAGCTCTAAGATATGAGCGATATGAAGATAGACATGTAAGAATTACTCAAGGCTTAACATTCTATAAATCGAAGCTAAAAGACTATAAAATAAACCTTAGTGAACGGTCTTCGAAAGCTCCGATCAAATCTTCATGACTTCCAAAAAGGTCCAAAAGCTTCAACGAAGATTTAGACATTGAATACGAGCTTTGAGAAGTCTTAAGATGTCTCTTTGAGTGTTCTCGTGAATTTGGCGACGATCTCCATAACTGCGCTCACAAATTGTTAGTTCATGATATATTTATGTTTGCTCATCATCCAAAACCAAATCCGGGGAGTCCAAAACTCAACACATACTTACCCGTGCATGGTGCACACCCACACACGCTAACATTTCATTCATATATACCAATCATACCACATTATACTTAGCACATCTACACACCTAGTTTAGCTAGCACACATACGTTCACACAGGCAAGTCCTTAGTAAATAACTATACCAAAAGACCAACACCTATAACTATATACTGGTATAGCGACCCACAATCATATGTGTAACCCAACCAGGCACAAACACTCCTATCACTATACATACATCAAACATCGCTATATGCAAACTACAGACATACATAACAATATACTTAGAGTATACCTACTCAAGCTTGAGTGAGACTCGAAACACAAGTCAGAATACTCTATATACGTAACACGATATTTATACCCATACCAGCACCACTCCAATGTTTACACATCTACCAATATAACCATATACATACCATATGTCAATCACACTTAATATTTAGTCAGGTAACACTTACATAGTTCAATCACTTTATATACCCTAATAATAATACAGACATCCGCACATGTATAATTATAATACCTTCCTTAATACATGCATTTATTGTATAGTCACACACATGTAAAACATATATTCACACCATATCCATCAACCTATAATTAGTATACCGATATATCTACTTATCCATACATACTTAAGATATGCAATAGTCGTGTATACCTCATGGTATACACGCACACAGCAACCCGTAAAAGCAAGCAATACCAATCAAAATTATAATCCTACTACCATATGTATATCACCTATATACTCATGCAGCAAATACATAACTACTTACGTCTAGGCACAATACGTATCTACGTACGAGCACATACTCACACGTACTAACATATAGGTCATATAATAGGCCTACCCACTTAACTATACGTACACCTATTGTTATCACACCGATCATACACATAGCTTTACCAACATATTATTTCAACCATCATAAGTATCTCCAACTACATACACCCCATTAGATATTTCAACACTGATTCTTATACGCACAGACGCCCCTAGAGTGGTATAGCTATCCTCACACATATCTATAAATACTAACACACAAACAAATTCATAACATCACGAATAACTCTGAGTATGTATATATCACACAATAGGCAAACATTAATATACAATATGGGAGTACACTCATTCAAGCCAACATACTCAACTTTGGTACATGCACCATGACAACATCACAAAGGTCCAAGGGCCTACTAACAAATTAGAGTTGACACAGTCATTAATGAGCACTAAAGCCTAAGCAATAGGGGAAGATCGAGGTCGAAAGCGTGACGAGGGAAGGATCGATAAGCACGAGTTCAGATAGGACGAACACAAGGAGACATCTTGGTTAGGTGCGACAGTGACTCAATTGTGAATGTTTAGGTAGAGGAAGGGGAGATGTAGTGGTACCCTTATAGGATACAGAAAGGAAATAGTGTAAAAACATAAGCTAAAATACGTGAAATTTGAAAACTGTTGTACTTCAAAAGTTGGAGTCCTCGTTTGTATAAAATATTTGGAGATCGATAAAACAAGTTGTTCGAAACAAGTTTGAGTCGTATAGATATAATAGGAGAAAATGATTTATCGGCTTATCGAAAATTATTATAAAAAGGAAGTAAATCATTCACACGAATATTAAGGACGTAGTTTAGAAAATATTACACGGCAGTAATTTAATATAATGTGAAATAAATATTGGGGTGATCGGGACGACGAAAGAAAGAAAACTAAGAAGACGACGGATCTCAATTTCGACGCCGAGTGACGAAACTAAAAATAAAAACGTCTCACGTCAAAAGTGAAAATCACAACGTCTCTTCGAATTAGATCAAATCGTGGGATAACGACCCGAGAAATGTCGTTCCAAATTAGTGCCACAAGTTAATACACTCAGAGACGTTCACAACGACATATCACACCATAGTGTTCAAAAGCAAACAAAGTCTAAAACAAACACGTGCACGGTCAACAGCACGTGCACGAAGAAGATACGATCGGAAAGCGACCGTTACAATGTTTCTTGGGAACAGTCCTGGGCTTTTGAGCATGGAGGGAACAAGATCATCTCTAGGCAGAACATGCTGAGGTGAATAATTTACCTCTTCTTGCACAGCTGGGGTGCTTGTTGCATCTGATGTTGCAACATCATGTGCAACATCACAAGAAATATCAGCAGCAACTGCTTGAGCTGCACACAGATCATTAAGAGGGGCATCTTCAGCACTACCACAAGTTGATGTTACAACATCAGAAGCCTCCTCTAGAGCAACTTCAGGAGCTTCCTCTGACTGTGGTGAAATACAAGAATTATCACCTGCCCCCCCGAACCAGATCCTCCTCAGGAATTTGAGGCATATGGGTATCAGAAGGTATTCCAGAATCCTCCACTACATAGGGTACCTCCATTTGAACAACTTCTCCATTTGCAACAGAAACAACAGGGTCATGGCTGTCACCATGAGCATCAACAAAGACAGGAGGGATTTGAGGCTGCACATCTACAGCCACAGGGCCAGAATTCACTTCAGCATCAGCATTTGCACCAGCATCCTCAGCAAGGATGGACATCTCAGAATCAGAAATCTCCAGAACCACAATCTCAGATAATTTAACAAAAGACTTCCTTCGTCGACAGGTGGTAAGTATAGTCTCATCATCATCAGGCATCTCAACACTCATCAATTTACGTCTCAACTTGTCCAATTTGTAAGGACCAAGGCAAACGCCAGTGAAGTCCATCCAAGAAAGGTCCAATTTTTTACCAGTCCTCCTAAGATACCAGAACCAGTCCTGAATTGTGATTGGAGCAGGAAAATCTTCATCCGAATCTGAATCAAAAGACGAGGGTTTCTCGTATTGAACTGAAATGGGGGAAATGGAACCATCTCCCAATTCGACACTACAGGGCAATGCATGTACTGGAAAGACATCTGAGATGGAGAGGGAGGAGAAGTGCCAAAGATGAGACACGAGCGGACCGAGAAGCCGCCACTTTTGTTTAACCTGTGGAGGAGAGGAAGAGGACGCTGCCCTTTTTGAGGAGGAAGACCGTCGAGAGGACCATCGAGGGGCCTGAAGAGATTTTTGACTTTGATCCCGAGACATTTCAGCAGCGGAGAGGGAGAATCACACATGAAAGGATCAAGAAACCCTAGAAGAGCACACTTCTATTATTGAAAATTTTGGGAGAGAAAAGAGCACCGTAAGTTGAATAACTTAGGGGGGAATCAAATATAACGGCCTGACCCTAAATAGGCCCATCTTGACACAACCCAACACCCCATTATGTTGCAACATGAGATGCAACATGACATATGACACAGCCCAAGTGCCTGTTGTAGCTCTTCAAATCCCTGAATCGAGGGGTTTCGTGAAAATATAAGCCAATTAACTAGAGGTTGCAACATATTCCATGACTAGAACTTTCTTCTCTACCAATTCTCTGATGAAATGGTGCTGGATATCTATATGTTTAGTTCTTGACTGTTGAACTGGATTCTTGGAGATGTTGATTGCACTCTGGTTGTCATATAAAATAGTCAAAACAGTTTGCTCTACCCCATAGTCAGTCAGCATCTGCTTCCTCCATAGAAGTTTAGTACAACAACTTCCTGCTGCTATGTATTGAGCCTCAGCGGTGGATAGAGAAATAGAATTCTGCTTCTTGCTGTATTATGAGACAAGATTGTTTCCCACATAGAAACATCCACATGTTGTTCTCTTCATATCATCAACATTTCCTTCCCAATCAGCAACATTGTAGCCAGACAGTGAGGTGTTTGTGTCTTTGGTATACCATATACCATATTCAGCTGTACCACTAACATATCTGATTATTCTTTTGACTGCCGTGATATGAGACTCCTTAGGACATGCTTGATAATGGGTACATACTCCTACACTGAAACTGATGTCAGGCATGCTGGTTGTCAGATATGGAAGGCTCCCTATCATGCTCATATACAACGTGACCTCCACTGATTTTCCACCATCATCTTTGAAGAGCTTGTCACTTGTGGACATAGTAGTGTGGACCTGTCTGGCAATCTCCAGCCCGAATATCTTCGCCAGATTTCTTGCATACTTACTTTGAGAAATGAACAGACCTTCATTAGATTGTTTTACTTGAAGACCAAGGAACATGTTCAGTTCTTCAACCATACTCATCTCAAACTCCTTCTGCATGAGAGCTATAAATTCATGAACAAGCTATTGAGAAGTGGATCCGAACATTATGTCATCAACGTAGATCTGAGCTACAATCACAGCAGACTTAGTTCTTTGAACAACCAGAGTCTTGTCAGTACCCACTCTCTTATAACTCTTCTGAAGAAGATATTTAGTCAGTCTCTTATACCAGGCCCTTGGAACTTGCTTCAAGCCATAGAGGGCCTTTTTCAACTGATCAACATGATTAGGGAGAAATGGGTCTTCAAACTATTTGGGATATTCGACATACACTTCCTCATTCAATATTCCATTTAGAAAAGCACTCTTCACATCCATTTGATGGAGTTTGAAGTTGAAGCTATAGACTACGACCAGTAAGAGCTTGATAGACTCCAGACGAGCAACATTGGCAAATGTCTCATCAAAATCAATACCTTTTACCTGAGTATACCCTTGATCCACAAGACGAGCCTTGTTGCGAGTGACGTTTCCTTTCTCATCTGTTTTATTTTTAAAAATCCATTTCATACCAATGACATTTATCCCCTTAGGTCTTTCTACCAGTGTCCAGACATCATTTCACTGAAACTGGTTCAGTTCTTCTTGCATTGTAGAAACCCAATATTCATCAATCATGGCCTTCTTCACATTTTTCGGTTCAGCTAAGGAGATGCAACAGACATACCCGACAAGATCACTGTAGTTGACATGGCTCGTACCTCTCTACGACGACCGTCAAGAACATCACCTATAACCAGCTCTGGAGGGTGATTCCTACAACTCTGGTGATTCCTTCATGAGCATGAGCATCACTCGAGCCGCTTTGAGGTTATTCAGTCGATATTGTATCTTGTGTTGCAACATTATATGCAACATGAACTTGTGTTGTATGGGACGTTGCAACAATAGGTTCAACATGGTCTTCTTCATCTATGCAGTCTTCCTGAGAATGCCTTCCTTCAACATTGACTGCCTCCTTTTGATCAAAATCATCTACGACAACATTGATAGACTCCATCATGGTATTTGTACGCTTGTTGTAGACCCTAAAATCACGGCTGTTAGTAGAATAGCCAAGAAATATTCCTTCATCACTCTTTGCAACAAACTTCCCTCTTGGAGTACGGTCCTGCGGAATATAACATTTTCTTCTAAAGATATGAAAGTATGACACGTCAGGTTTCCTTCATTTCCAGATTTCATAAGGAGTTTTCTCAATTCTAGGACGGAGATAAACTTTGTTACTAGTATAACATGCAGTATTGATTGCTTCGGCCCACCAAGTTAAGCTGACCTTCCGAGCATTTAGCATCACACGAGCCATCTCTTACAAGGTGCGGTTCTTTCGTTCAAAAAATCCATTTTGTTGAGGGGTCTTAGAAGCCAAGAATTCATGAGCAATCCTTCGGGACTCACAAAACTCAGTAAATGAATGGTTTTCAAACTCCTTTCCATGGTCACTCTTGATTCTGACAATTTTGCAAATACTACTTCCCTTCTCAACTTGCAGACGAGTACACAATTTCTTGAAGGCTTCAAATGTGTCTGACTTTTCTTTAAGAAAGTCTACCCAAGTAAACCTAGAAAAATCATCAACACAGATAAAGATGTACTTCTTACCTCCTATTCTAGTTTCAGACGTTAGCCCGATCAAATCCATGTGCAGAAGATCCAGAATTTTGGATGTAGTAATCGTCTGAAGTTGTTTGTGACTGGTCTTCTTTTGCTTTCCCAGTTGGCAAGGACCACACACACCCTCTTTCTTCTTGTTTAGAACCGGTAATCCTCTGACAGCTCCAACTTTAGATATCTTCATCAGTGTCCTGAAGTTGAGATGCCCTAACTTTTGATGCCACTATTCAGAAACATCAGCGGTAAGATTAAGGCACGTGTTAGCTTCTTGGAGAAGGTAGCTGTTATCAGTAGATCTTTTCCCAGTAAGGATACACTCTTCACTTGCGTTGAATACTGAACACTTCTCTTTAGTAAACTGAACTAATAGGCCTTGATCACATACTTGACTTATGGTACTCTCAGCCTTCTCAGCTCTAAGCAGAGTTTTTTTGACGCTGCTCTCAAGATTTCTGTGATTGAGCTCGGCCTTCAGAGGTCTAGCTTTGGCTTCTTCCTTCTCATCCTTCAATCTGATATTCTCATCCGTCAAGGTTTTGTTTGTTTCACAGATCTTCATCCACTTGTCAAACATGGTCTAATAGGTTGTTCGAATGTCCTCTTCACTCACATCCTCATCACTATCAACTTCAGAATCAGCTTCATTACTGGATGTTGTACTTGAGTTGCAACATTCTGGCTGACATTGTCTAGTTTATTGCCAGATGTTGTACCTGATGTTGCAACATCAGATCAAACATGACTATGAGTGTCCCAATCAGATTGTCTCTTCACGATAGTTGTAAAGGCCACATAGTTGTTGGTGATGTCCTCATCTCCAGTACTCCCTTCAGATTCATCATCGCTCCATGTGCTTGCTAAGGATTCCCCTTTTTTCTTCATTAGGGTGTTGGCACATTCAGTTTGTATGTGACCAAAACCCTCACATTCTCTGCATTGTATCCCTTTACCTTTGTTCTTCTGATCATGCCTCTGAGTAGGGCGACTAGTATTTTGTCTGCAGTGGGAAGATTTGGCCATGGCACATTGTTGCAGATCTGAAGTTCTGACCCTTGTTACTGATCTTTTTCAACATTCTGTTGAAGTTCTTGGTCAGCAAGGCAACGCCATCATCTAACTTCTGACTCATTATCTGATTTAGAGACTTCACAAGCTTCTGCCTTTAGGGCAACCCCTTTGTCCCTTTTACTCTGCTTCAAATTGCTCTCCTAGGTCTGAAGAGATCCCATGAGTTTATCCAGACTAATGGTGGAAGTATTCCTGGCTTCCTCAATGCCTGCAACTTTGGCAGAGAATTTTTCTGGAAGAGATCTCAAGGTTTTCTTGACCAGTTTTTTTGAGAGTATTTTTCCCAAGTTGGAAGGCCTGATTGGTTATGTCTCTCAACCTCCCATTGAATTCAACCACAGTCTCATCATCATTCATCCTTAGATTTTCAAACTGAGAAGCAAGTACTTGAAGTTTAGAAGCTTATACTGTACTTGTGCCTTCATGAACATTTATAAGAATATCACATGCTTCTTTGGCATACTCGCAAGTGGAGATTAACTTAAATTGTTCTTCATCAACAGCTGTAAATGTGGCATTCACGGCCTTAGAGTTTTATAGAGCCGCTCGATCTTCTTATTGGCTCCAATCTCTTACTGGCTTGAGATGTTCTTTGCCATATTTGTCGACTTCGATCGGAGGAGTCCATCCTTCAATGGTGGAAATCCATGCCTTCTCATCAAGAGACTTGATGAAAGCACGCATCCTAGACTTTCAGTATGTATATTTTGTACCGATGAGCAACGGAGGACGGGTAACGAAAGCGCCTTCTTTTGTATTCATGATTTGTGTACTAAAAAACCAAGATCACCCTTACTTTGACAACAACAAAGCAGCATGGATGACCTGCTCTGATAGCAATTGAAATTTAGTACGAATATATTAATCAGCATTATGATTAAACACAAAACCAAGCAACGACACACAAAACTTGGTAACGTAGTTCGGTGCACACACCTACATCTGCGAGGCCACGCCCAGAAAGATCAGACTACTCCACTTAAAATATCAATGAATACAATCACTAATACAGGATTTCTATTAGGAGGAACAAACTCCCCATCAATACAAACCATGATGAGTGGTCTCTACCAAACCCATGGAGTAATCTATGCAAGCTCCCCTTGCATGCAAGATTCCCTTGCCAACCTGACTAGATCAACTCCCTTGATTCTTACCTCGGTAGCAGTCAGCCTCCCTCCTGGAGTTCCACAAAAGCTTTCGTAAAAGTCGTAACCCTAGCCGCAAAACCGAACGCGCCTTCGATACTCCTCTCCACCTCAATCTTGGAGTAGGTAAGGTAGATTGCACAATAGATCCCGTGCAGATCGGCATCCCGTAAATTAAGGAACCACTTTAGGTAGGTGGTTCCACAATATCTTCAAAGATCTTTCAACCACTATTTGCGGGCTAATATCTCTCTCAACAGATTCTTCAATCAAATCTTAGAGATAACAACTTCCAAATGCATCTTCAACGATTCTTTAGCATAATAGCATATAACAAAATACCTTGAAGAGACTGCAATAGGATCTGGAGTAATCCACCCTCAGTACTGCAGATGACCTTCATCCTTTTCAAGGCCTCCAACACATCATGTTGGACCTCATGTTGCAACATGATATTCAACATGTCATACAACATGGACAATAAACTAGATCTCTCATTCCAAGATAATTAAGAGCTACAGAAGACTAAATAGGTGCCACTAATGACAATATAGTCACACAGCGTATGACCTAACAATAATCATTAATATTTATATGCAAATATGCAATGAGGTAAGATAACAAAACCTTAATTAACATGCTATCATGACAATGCTGTCTTTTTTCAATAGCGGTATGCATATTATCTGACAGGACGAGAAATAAAGTGTCATAGGAGAAAAGCATATAATGTGATGATTAAAAAGTTGGGCAATTTTTGCATTTACGACAAATATTAAAAAAAATTGTGAAAATCGGCCAAAAAAATAATTACAGAATTCGACCAATTTTGGCCACGTCGGTGACGATGGGCACTGAGTGGGCGCCCCTCGTCGATGACGGGGCGAGTTTGGAGAATATGCACTTGCTAAGTGCGACAACTTTTGGCCCCAGTTGCCAAGTGATGCCATTATGGTCGAGACATATGGTTCCACTTTAAGTGGCCCGTGACTTAAGTCACGGGCCTCTTTATTGTTCGCACTTGCTAAGTGCGGCCAGTTTGTTACTTTAACCCCCAGCTCTCGCCCGATCCAATATTTGAGTTCGAAAAAAACCCTAATCGACCTACCCAACGAGCGACGAACTCCCATACTCGGCGGATCCATCCGACAACGAGCTCCACAACTCGGATCAAAAATCTTCACTTCGTCCTGGAGATAAGCATTGGAATCGACAGTTACGTGCGGCGATTCTCAACTGTACATTGTTCGATTGGAACTCTCAAGACAGTGTCTAAGGTTTCGATTTAAATCCGAAAAAATCCTTTATAATGATGAAGACGCTACAAAATTTTAGCAGTTTAAAGGAGGCAACAAATTCTTAATTTTGGAATGTCTATCAATACAATGGATCATATGTCTTATATGTTTTAGGACACAATTGTATATCAACTTCAGAGGCTATTCCTATCCAACCAAATAAATTCTCTATTTGGGTTGCTCAAATTTTAATGAGTATGTTAAATTCGCATGTTTAATCTACTAAATGGATCTTAGTCTATATATACATTTGGGTTTATGGTATATGAGCAGTAGCAAAGGAAATTTCCTATATCAACCCTCGAAAAGTTCATGTTCTACCTTTCTTTGATGTTAGGTTTTAATGTTAATGTTTGAATTATAAAACCCAAATATATCATATTTGAGTACACTCCAAACATTTTCCTTGCAAATTTAGGTAGGAGTAAACATTATATTATCATAAAGTAGTTCAATTTCTAATGACTCGATACATATGTAAAGAATACAAAAGATTTTTTTATTTACTCATGTTTTAGGATGTGTAGATCAACATGGACAATGTCGATTAAAAAGTGAAATGTTTGAGGACCAATGTAAGAATTTTTTATACTCGTTGTTTATATACTTTATTCTCATATATTGGTAGTATTATTGTGCAAAAGATGTGAAAAATAATTTGGTGCAGAAAGTTTTAGGTTTTTTGCAATTTTTTTGAATGTTCATCTATATATATACCTCAATAGAAAATTATATGAATCCTAAGGGATTTGACTCTAGATCTAGCAATGACTAATTCAATGGTTTCAGAACAATAAAACTTTAAATTGTTTAAAGAGATGCACGAATTAAATTTGCATTTACTAGTGTGATTTCTTATGACTTATTAAACATTCTTTTTGCAAATTGTATGATATCATATCATGGAGAAGGCGGGACCCATATCTGATGAGGTCTTGTATGATCAAGCTCACCATCGGTCTGCACAGATCTAGTATGGACATGTATGAATATTCATGGTGAAAATGTTAGAAAATTTAAATATGATGACATGAAGAAAATTAATTAACGCAGTATTGTTTGCATGAGGCCGTGATAAGAGTTGTTGATCACATGCGCATACATTCCGAATGGAAAATAGATGTGCTTGCGGTGTAGTATATTCAAATGGCTAGGTACATGTATGTTCAAGGTTGAAGTGGACGTGGTTGGACCATTTACTATTAACAATGATGGTTGAGAGATGATGGCCCGAGACGAATACATTTCATATGAGACAGGTGGAGATGATGTTCACAATACAAGACGTGGCGGTCATTACATGCCTACCTATTGACGGGAATCCCATTTATCGAAGTGGAAGACGACATACAACATGGGCAGATTTGATGGAGCGTCTACTGGGACATGCATCCATGGAAAACCAAGGAGCCAAGGTGAAGCCTACTTGGCTGTGTGAAACTTTTATGAAGTTGCTTGATGAAGCCACAGGGGAGCAGATTTAGTAATTTGCATGGGCGTACTTGCTACATATGATCAGAACCTTATTGGTTCCGGATCCAAGTAAAGGATCAGTGCATCTACTGTGGTTGGAGAAGCTAGAGCATTTTTAGGAGATTGGAGGGTATTCGTGGGAAAGTGTTATGCTGGCACGTATGTATTCTGAGTTAAGTAAGGTGGCAAGGATGCAAACATCAGCTTTATATGTATGCGGCACATTGTTGCAGGGCTTTATATGTATGCGGCACATTGTTACAGATATACCTGTAATGGCCAGTTTTCGGTCGTTCATTTGTAGTGCATATCTTGTCATCGTATGTGTATTTTTGCGTTCTAATTTTTATTGTATTTTCCTTAGCTCAGACTCGAGACCTGACCTAGTTTTAACGACTCTCTCGGAGACACGATCGTCCCGGTATTTTTTTATAATTTTTGGGCGACAGCGCGTCGAATGGCGAAATCGTAAATTTTTAATAACTATGTTAATAATATTAGTAACGTTCGAATTCAAATTTAAACCTGGTTATTGATATTATTATTTTAAAAAACTGAACTTTTAACTTCTAATTATTATTTTCAAATTGTTACTCTTAAACTAACGTATCTTCACTTAACTAATTAATATTTTTCAGATCCTAACTAACCCCCCTCAAGCCCATGTGCCCTCTCTCCCCATCATCTCACAGCACCCACACCCTCCCATGTTTTCTCTCCCTTTAACCCTTTCTACAAATAACCCAAAGGACATCAGACTCTCCCCTCTCCTCTCCTTTACCCCCGATGGCCTAACCCAAGCTCGCCATCACCGACACGCCCAGCCCCTCTCCTCTTCAAACACAACCCAGCTGCCTCCGTTCACCTCCACCCTCCGCCAGATATCTCTCCAAGAACCCTGACCCCGAGCCACCTTTACACCGGATCTCCCCTCCTCAGCCCTAGCCGCTTGCCCTGCCTTTTGCTCGCCACCAGTCAACGCCGGTGAACCCCTACAAACCCCCATCCCCAACTACAGACCGCCAGAGCTCCCTCTGATTGTCGACCTGTCATTTTCCTCGCGGCCAACAGACCTACGCCGCCAGTTCCTCCACGAATCCACGGCAACCCATGTAGGAAAAGTTGGTAGAATACCTTGGCTATACGAGAAGGACCAGAGAAACAGAATACTTAGCAGATGTAATTGAAAGCGATGTGGCGTGGGATGACCACTGCCTTGAAAGCAATTACGGCGCGACCTCGGTGGTAATCGCTGTTGACGGTTGCTCCCCAAGGTTAACACAGCAGCCCCTGGACGCGTCCACTCGTGGCCAGAGACTTTGGAGTTTGCACAGTACAGATACCCAGGATAACAAGCCGAGGGAAAGAAAGTTTTTGGAGGAAGCAGATATTTCCGTATGACACATATGGAAAGAGACATCACTATTTATAAGAAGCATCAAAAGATGTTTCAGAATACAAACGGTCAAAATTAATTGGGGACAATAAATGCTGTAATTAACAGCTGCAATCAAAACCATAATTATGGCGTATGAATGCTGTAATTAACAGCTGCAATCAAAACCATAATTATGGCGTATGAATGCAGAAATTAAATAGCCATTAACTTCCCTAATAAACTCCTCCAAGGCAAATTGCCCAAGCAATGTGAGACTAAATAGAATAGTGGGAATGAAACAAAGGCTTTTGAGAGCCTATTATTTCCAACAATCCCCCACTAATGGCTCGAAAAAAGAAACAAAGAATCCTGGGTAATAAACGGATATATACTTAAGTATCAATGTCTTTCGATTGAATTGATACGTAGTGAAGTGAGGCAACAACTTACTTCCTAATGAGTGAATTTCTCTTGAACTCATTAGAGTTCGGTTGAGACCCCCACAACACGTATTGAACCTTGAGTATGTGCAAACTCCGCGATACAAATCAAGCGCTTTAAGGCCATGCGCACACCTTGGATCTCATGAGTGCTCTAGAAAGACTGCCCTTGTCTTTCATAGGAGGCAGCCAAACCTTCACACTCACGTAGGTGGTCCATCAAGTGCTTCTCAATAGCACCATCACAAAGGATATGGAACCATTAAGAGCATATTGCTCAACCTCTCAACAGATAATGAGTCCATCAAGTGCTTCTCTACAGCACCACCAAAACTGGGTATGGACTTATCTCAAAGTGAATCCATCAAGTGCGTCTCAATAGCACCACCAAAACTTGGCTATGGATTTAAAAACACTACCACATATCATAGGGATGGAAATGTAGTGTATGTTAAGAATCATATGGCTTCGTTAGACCACACTGGGTATCAACAATATAATCTTGACTCATAGGCTTTAGCCCCATCCCCCTCGACGAATCAAGAACCACATTCCTTGGCAACCCATTGGTTAGTGGATCTGCAAAATTTCTTTCGGACCTCACATATTCCAAAGAAATTACTCCATTTTCCAAGAGTTGTTTGACCACACCGTGTCTGATGCGTATGTGTCTTTTTTCGTTACAGACACTGATTTTTTAGCAGCTCCAATGGCTGCTTGAGAATCACAATGAAGGGAAACTGCCGCAGATTCCCCCCACAATGGCACGTCTGCTAACAAGTTTCGTAGCCATTCAGCTTCTTGCCCTGCCAATTCAAGAGCAATGAATTCAGATTCCAGGTGGATCATGATGTACATGTCGGTTTGAAAGACTTCCATGATATAGTGCCTACACCCAAAGTAAAAAAACCACTAGTTGGACTAATTTCATCATTACCTGAAACCCAGTTTGCATCACAAAATCATTTTAAAACAGCAGGAAATCTGCTAAAATGCAAACACTAATCAATTGTTCCTTTCAGGTATTTTAGCAAATGATGAAGAGCGTTCCAATGTTCATTACTAGGGTTATGTGTATAACGACTTAGCTTACTAACCGCATAGGCTATATCAGGTCTAGTGCCTCATCATAAGTTTTTAGGTCGCTTCTATCATAAAGGCAGACACAAGCTCATCACTAAGCAGATCTATACATGCATTTTCTGATAGAAAAGCCGTAATAAAAGCAGGTAGATCTACCTTGGCCAAACACCCCCACACTCTAAGAAAATTTAGGTTGGGAATATATCATTTTCACATCACATAAGGTGTCTTGTCTTAGTTTCTTATGGGGTACACAGTTAAGAACATGACAAGCTGAAAGAATATCTTCATACCCACATGTCATCAGACATCCCTGAACGCAAAGCATATCATTCATTATTTCCTTCAAAGTTCTGTCCTTACGTACAACTATACCATTTTGTTGCAGTAAGAAAGGGGCACCAAACTAATCACATTCTTCTCATAATAGTTTTTTAAGGATGTTGGACCTAACTCTCTTGATATTCCTCTGTTTCTTCTTCCTTTTTTCCTGCTATTTAGCCATATTATATTCACTCTCCTTTCAAATTTTCAATATCATTTTAAAACCCAACTACCAAAAACTGGAAGTGGGAAAAGGAATGGGCTCATGAATTTAACAGCCTTTTGAATGACATCATTTCATTCCTATTTTTCAATGACCCACTTTTGGAAATTCATGATATTGCTTATAAAACTCCTAAAACGTCTCGTAGACCTGGAATTACATGAAGAACAACCACTTTCCAATTCAATTTTTAATCCAACTTCAATACAGCCCCTAACGAAGAGTACCGTTTATCTGCGTTAGGGCTTGAAAATCCAGTAAGGTAAAGTTGGCTGCTTGGCCACTAACGGTTGATATTAGTAAGAGTATTTAATTATAGCTGGCACTAAATCGTGCATGTTGTGTGATATTGTTACGGATATAGGCCATCTCTAAATTGATGCCTCTCACATGTAAACTCCAAATGCTGGATATTATAGAAATATTGTTTTGAAGTGGATACTCTTGAATGTCAACACACCCATTTAGAAAGCTCAATCCTTCCGTAAACTATCAAAGAATTTATCGATCCCAATAAAATTTGTTACAAGCCAAAACAATCCAACCTTTCATCGATCAATGAATATAACAAAAATGTACACGAGAACAGCAACCATCATCCAAAATAACGGAAAAATCAATCAACAGCATATTAACGAGCCGTGTTTTAAATTGTTGATTTGACAAAATATTTTATTAAAAAACACACAACAAATCCATTAACTCCCAAAGAATTAGTTTGACACCGACTTCCATAAATAGATAATTCATACATGGAAATTAAACATTTATATTGTCATAATGCTGTATTAAAAAAATGTAGTGCTCATGAATACAGCAAAAGATTCGGATCAACCACCCTCCCTCCAACATATCTACATGCTTGTGCATGCTGGAAAACATTTTTTAAAAACAACCATACCTCTGCTGGGAACATCTCTCTCCTCTGTCCTAACGTTCTCATCCTCATACCAAACCAAACTCCTATTTGGACACATGCAAAAATGTATGCATTCCCACATGCATAAATCTCATTATAAAGTAGTCTACTAAGAAAAAGTGTCGATGTGGTATCACTGTTCATTTACTGTCTACACACTTAAGGGGGCGTGTAGGGGTTTTAATAATTGGGGAACGAGTGAACCTCGAGGGGCATCTGTAATGATGATAGAATACATATAGGAAATGGAAGTAGATTTGAACAATTGCATAAAGAAATTTAAACAAGGACATTCACAAATCACCATATGAGAATTTAAGATTTCGCTTAATGGGAGAAAAATCTCAGAAAAGGATACACAAGATAAATGACATTGTAAAACCTCTTAATATCATGTTTATGCTTTCTTATGCTTCTGAAAAAAAATTGATTGCCCTGTGAAAATATCTTCCCATAGAGTTTATGTAAATATGGTAGGAACCAAAACAAAAGGTAATTCTGGAACAAGTACTATTCATGGATAAAATATAGTATCTTTGCATAAAAGAGAGAAAAGCGAAGAAAAGAAGCATGAGTTTTGAATCTCGAATTTTGAGGGGGACTTAGTATGCCGTTTTTCTTCTTTTCATTTCTTTTAGAAATATCTTATCGCCATAGTATAATACCAGATTTAATTGCTTTCAAATTGTAGGAAAAGTTGGTAGAATACCTTGGCTATACGAGAAAGACCAGAGAAACAGAATACTTAGCAGATGTAATTGAAAGCGCTGTGGCGTGGGATGACCACTGCCTTGAAAGCAATTACGGCACGACCTCGGTGGTAATCGCTGTTGCCGGTTGCTCCCCAAGATTAACACAGCAGCCACTGGACGCGTCCACTCGTGACCAGAGACTTTGGAGTTTGCACAGTACAGATACCCAGGATAACAAGCCGAGGGAAAGAAAGTTTTCGGAGGAAGCAGATATTTCCGTGTGACGCATATGGAAAGATACATCACTATTTATAAGAAGCATCAAAAGATGTTTCAGAATACAAACGGTCAAAATTAATTGGGGACAATAAATGCTGTAATTAACAGCTGCAATCAAAACCATAATTATGGCGTATGAATGCTGTAATTAACAGCTGCAATCAAAACCATAATTATGGCGTATGAATGCAGAAATTAAATAGCCATTAACTTCCCTAATAAACTCCTCCAAGGCAAATTGCCCAAGCAATGTGAGACTAAAAGAATAGTGGGAATGAAACAAAGGCTTTTGAGAGCCTATTATTTCCAACAACCCACACACGCCGCACGCGTCGCCAACGCCCCACCTGAAGTCACGCCACCTCGCGCCGACTGCCCCCCGACGTCGCTGAAGTCGCCGCCGTTCTCCCACCTGCCCACGTGAAGAATCGCCGTTCTCCCACCTGCAAAGCCCACGTGAAGAATAGAATAGGGTAAGTCACAGTGTTGGTTTAATTTTAGTTCCAATAATTATATATATATATATAGGGGAAACTGTGCCTGTGCACAGCCGCAGGGAAGCTATCTGTGGCGAAAACGATCAAGGCCGTCCGATGCAATCGAAGCGGCTGAAATAGAAATTGGAATGACGCAAGCAGCGGCATCCATCGGAAACTTCAGCTTAATTACACCCGTGCCATTTCGCAATTGCCCCGAGGCTCTCATCTGTCTCTCGTTCGTCGTCTCCCCCAATCTGTGGCGCTCGTCCTCAAAAATTGCGTCTCCCCTGTTATCCCTCTCAAAATTTCTCGCCGCTGCAAAAATCTCCGTCCACCGTACCTCTCATCCCTAGCTGATCTCCACAAGTTCGGCGCGTCATCATCTCCCTTCTCAGCTCGTCTCTCATCTCTCGTCTCCCCCAATCTGTCTCTCAACCCTAACTCGCGGTTGCAAAAATCACCGTCCAACCTCCTCCTCACCCTAGCTGATCGATCTCCGACGATCTACTCACCCCCTCTCAGCCCCCGCAGCAATTTCTCACTATCTCGCCGTACGGTAAAATTTTAGGGTAAAATTTTTAATCTCATTTGCTTTGCGAAAAATTTCATTTGATTTACGGTAACCTCTCAACCCTAGCATTAGTTTGATTTTCATTTGATTTTCATGAAATGTACGTTAACCTCTCAGCACTAGCATTTGTTTGATGAGTTATCTAACTAATTAGTAATTGTATGTTGATATATGTTGAATTTCTAAATTTTGTGGGAGAATTACGAAATTGATGATGTGATTATTATTTGATGAGCCAATTGGAATATTCATGCCATGAATTGCAGCTATTACTGTTTATACTGACTTGGAATAGACATATTTAAATACAAACAACAAGCTGATTCCTGCAGTCTCAACACCATTATAACATCGAAATTATCATAATAAGAAATGGTATGATATAGACATAAATTTATTTTGCAGTCACTTGATGTAGGGGTGGAAAATCTTCGAAACCCTTTGTTTTTCATCAGGATAGACTTCGGATTGTACATTGTAGCTTTGTACATTCTCTCACTGAACTGTTTTGGCTGGCAGTTGCATTTCTTCTCTCATTTGTATATTCTTTCTCAATTTTGTTTTCGATAGGTTTGTTTTTGAGGCTTCATCTTAAATGGCAACTCTTGCAATGTGTTCTTCTCCCTATTGTATCATGCAAGGATTTACGTTCATATTTGCGATTAACAAATAAATATTTTATTTATGTTTCTATTTTAGAAAATGGACGAGGGTGAACCCTTTGTGCATGATCATCAAATGCCAAATCAATCCAATGAAGATCAAATGGATAATCAAATGGATACTCAAAGTGTTAATGATATTGGACAAGGCATACCGCATATTGGGATGCAATTTCCTACACCAGAAGAAGCTTGGGAGTTTTATAATGTATACGCAGAAAGAGAAGGGTTTTCTATCCGTAAGTCAACTAGTGCAAAGGGAAAAGATGGGGCTATCACGAATAGGCTCTATGTTTGTAACAAAGAAGGTTATAAAAGCTTAAATGATAAGAGGGAGATCGGAAGAGAAATCAAGCGAAGGAAAAATGAGAGAGAAGGAAAAATAAGAGCGAAGGGAGATCGTTTTCACTTGGTATATATAAATTCCATAACATCTTATTTGTATTATCTTTTCAGGTCCAAAAATCAGTGTTGCTAAATTCTTTGAATCTTTTCTTCAATTCCATGCCTGCAGCGGTATTGAATCTTTTCTTCAATGTTTTTGATCCGTGACCATGCTTCTTTGATAGTCCAAGAACTTCAGGTTGCTAAATTCTTTGGTCTCGCAAAATTGCAGAGATTTCCACCTCCGCCCGTTCCAGGAATTCTTCCACAACCCAGACTTAGACCTGCGTCCCACAGCGCAGTTGTTCCATCGAGCAAGCACACGGCCTCGTCGCAGGCTCCACTCGATGATCAGATAGTAAGTGTTGCACTTTTTTGATTGTAGTTTTCTTTACAAAAATGGTATTGCAGTACTAGATAATATTGTTCCATTATCATAGATGAACTTACATATTTTTTGTTCATATTATTTTCCTAGCAAGTGTAACTTGTGGAATGTCTAATCTTAGTGTATTCCTCTTGTATTTTATTCTTCAGTCAAATGAGAGCATAGACGCAGCTATTGATGAGGAGATACTGCAGCGCTATTCGCTTAACACCAGTGATTACTCACTCCCATCTGTGAGAGTTGGAATGATAACTCGTCTGATGGAATCAGGCGCGCTAATCACCATATCGGTGCCTGCCCTCCCCCCATCAAGTTTTGAATCCGGAGGATTGTAAATAGTTCAGGAGGTGGAAATGAGTTTGTGCGTTTTTCATGTAAATTTTTGTATATTATCAGTTGTTCGTTACAACTATGTAAATTTTTGTATATTATCAGTCGTTCTTTACAACTAAGAAGGCCACGTTAATGATAAGGGTCTTCCATATTGTTTGAATTAAAACAAGCAACCAATGGCATGTATATTTCATTAGTGATTCATTTCTTGACTCAAGTATGTTTCTTTTGTTACCAAGAAATTGCAGTTCACATTCAAAGGTATCTTATGCTCTTGCGAATGTGGATCTCCATTACTTTCTGATGTATTACTTGGGTCTTTGGTGACCTGATTGTGAAGCTGGGAAGGATTTCTATCTTCATGTGACTAGCAAATATATTCACATTACAGTTCATTGCCACCAAAGAAGGAAGACATCTTATATTTACTTGTTGAGCATAATGCAACTTGATGGAGAGTCTTCACGAAAGTATTTAAAAAGATTCATTAAGGTGATCCTTAAGCTGAATGAGGTCAGCTTAGACACAACCAGTATAGCTTCAATCAATGCAACTGCCAAGACATTCCTCGTCTTATAATGCCATACAAATACAAAACACAAATTTACAACACAACTTCATAGCTTCATAATTTCATATGTTCTAAGTCTCAAATACAAACATTAGGACCTACAACACAGCTTCTTAAATACCAACATAAAATTACATAAACATTAAACTAATCTTTACGAACATAAGCTCTGACAATGAATCCAAGAATGAGCACCATCACAACATTGATTGCAGATGCATATATGCAACAACCACATACGACATTGGCATCCAACAATCCAATTCGTCGAGCTCCATTATTTCCTTCTCTTCTACTAGTTATCCGATCATTTTCCTGCACATTTTGTACCATCTCACGGATGGGTATTTGGCTGTGATCTGAGCTTGATACCATTTCTTGACCCTCAGAATGCGGCCTAACTAAAGTGCTTGTGCTTTCCCCACTCCAATACCGCATTGCATCTTCATAGTTATGAAAGCCCTTGAATACGGCGTTAGGGTATCCATCTATGCGTGCCTTGCATTCTTCCCAACTGCAAAACACTCCACGTTGTCGTCCATTCTTTACAACGTAAAATTTTTTTGCCATGTCTACCTGCAATCCGAGATACAATAGTATGACATCATATATCATCCCACTAATATGCTAGCTTCCCTACAGTACAAAGTTTAGAAAAAAATTGGCAAGGGCTGTAAACAACATCCTAACATTTACAATGAAAATCATCAGGAAACATCATATGCCTATGGAGTCTAGCTGAACTATATAGATCACATTTTACCCTTCGCATGAAAGAAATTCATTGTATTTAATCAAAAAATTCATTGTACTTCATGAAAATCAAATGAAAATCAAACTAATGCTAGGGTTGAGAGGTTACCGTAAATCAAATGAAATTTTTCGCAAAGCAAATGAGATTAAAAATTTTACCCTAAAATTTTACCGTACGGCGAGATAGTGAGAAATTGCTGCGGGGGCTGAGAGGGGGTGAGTAGATCGTCGGAGATCGATCAGCTAGGGTGAGGAGGAGGTTGGACGGTGATTTTTGCAACCGCGAGTTAGGGTTGAGAGACAGATTGGGGGAGACGAGAGATGAGAGACGAGCTGAGAAGGTAGATGATGACGCGCCGAACTTGTGGAGATCAGCTAGGGATGAGAGGTACGGTGGACGGAGATTTTTGCAGCGGCAAGAAATTTTGAGAGGGATAACGGGGGAGACGCAATTTTTGAGGACGAGCGCCACAGATTGGGGGAGACGACGAACGAGAGACAGATGAGAGCCTCGGGGCAATTGCGAAATGGCACGGGTGTAATTAAGCTGAAGTTTCTGATGGATGCCGCTGCTTGTGTCATTCCAATTTCTATTTCAGCCGCTTCGATTGCATCGGACGGCCTTGATCGTTTTCGCCACAGATAGCTTCCCTGCGGCTGTGCACAGGCACAGTTTCCCCATATATATATATATATATATATATATATATATATATATATATATATATATATATATATATATAGAGCAAAAAATGTACCTAAGAACGTGCGCAGGTAGAATTACCTGCGCACGCCCCCTCTGTTCGGTGTTTGTAAGTATTTTTTTTTTGAATTTTTTTTTCAGTAGCTAGATATACTTGTTATGAAGCTCCCCACAAAATTTCAGGTCAATCCGACACCGTTTGAGCCTCCGTTCATCGATTTCAAAAACGTTGCGCAAAACTGTCCAGATTCGGACAGTTTTGCGCAACGTTTTTGAAATCGATGAACGGAGGCTCAAACGGTGTCGGATTGACCTGAAATTTTGTGGGGAGCTTCATAACAAGTATATCTAGCTACTGCAAAAAAATATTTCAAAAAAAAATATTTAGAAACCCCGAACAGAGGGGGCGTGCGCAGGTAATTCTACCTGCGCACGTTCTCAGGCACATTTGCCCCATATATATATATATATATATATATATATATATATATATATATATATATATATATATATATATATATATATATATATATATATATATATATATATATATCATGTGGCAGTATAAGACTAGTTGTTATCCTAAAACACATAAGTTATTACTAGTCTTAAATATCAATAAGTTAGAGAGATCAGTGGGGTTAATAAATTATATACATAAACTGTTAGTTTTTAAAGTCATCTTGTTAATTTTTATGACATATTAACTACGTTAGTTTAAACATTATAAAGTTTCATAATAAGTTAATGGTGTTAATTTATTATTATTAGTAAGTTATTTTTTAATAACATGAGTTAGTACCTCAGTACAATCATCAGTAGCGCGCGCGCACACACACACACACATGTTAGTACGAATTATTTGGTTGGTGGCATTAATAACACTATGTAAATGAGTGGCAGTAATTATAATATTAGTCATATTAATAGTGTAAGTTAGCAGTAAGTAAATTTTTGTTATATAATGTTATTATATACTATAACATATATAGTGTTCGTTAGTAGATTACATTCATAACAGGTTATGAACATCACCTTAGGATAGCGAACCTAATAGAAACAGATTATTATTTACTTATGCCGGGACGAACCTAATTCAGTAATATGTTTGTTAACCAGAGAACCAGTCGTTTCATAGCGTAACGCTCGTCAAGACGAACCCACGACACCCAATTCACCGAAACAGGCAAGTGAGTGAATTATTGAAGCTTAATGTTCTTAACCAATTAACTTCCTTGTTTTAGAATGTGCTAAATGTCATATGACAATGCTGATTGTTAATTTGTCACCATGCATAACTTCATGTTGTACACACACTTGGTTAAATGAACAGTGATGGAATACCTTGATGAAACAGAATATCTTGATGGAATGGAATATCTTGAATTCGTGAACTCGTGCATTGATTATGCTAGTTCGTGTTTCAACACAACATTTGGGGTGGGGTTATGGTTGAGCGGTCACTAAGCATGTGAAAGGGCCACCCTTCAAGAGCACCACCCGCATGCGGTGGGTAGCGTCAATCACGGTTATACCCCCATGAGAAGGTGCGATTCACTCACCACATCTTAAAGGCGAGAACCTTATGCACCAGCTCTCAGGAGCCATACAATAAGGTGCCTTCGAGTTCGGTTGAGTATTCGACTCAAGGTCGATGCTGAATTCCAGAGCTCGATCAGGCAGCGATCCAGAAATATCCTCTAGGAATACGTCTTCGAAATCTGTAACCCTTGCAAGCTTCTCATGTTCGACTTGTACGGATGCGACAATTACTATGTTCTGCTGGGCCCGAAGTTTGCTAGGTCCGAACGAGCAACTACTGAGTGAGAAACCACTAAGATGACACCTAAGACGATATTAACTAGATCTTAGCAAGGGTGTCTAACTAACGAGAATGTGTGTCTAATTAAATCTTCCTACAATCCTGGTCTAATGGGTCTCCCTATCATGCTGAGACAATGAACTCGGGTAAATTTTGTGTACGAGATAATTCTAGACGTTTTGGCTAATAATAGTATTTCAATTGTTCTGAAGTTTGCAATTGCACGACCTGCATGGGCCACCACTAAAACCGTAACGCCCCGCTTCCCAAAAATAACGGAAGCTAGAACGTTTTAAAGGTCCGCATGAACTGGAATGGTGAACTCGAGTTCACTAAGCGTCTGTGATAACAACATCATGGCAGGTTTCTTGCATGCATTCAGAATAATAAAAACATTCATTAATTTAAAGCCACATCCAGAAGTTCATACACGAAATAAAGCGACAAGGCCTCAGCATGGCCAAAGAAAACTACAACAGGGAACATGCCTTACTACAAAGAGCTAAAGCAAATCTAAAAGAAACAACAATAGGACACGCCTCTAGTCCTGCGCAGGGAGCGACTCCTGATCAACAAGCTCTTGGCTCTCTGGGTTGACTACCACAAAAAACTTATGCTTCTAGTAACCTGTCTCGTGATCTGACATACATTCCAAAACATGAATGTATGTCAGTAAGGGTCTGGCAAGTAAAAGTAAGACGACCCAAGGCAAGGTGTACGAATAGTAACAAATTACGAAGCATTAACAGATTATACAAGATGTTAGTAGCATAGTTATAAACATGGCAATTTTAAAATATGTTGAAGTAATTCTAAGCATGGCAGTTCTAAAGAATTTAAAACGAGCACTAATGAACATGGCATTCTACAAATAGTATAATACTATTAACATGGGAAGTCTAGTGTACAACCGAAGTAACAATAATGAGTTCAAGTTCCGTGTCAATGCTTTCCATCATGTATAGGGTTTTCGCCTTTAAGACGTGGTGAGTGAATCGTTCTTCTCACGGTGGTACAGCCGTAATTGACGCTACACACCACATACGGGTGGTGCTCTTGAAGAGAGGATCCTTTCACATGCTTAGTGGCCACTAAACCCCAACCCCACCCAAAAGTTGTGCTGGAACACGAGCCAGCCTAAACGAGTTGCACGAGTTCACGAATTCAAGATTTCGCCTTTGAGGCGCACGAATCACGAATTCAAGATTTCAAGATGTTCTACTAATGTCCATTTTAGCAATGCGTGTACAAGTAAGATGTGAAGCATATGATCATATCAAATTCAGCATTTTCATGGATTACAACATTCCAAAACAGCTTAAACAATGAAATTAATTGGTTGTTTATTAAACATGTTGTAATCAAATATTTTTTGTTATCTACTCTTAAATTTTATACATGCGATATTTTATGTCAATGTGTCACATATTAAGTATGGATCGTCATGGTATTTTTTATGGACGTCATTTTACGGTGAATTTCTTGTAAGCTTTAAGCGAAAAAGGCAATTTAAACATTAAACTTCAATAATCTGTAATTGTTTGCACACTTGCCTGATTTCAATGAACTTGGTGTCGTTGGGTTCGTCTTGACGAGCACTACACTACGGTATGACCAGTTCTCTGATTTGATTAAACATACATTCAAGTTAGGTTCTTCCCGACATATTAACATGTTAAACAACCCTTACGACGTCTAATAATCCGGTTTATATTAGATTCTCTATCCTAGGACGTGGGTTATAGATTAGTAAGGGATGACTACTAACTGTTGACGCAACGAAGGGGCAGCGACGACGCAGACAACAACTGTGACATGGAGAAGTTCGCCGGGCTTGTAGTTGGCAGATCTGGCGGTTAAGGGAACGGGGCGGCTGCCAACTGGAGCTAGCGGCCTGAGAGGGCTGAGGTGTTGGCAGTGCAACGAGAAGGGTCAGTAGGCATGGGCTGAGGCTACCGGCGGTCTGCAGGCAGCGACGGGCGGCGGTTTCAGCTGACGGGGTGGCAGGGGGTGACGGGAGCAGGGTTGGTGGTCGTCGGGAGGAAGGAGATGGAAGGGGCGAGGCGCTGAGGGACTGGGTTATGCGCATGGAGAAGGAAGGAAGGAGGAGGCTGCGCGCGTGGAGAATTGGATCTGGGGGTGGCTTGGATGAGAGGCTGCGCGCGTGGTTGAGGCATTGTTGGTCGGAGGAGGAGCTGGCGGGCGTGGAGACTCGGGTGCTTAGGGTTTAAGGGGGTGTGCGGTTGCTGTAGGGGAGAGGAAAGGGTGTAGGGTTTTGAGGGGGAGAGATGAAACTGGGTTTATTTTGTGAGGCTGGGTTGATGCATGTGAGCCTGAGGAAAATAATGCATGCAACGAAAAAAAATGAAAAATGAAGAGAAAAGAAATGCAATGTGGCGGCTAAGAGGGGAGGTAGGTCTTAGGGTTTGGGGTTTAAGTTTTATGTATTATAATTGTGTAGTGTAGTGTGCGTAAGTGAGCCCTGGGTGATTTGTGCATGCAACGAGAGTCAAAAAGAAATGCCAAATGAATGTGGCAGCTTGGGTTAGGGAAATTAGGGTTTTTGTGTATAAATGGAAGGGTTTTGATTTAAATAAAAAGATTTAAAAACTAAAGGGAAATGGAAAGAAACAAGGAGATTAATTACAATTTAAGAGTGTGATTTAATAGCTATTAACATGGTTAAGAGTCTCCTATCTAAAATGGAAGGGGGATTAAAGCTAATGTAATTAGGGAAAGTTTGAACAATGAAAATAATAATTGGGAGAGAAATCATGGGATTTAATTATAAAAAATACTAAATTAGCTATAGGCTTTATTAAGATTTAACTAGGAAAGTTTTCAAAAGATTTGAATTTAAAATGTTTGAATTTGAAAATTTGTGTTAATTAATTAATGAATTTATATAACAAGTTTACATATGATTATAGTTAATAAAAATACATAAATATATAAGAGTGTATAAAGCTAATTAAATACGTACGTATACGAACACATATAATAATACGAATACGTATAATATTAATACATAATATGAATACACATTTAATTACAGATACGAAAATCACAAGACAAGATAAAATACATGCAAAAATATGTATTATAAACTACCGGCCGTTACAACAAGTAAGAGTTATCAATCTTTAGTTACAATCCAAGAGAAAAGCAATCTAAAATCATCTAAACTCTAATCTGCTCCTAAAATTACAGATAAAACAGAAAAAGATACAAAAACGGACCTAAAAGCTCGGTCCCCACAAATGACGGCGTCCATTCTTTTGAATAGCAACCATAGTAGTATCGGGTTTTGCCTTTGACCCGCTTTCAAACGGCCGCGTGGTTGAACCACGGGGCCGCGTCATTCTCTGTTGCTACCGCTTGGGTCGAGGTGAAAATGACTTGACCATGTGGTTTGAAACCACATGGTCGTGTGGTGCTGCCATTGAGGTGAAAATGACACAGCCGTATGGTTTGAAACCACACGACTGCATGGTTCTCTGTTTTATCTCGCTTGGTGATGAGAAAATGATGCGGCCATGTGATTTGAAACCTTACGGCCACGTGGTTCTCTGTTTGCTCTTTCTTGGTAAGGAGAGAAAACCACGCGGTCGTATGAACTTGGTTCATACGGCCGCGTCAATGTTGCGCTGCTGCTGGAGAATGATACGTGATGTGACCTTATTTTCTACTATTTTCACATTATCATTTCATTGCATCCCATGCCATTTTCGCATCCAAATCCCACATTTTACTACGATATTGTATTTCTGACGATATATTCGAGTTTCGTAGTGTTTTATGAGTTTTCAGGGATTTTGGAGCGATTTGGGACCCCACTTGGGTATGGACATATCCGACGCGTTCGTGAGCTTGTTGGCGAGGCTCTGGAGGAGTTCGCCACACTTTTGGAGTCATTGGAGGAGAAGAGAGAGAGTAGAGGAGAGAGAGGAGAGCTTCAGCAGCTGCTGGAGAGTTTTTCCCAGACTGCTCGGTCGAGCAGTTCAGTTGCTCGGACCGAGCAGCTTCAAATGAAAGAAAGGATCTGATACGGGCTGGCTCGGACCGAGTAGTTCATCTGCTCGGTCGAGCATCATCAAATTCCAAAGCTGAAGCAATCCCAGCGACACGACCTGAGCAGCTCTTTGGTGACCAAGTTAGCCTCTGCTCGGACCGAGCAGAGCTGACTCGGTCCGGGCAGGCAGAGTAAAGATTTGGAGAATTTTCGATTCCCTGTAGTACTCGATCGAGCAGCTCACCTGCTCGGTCTGAGCGACCGAACGAGCAACACATTGCTCGACCAAGTCACCTACTCGATCGATAATGCCAGAGCAATTTTTGGAAAGTCTTCTGAAGCCGTCGATTGCGCGATTTTTGCACTGAAGGCCGAGGGAGCTGGCACTACAACAAAACTAGTCATTTACAACTTTTATGAGACAACGTTTCTATTTTGGTAGTTGTAATAAATGTTTAACACAACTTGTTTCTCTCTGAAAGTTGTAAAAAATGTTTATTACAACTTTTTTTTGTGGATAGTTGTAAAAAATGTTTATTACAACATTTTTTTTCGTGAATAGTTGTAAATGTTAATTTTGACACTACAACTTTTTTTCTCTGAAAGTTGTAAAAAATGTTTAGTACAACTTTTTTCATGGATAATTGTAAAAAATGGTTATTACAACTTTTCTAAATGAATGGTTGTAAATGTAAAAAATGTTATTTCTCATGTTAATTTTGATTCAATCGGACGACACAAGAGAAATAACAATCGCGGCGACCGCTGTGGACGTTTATTCCCTTCGTGAAAATTACCAATGTGCCACTCACATTCATTCGAGGCATCAAACTTCATTTCGTTTTCCTCTCGTTCTCCCATCGCGATCATGAGAGCCCCAGGAAAAAAAATCCTCCGCATGATTATCAAGCTGCGCCTGCGCCCCCATTGCGCCCCCATACGCCCTAGCTCGCAATCTCATCGTGCCCTAGCTCACGATCCCCTCTCTCCCTCGCAAAGAACCCTCGCTAGCCAGTTCGCCCAACCCTAGGGTTTCACAGGTACTCTCTTTTCCTCCTCTGGCCGATTTGCCTTCTCGCATGAACCCCAATTCCCCACAATTCCTTTTTTTGGGTGAAATTAGGGTTTTGGCTAATTTTTCGCTGAGGCGTATATTCATGTTTGTTGTGTAAATTTTTTGATTGTTTACGTGCCGAAATGTGAATTGGATTGGTTGCTTGAGAGGGACCGCTTCGGTTGCCATGATTGTTTACTGTAGGTTTTCAGTTGGCAGGATTTTTAGATATTCCGTTCATTGTTTCTTTCTGGGTATGGTGTTCTTCACTAAGAAAGTGATGTATACGAATCATTCGTAAATGATGAATGAATCAGATTTTTTAATACAGAAATTTCTGTGGGTTTTGTATATGGAAAATATATCTTTACTAAGATTTTTAGATATTGTTGGATCATGAGTTGTGTTGTTAGAGTTAGACAATCCTTCAGAATTTTCAGTTTGTAATTCATGTTGTTTGCATGTATTCCAGTGACCAGAAGGTTCCATGCAACTGCGGCGAAGAGTGGAGGTCATGGCCATAGTTCGGAGCCTTATTACCTGCTTGCAAAGCATATGTACAACTTGGACGGGATGAATCATCAGAAGCTGAAAATGTCTCTCGTGGTTCTAGCTGCATTCAGCATTGGTGTTACTGTTCCTGTCTATGCCGTGATCTTCCAACAGAAGAAGACGGCCTCTGGATGATGCCAAGTGCAGTGCTTCAAATACTTTTTGAATTTGAGGTAGTTGTATTTACAGTTGCTTTTTCACGTGAATATGCTTTTTGAGTTCTGTCGTGTTAACATATAAGGCATGCTCTATGTGGCATCCTTTTTCCTCTTTTTAGTTTTATGTTTTTGGATGATTAACGATTGAAAAAACTTCCTGTTTTTGTGCATGCTTTGCTTAACTTTTAAGTCATTGTTCTAAGTCTCTAAATTCTACTTAGCAATTGTATTCTAACTATTAATTGAGTAGTTATTAGTGACTATGAGACTATGTTTGCACATATTTGTTTCAAAGCTTGATTCCTTGCTCAAATCACCATTTTCAGCGCCATTGATTTTGGTGGGTTATGCTAAATATGTTCACATACCATGATACGCTTACTCTAGGTTTAATTCTCACATGGTATTTTGAATACATTCTTTCAAAAAAGTTCATTTTTTGATCTTTTTATTATTGTGACTAATGCTTAAAGGGTCAATGTTATTGAGCTTTTGGTGAATCCTAATGTGTTTGTAGTCAAACTTTCCCATTTTTATCAAAGTTCCATGCGATTCTTTAGTTGGCATTGTCTTTGCTTCTTTCTTTATAATTGAACCTTTAATTAGCGTTGACAATTCACAAATTGGTTTCATTCTTGTGTTTATCTTGTTGTTGTTTTTGCAGAGTCATTCCAAAGTATTTGATGCCGAAGGAGGTGAGTTTAGACCCGCAAACTACTGAATTCTTGTTGTTTAAGTTACAAACTCCAACTTCTTTATTTTTAAAAGATGGGATACTTTGGGACATTAGAGCACATATTCCTGCAAAGGGAACAGAGCACATATTCAAGTACTTTTTATAATGTCTATTATATGCATTATGTCCCCATATTGTTTTATAGTTCTGGGTCTGATGTATTTAGCTTCATATTCCATGCGCAGACATCATGCTACTCATTCTATAAATTTTCATACGGGGACTGATTCTTTGGAAGTTATGTTGGGTGGTTAAGTTAGTTGGCTTAATTAATTGTGCTTGAGTTTAATTAACCTGTGTAAGGTGCTTGTCTTAGTCACGAAGATTCTTTAAATCCTAACTTAAGGAGGAGTTTGTATTGCATTTTTTTAATGTCATCAAGCATATGACTCTTACAAGCATTTGATTCTTTTTATGTGCGATATAACTGGAAATGCTACAATATAGGATCCAATTCATACTCTTCATATTTTATACAGCGTCATGTTAGACACCATGAATTTTATATCTGTTGTCAGAGACTGCACCAAGTAGGATATCCAATTCAATCACTCTACATAAATGAATGAAGATACCCACATATATATAATGATATGTTGAAATAAGGATAAAATATAGTAAGATATCTCAACAATGATAAAAAACATAAATGAATGAAGATTCCACCTTGCATGCATAGAGATGTTATTGGTATCACAAAAAATTTACAAACTCAATTTTTCTTTAGTTTTTCATTCATTCCTCATAAGAAACAGACTCCTATTCAGACTTGAAATTCAGCAGAAATGGGAATTGTTTTATGATAATCGTTGATTAATTCTACTTGTTATGGTTTCGCATATAACCAATTCTATTATTACTTGTCAATAAATCTGTATTTTCCTAGATTAATTTATTGTCTGTATTTGACAAGAAAGGACAGACTGCACTTCATTTGGCAGCCAAATTACAAACCTAGATATAGGGGAGGAGCTTCTCAAGAGTGAAATTCCAGTGGTCAACTTTGTAGACACAAAAGGAAACACAGCATTGCATATAGCAGCTAGGAAGGGCCAGGCACAGGTGAAGTGCTACTAACTTGTTTGTTTCCAGGCTTACCTGCGCGGCCAGTAAGGCGCCATGGCACAAAATTATGATGAACATTATAGCACGGTGACAAATCATCCCCAGCTCAACTGATGGTCTGTGTAACAGATGCCTAGAGCTTCTAGCTGGACATCATCTCTGGTGAAACTTACATGTAAGTTGGAAAGACATGAAATGCTTTCTGCCGTAAGCCCTACCCATCAAAATTCTGATCAAAGTTGACATTATCTGGATGATCCTTGGAAATCACATTCTCCAAATGGTCATTGTGTTCCACAGAAGATGATGCTCACCGACCAAAATGTAAAGAACTACCGGTGCCCATAGTCTTCATCACGTTTTCTTTGGAAACACAAGGATCATTACGTTTAGACAAATGCCCAAAAAACCAAGTTTACTTGTACTGGACTTATAAGACAAGCAGCAACCTGACAGGTTCCCCGTAGTCCTCCCTGAATCCAAATGACGTTGTGATACCGCGTCTTGCATGAACATTTCCTTCAAGAAAATAAAAGCACGTGGTCTTGTAAAAGAGATTTATACTGTTTGCTCGTACATGAGTTCGGTATGTAATTTGTTATCCATCTGATATGCTTTATAATTAGTTAATAACAGGAATCGTTTACCTCACTAGGTACCTGTGACTGAAAAGATGCATGGTGAGACTTCAGATGTTCCACTGCAAATGAACTCTCTGGAGCAGAGATGCTTGCTGTTGGTAGCATTACCGGCTGATGTGAGGTTGTGCACCGGCTTGTTGGATCAAACGAGCTGTTCCCTGCGGAATCTTGGTTAAGGGGCAGCATTCCTAATACACCCAAATTCATTGCAGATGTGTTGTCTGCAAAGCTCATGCACAGCTGAGAAGCTTGCAATGGATGTACAGCCCCGGGCAGATACATAGGGATGGGAAGCCAGACCGTTCCTCATTGACAGCAGCTGGAAAAAAAATTCCTGATGAAAGAAATGACCAACATCAGCAATAAGGGTAATTAGCGTGAAAGATGAATATATAGTTAGGATAATTAGCTTGAAAGATGAATATATGGTTTAATCGTCAAGAAAAGTATGTTTTACTTTTAAGTAAAAATCATACATACTAGGAAGCATCGTCACAGGACAGGTGCAGGCACATGGATCACAGATAGAAACACGGGATACATCAAATTTCTAGGTAGGATACATAGACACGACCATATAAAATATCATGATATAATATACACACAGCAAACAAAACATTAAAAACATATATGTAATATTTAATCACCTAATTTAGATAAGTTCTGGGAAGCATGGACATTGACATGGACATGGGATATAGATTGTTTGTTTCTCATCCTTTTCGGTATGTACTGAATTTCTTGTTTGTCTGAATTCTATGAGTTACCATCTTTTTTATATATTACATTAAATGCTTTGCTATTGCTACTGGTAAAAATTCATCGTGCATAAATTTATGACAATAGGGGTTGTGATGGATTAGTATTTGATAGTACAATTTATCAGGGATAATTATCCATGTCACAAGTCAACATAGACTTAACTACTATAGCAGTTAATCACACAAAATCCAGCAAAATTGTTGCCTATTCCAGAAGGATTTTAATCACTTTGTGACAGTTGACAAACAAAGTTAAACTACATGTAATCTTGTACCTTTTTAATGTTTTTCATTCTGGCTGATGCTGTGTTTCTGGCTGAAGTTAAACGAAGTTAAACCACAAGGCTGATGCTGTCTGTAGGATAGGCATCGATGGGAAGCTTGTACTAGTAAATGGCCAGCTCATTTTGCCATATACAGAGCTCAAGGATGGTGATATATTGGAAGTAAGAATTTGAATGCTTTTCATTCTGACAACTCTGCACATTGTATAGAAGCAGGTTATAGAATCGCTAGTGCCCATGACAGTCGATGGCTCTGCGTATAGTGTATTTTCCCAAATGAACAGCTTAATCTGAACTTCCTTGCACGTAGCTCATCTACACATGAATCAGAGAGCTGATATGTTCTTCCATGTAGATAATTATTATTCCACCATTGTAACAGTTTTGAGTGGGTTCATTATCTATCAGATATGATGTAAATTGTGACATAACAGTGAGACACTAGACCAGCAACATTGATTCTCTCTAGGAATTTATAGAAAGTATGTATTTATTGTACAAAATTGGTACATGTCATCAGTTGGATAATTAAGATAATAATGTGGATTTCATGACTTTTGTAGTTGCATTTTTGTTAATAACTTGTATTTTTTCCTTCATAAGATGACATTGGTTTCCCTAAATTATGACCCGTTGGTTAGTACCATTAACCCAGAATACATCGGTTCATGTATAACAATTCTGGATGCTTTGTTTTGTTTGCTTGGTACTTTTCCAGATCTTCTGTTTCATAGATGAATTGAAATTTCAGAATGCTAAATTATTCAAAGCTACTTTTGACTGTCCCAACTGTTTTTGTCGTCGTCATATTTTTCTGCAACCGCGTCATATTTTTGTCAACTACTACAAAGAGATTTGGAACAGCTGCAACCGCGTATTTTTTTTAAATTTTGGACCTTTTTCGCAACGTTTTATAAAAGTTGTAATAAATATTAGACAATGTTTAATAAAAGTTGTAATAGAGTTTTAAGCAAATATTTAAATCAGTTGTAATAGAAGTTTACATAACCTTTTATAAACGTTGTAATAAAGTTTACACAACTTTTTTTAAAAGTTGTAATGTCTCTTTACACAACCTTTTATAAACGTTGTAATAGAAGTTTACACAACGTTTATTAAAAGTTGTAATATCTCTTTACACAACTTTTTATAAACGTTGTAATTGAAGTTTACACAACGTTTAAAAAAAGTTGTAATATACATCTATTACAACGTTTGCTTACAACAGGCAGAAAAAGTGGTCTAAAGAACTGACTCTATTACAACTTCGCATATTACAACGTTTGTTAAAAAGTTGTCTGACACCTATTACAACCTTTTTTAGAAGTTGTCAATGACCATTTTTGTAATAGAGTCAGTTCAATAGAGGTTCACAAAAATGGTTGTAATAGGTGTCAGACAACTTTTTAACAAACGTTGTAATATGCGAAGTTGTAATAGAGTCAGTTCTTTAGACCACTTTTTCTGCCTGTTGTAAGCAAACGTTGTAATAGATGTATATTACAACTTTTTTAAACGTTGTGTAAACTTCAATTACAACGTTTATAAAAAGTTGTGTAAAGAGAAATTACAACTTTTAATAAACGTTGTGTAAACTTCTATTACAACGTTTATAAAAGGTTGTGTAAAGAGACATTACAACTTTTAAAAAAAGTTGTGTAAACTTTATTACAACGTTTTTAAAAGGTTATGTAAACTTCTATTACAACTGATTTAAATAGTTGCTTAAAACTCTATTGCAACTTTTATTAAACATTGTCTAATATTTATTACAACTTTTATAAAACGTTGCGAAAAAGATCCAAAATTTAAAAAAAATACGCGGTTGCAGCTGTTCCAAATCTCTCTGTAGTAGTTGACAAAAATATGACGCGGTTGCAGAAAAATATGACGACGACAAAAACAGTTGGGACAGTCAAAAGTAGCTTTGAATAATTTAGCATTCTGAAATTTCAATTCATCTATGAAACAGAAGATCTGGAAAAGTAAGCAAACAAAACAAAGCATCCAGAATTGTTATACATGAACCGATGTATTCTGGGTTAATGGTACTAACCAACGGGTCATAATTTAGGGAAACCAATGTCATCTTATGAAGGAAAAAAATACAATTTATTAACAAAAATGCAACTACAAAAGTCATGAAATCCACATTATTATCTTAATTATCCAACTGATGACATGTACCAATTTTGTACAATAAATACATACTTTCTATAAATTCCTAGAGAGAATCAATGTTGCTGGTCTAGTGTCTCACTGTTATGTCACAATTTACATCATATCTGATAGATAATGAACCCACTCGAAACTGTTACAATGGTGGAATAATAATTATCTACATGGAAGAACATATCAGCTCTCTGATTCATGTGTAGATGAGCTACGTGCAAGGAAGTTCAGATTAAGCTGTTCATTTGGGAAAATACACTATACGCAGAGCCATCGACTGTCATGGGCACTAGCGATTCTATAACCTGCTTCTATACAATGTGCAGAGTTGTCAGAATGAAAAGCATTCAAATTCTTACTTCCAATATATCACCATCCTTGAGCTCTGTATATGGCAAAATGAGCTGGCCATTTACTAGTACAAGCTTCCCATCGATGCCTATCCTACAGACAGCATCAGCCTTGTGGTTTAACTTCGTTTAACTTCAGCCAGAAACACAGCATCAGCCAGAATGAAAAACATTAAAAAGGTACAAGATTACATGTAGTTTAACTTTGTTTGTCAACTGTCACAAAGTGATTAAAATCCTTCTGGAATAGGCAACAATTTTGCTGGATTTTGTGTGATTAACTGCTATAGTAGTTAAGTCTATGTTGACTTGTGACATGGATAATTATCCCTGATAAATTGTACTATCAAATACTAATCCATCACAACCCCTATTGTCATAAATTTATGCACGATGAATTTTTACCAGTAGCAATAGCAAAGCATTTAATGTAATATATAAAAAAGATGGTAACTCATAGAATTCAGACAAACAAGAAATTCAGTACATACCGAAAAGGATGAGAAACAAACAATCTATATCCAATGTCCATGTCAATGTCCATGCTTCCCAGAACTTATCTAAATTAGGTGATTAAATATTACATATATGTTTTTAATGTTTTGTTTGCTGTGTGTATATTATATCATGATATTTTATATGGTCGTGTCTATGTATCCTACCTAGAAATTTGATGTATCCCGTGTTTCTATCTGTGATCCATGTGCCTGCACCTGTCCTGTGACGATGCTTCCTAGTATGTATGATTTTTACTTAAAAGTAAAACATACTTTTCTTGACGATTAAACCATATATTCATCTTTCAAGCTAATTATCCTAACTATATATTCATCTTTCACGCTAATTACCCTTATTGCTGATGTTGGTCATTTCTTTCATCGGGAATTTTTTTTCCAGCTGCTGTCAATGAGGAACGGTCTGGCTTCCCATCCCTATGTATCTGCCCGGGGCTGTACATCCATTGCAAGCTTCTCAGCTGTGCATGAGCTTTGCAGACAACACATCTGCAATGAATTTGGGTGTATTAGGAATGCTGCCCCTTAACCAAGATTCCGCAGGGAACAGCTCGTTTGATCCAACAAGCCGGTGCACAACCTCACATCAGCCAGTAATGCTACCAACAGCAAGCATCTCTGCTCCAGAGAGTTCATTTGCAGTGGAACATCTGAAGTCTCACCATGCATCTTTTCAGTCACAGGTACCTAGTGAGGTAAACGATTACTGTTATTAACTAATTATAAAGCATATCAGATGGATAACAAATTACATACCGAACTCATGTACGAGCAAACAGTATAAATCTCTTTTACAAGACCACGTGCTTTTATTTTCTTGAAGGAAATGTTCATGCAAGACGCGGTATCACAACGTCATTTGGATTCAGGGAGGACTACGGGGAACCTGTCAGGTTGCTGCTTGTCTTATAAGTCCAGTACAAGTAAACTTGGTTTTTTGGGCATTTGTCTAAACGTAATGATCCTTGTGTTTCCAAAGAAAACGTGATGAAGACTATGGGCACCGGTAGTTCTTTACATTTTGGTCGGTGAGCATCATCTTCTGTGGAACACAATGACCATTTGGAGAATGTGATTTCCAAGGATCATCCAGATAATGTCAACTTTGATCAGAATTTTGATGGGTAGGGCTTACGGCAGAAAGCGTTTCATGTCTTTCCAACTTACATGTAAGTTTCACCAGAGATGATGTCCAGCTAGAAGCTCTAGGCATCTGTTACACAGACCATCAGTTGAGCTGGGGATGATTTGTCACCGTGCTATAATGTTCATCATAATTTTGTGCCATGGCGCCTTACTGGCCGCGCAGGTAAGCCTGGAAACAAACAAGTTAGTAGCACTTCACCTGTGCCTGGCCCTTCCTAGCTGCTATATGCAATGCTGTGTTTCCTTTTGTGTCTACAAAGTTGACCACTGGAATTTCACTCTTGAGAAGCTCCTCCCCTATATCTAGGTTTGTAATTTGGCTGCCAAATGAAGTGCAGTCTGTCCTTTCTTGTCAAATACAGACAATAAATTAATCTAGGAAAATACAGATTTATTGACAAGTAATAATAGAATTGGTTATATGCGAAACCATAACAAGTAGAATTAATCAACGATTATCATAAAACAATTCCCATTTCTGCTGAATTTCAAGTCTGAATAGGAGTCTGTTTCTTATGAGGAATGAATGAAAAACTAAAGAAAAATTGAGTTTGTAAATTTTTTGTGATACCAATAACATCTCTATGCATGCAAGGTGGAATCTTCATTCATTTATGTTTTTTATCATTGTTGAGATATCTTACTATATTTTATCCTTATTTCAACATATCATTATATATATGTGGGTATCTTCATTCATTTATGTAGAGTGATTGAATTGGATATCCTACTTGGTGCAGTCTCTGACAACAGATATAAAATTCATGGTGTCTAACATGACGCTGTATAAAATATGAAGAGTATGAATTGGATCCTATATTGTAGCATTTCCAGTTATATCGCACATAAAAAGAATCAAATGCTTGTAAGAGTCATATGCTTGATGACATTAAAAAAATGCAATACAAACTCCTCCTTAAGTTAGGATTTAAAGAATCTTCGTGACTAAGACAAGCACCTTACACAGGTTAATTAAACTCAAGCACAATTAATTAAGCCAACTAACTTAACCACCCAACATAACTTCCAAAGAATCAGTCCCCGTATGAAAATTTATAGAATGAGTAGCATGATGTCTGCGCATGGAATATGAAGCTAAATACATCAGACCCAGAACTATAAAACAATATGGGGACATAATGCATATAATAGACATTATAAAAAGTACTTGAATATGTGCTCTGTTCCCTTTGCAGGAATATGTGCTCTAATGTCCCAAAGTATCCCATCTTTTAAAAATAAAGAAGTTGGAGTTTGTAACTTAAACAACAAGAATTCAGTAGTTTGCGGGTCTAAACTCACCTCCTTCGGCATCAAATACTTTGGAATGACTCTGCAAAAACAACAACAAGATAAACACAAGAATGAAACCAATTTGTGAATTGTCAACGCTAATTAAAGGTTCAATTATAAAGAAAGAAGCAAAGACAATGCCAACTAAAGAATCGCATGGAACTTTGATAAAAATGGGAAAGTTTGACTACAAACACATTAGGATTCACCAAAAGCTCAATAACATTGACCCTTTAAGCATTAGTCACAATAATAAAAAGATCAAAAAATGAACTTTTTTGAAAGAATGTATTCAAAATACCATGTGAGAATTAAACCTAGAGTAAGCGTATCATGGTATGTGAACATATTTAGCATAACCCACCAAAATCAATGGCGCTGAAAATGGTGATTTGAGCAAGGAATCAAGCTTTGAAACAAATATGTGCAAACATAGTCTCATAGTCACTAATAACTACTCAATTAATAGTTAGAATACAATTGCTAAGTAGAATTTAGAGACTTAGAACAATGACTTAAAAGTTAAGCAAAGCATGCACAAAACCAGGAAGTTTTTTCAATCGTTAATCATCCAAAAACATAAAACTAAAAAGAGGAAAAAGGATGCCACATAGAGCATGCCTTATATGTTAACATGACAGAACTCAAAAAGCATATTCACGTGAAAAAGCAACTGTAAATACAACTACCTCAAATTCAAAAAGTATTTGAAGCACTGCACTTGGCATCATCCAGAGGCCGTCTTCTTCTGTTGGAAGATCACGGCATAGACAGGAACAGTAACACCAATGCTGAATGCAGCTAGAACCACGAGAGACATTTTCAGCTTCTGATGATTCATCCCGTCCAAGTTGTACATATGCTTTGCAAGCAGGCAATAAGGCTCCGAACTATGGCCATGACCTCCACTCTTCGCCGCAGTTGCATGGAACCTTCTGGTCACTGGAATACATGCAAACAACATGAATTACAAACTGAAAATTCTGAAGGATTGTCTAACTCTAACAACACAACTCATGATCCAGCAATATCTAAAAATCTCAGTAAAGATATATTTTCCATATACAAAACCCACAGAAATTTCTGTATTAAAAAATCTGATTCATTCATCATTTACGAATGATTCGTATACATCACTTTCTTAGTGAAGAACACCATACCCAGAAAGAAACAATGAACGGAATATCTAAAAATCCTGCCAACTGAAAACCTACAGTAAACAATCATGGCAACCGAAGCGGTCCCTCTCAAGCAACCAATCCAATTCACATTTCAGCACGTAAACAATCAAAAAATTTACACAACAAACATGAATATACGCCTCAGCGAAAAATTAGCCAAAACCCTAATTTCACCCAAAAAAAAGGAATTGTGGGGAATTGGGGTTCATGCGAGAAGGCAAATCGGCCAGAGGAGGAAAAGAGAGTACCTGCGAAACCCTAGGGTTGGGCGAACTGGCTAGCGAGGGTTATTTGCGAGGGAGAGAGGGGATCGTGAGCTAGGGCACGATGAGATCGCGAGCTAGGGCGTATGGGGGCGCAGGCGCAGCTTGATAATCATGCGGAGGATTTTTTTCCTGGGGCTCTCATGATCGCGATGGGAGAACGAGAGGAAAACGAAATGAAGTTTGATGCCTCGAATGAATGTGAGTGGCACAGTGGTAATTTTCACGAAGGGAATAAACGTCCACAGCGGTCGCCGCGATTGTTATTTCTCTTGTGTCGTTCGATTGAATCAAAATTAACATGAGAAATAACATTTTTTACATTTACAACCATTCATTTAGAAAAGTTGTAATAACCATTTTTTACAATTATCCATGAAAAAAGTTGTACTAAACATTTTTTACAACTTTCAGAGAAAAAAAGTTGTAGTGTCAAAATTAACATTTACAACTATTCACGAAAAAAAATGTTGTAATAAACATTTTTTACAACTATCCACGAAAAAAGTTGTAATAAACATTTTTTACAACTTTCAGAGAGAAACAAGTTGTGTTAAACATTTATTACAACTACCAAAATAGAAACGTTGTCTCATAAAAGTTGTAAATGACTAGTTTTGTTGTAGTGTGTGAGTAGATCTTTCTTGGGTTGAAGGGTTAGCCCTAGGATCCTAGGAGGAAGACGTAGATCTGAATCCCTACATTGAATCGAGGATTTAGGGGAGTATTTCGGTCGATCTACCGAATCCATAGATAACTCGTACTGAGATCATGCCCACAGTTTGTGGAACTGATGTGCTTAAGGGGTATCTAGGGATTCGAATAGGGAAATCGGTGGATCCAATCGAGGCTCGTGACCATACCCAGGTCATTCTTTGAAGAGATCCATCGACGAACTATACCGCTACGTTGACGGCTACCGACATTGCGTCAACGAGAGCCACCGAAATATCTCACAATTCTAACCCATGAGAGTGGTACGAATTGGGAGATTAATCCCCTAGCCCTAATGCAATGTAAGGATCCTATTCCAACGTCGAACCCTGACGATCTTAGTGGCAATCCCTAATGCCCTAGTCCTTTCTATTAGTGAAACAACAACACCCAACCAACAACTCCAACCCGATAGCTATCTCACTTCGAGATCTAGAAATAAACTGAGAGTCCATACACACTATCACCGTCCCTGTAGGATTCGATATCATTTATACTATAACTCGACACCGTCTGCTTGCGGATTGAGCCCAGAATTGAAGCCTAGGGGCCATACCATGCTTGGTGATCGTGACACCGCCAGGTGGAATCTAGGTGTAGGTTTCAGGTGCATCGAGTTTTTGGCGCCGTTGCCGGGAAGGCAATAATGTTTATCTTAGTTTATTTTTATTTTGTGAAGTTTGCTAGCATTCTAATTATTTCCCACCTTTCCTTCATTTTTATTCTTTTTATTTATTTCGGTGATACTGACGGTATTTATTTGAGTTTTGTTTGTGCATGAACACTCACTACAAGGGATCTACCAGAGAATTATTATTCGATCCCGAGATCGAGAAGACAGCCAGGGCTTTGAGAGCCTCAAGTAGAAGTTCATCTCCCTCCGCTCAGATGGCAGAAAACAATCCTCCTCCTCCTCCTCGCACCTGGTCCATCAGGGACCATATGAAACCAACGTTCGGGAACAACTCCTCCATCCTCAGATCGCAACTGGCGGCAGCGAGTTTCGAGCTAAAGACGGGGTTGATTAATCTAATGCAGCAGGATCCCTTCCACGAGCATCTGCATGAAAATCCCAACCATCACATTGACACCTTCCTGGCAAAGTGTGATACGTTCAAAGCAAAGAACGTTAGTGATGATGCTGTGAAGTTGCGGCTTTTTCCGTTCACTTTGAGGGATAAAGCCTCATATTGGCTCCGGGCCCACCCTCCCAACCATTTCACCACCTGGAAGCTTGCGCTTGCATTTGTGGATAAGTTTTATCCACACTCGAAGACAGTGCGGATTCGTGGAGCGATTTCTAACTTCAAGCAGCTCCCATAGGAGTCACTTTACGAGGCATGGGAGGGTTCAAGGACCTCCAACATCAGTGTCCTCACCATGAGATCTAGCCCTGGGAATTGGTGCAGAGCTTTTACAACCAGCTCCAGCCTAGCACCAAGATGATCATCAATGCTGCGGCACAATGCGTCATACTTGATAAGTCTCCTGAGGAGGCTATAGACTTATTGGAGCACATGGCGGCCAACACTCAACAATGGAATGATGAACGGACTGTTGTGACCCAGATTCCTGAGGTTAAGGCTGCTAGCCACTTGGATTCTCACATAGAGACATTGTGCAAACAAGTGGCCCAGATTGAGCAGCGTCTGGACTCCATCCCTGCTTCACCCAACACATCGTATCATCTTGCAGAAGAGTATGTCGATCATGGCTATATCGCTAGTGATGCCCACTACGATGGTGCTGAGACATCTGAGTCAGTACAATACGTCCAAGGAGAGGGGCGGAATCAGTGGCAGCATCCTACTGCTCGGAATCACCTGGGTTTTTCTTATGGAAACCCAAGTGGAGGGCTACAACCTCCGCAATTTCAGAGACCTCCTCCTCCTCCTCAGCAGCAGCAGAACCAGCAGCATGGCGGATTTAGGCCAGCTGGGCCTTACCGACCGTCGGGTTACCAGTTCAACCGGCCTCCTCAGCAGAATTATGCGCCAAATCCACCCAAGTCCAATCTTGAAGTCACATTGAAGACTTTTATGAGTGGTCAGATCCGCTTTAATTAGGACACCTCGAACCAGTTCAAGAGTATCAATTCTTCACTTGACGAACTGAGGGGTCAAATGTCGCAGCTTTTGAAGAATCATGGGAGACAACCCTCATAGCCGGAGACAACCCCGAGAGCCCAAGCTAATGCCTGTGGTTTCAGTTACCACATGTGGAGGACGGGTGACTGACCTCGTCATGGTCCTGGTGCTAAATAAGGAGAAAGTCACTGTTGAAGAAGCCGTCAATAATGGCGATAGAGAAGAGGCTGCTGAAAGGCCTATAATTATTGAGAAGAAGGCAGTTGCACCACCCGCCACGTCTACTACAACACCTCCTCCTGTTGATGCTACAAGGAGTAAAGTTTCCCGACCTCCCCCTCCATACACGCAGAGGCTAACCCTAGCCAAGATGGAAAAGAAGTACTCCAAGTTCATGGAGTTATTGAAGGGAATTCAGCTGAACATCCCGTTCATGGACGCCATCACAGAGATCCCGATTTATGCCAGATTTTTGAAGGATCTCATTACGAGAAAGAGAAAACCTGAAGAAATCAAGCTATTGGAGGATTCCACCTCCGTTATCAAAAATCATCTCCCCCGGAAGCTGCCGGATCCGGGGAGCTTTACCGTGCCTTGCTCCATTGGAGGGATGCCTATCAACATAGCATTGATTGACTTAGGGCTAGCATCAGTTTAATGCCTCTCTCCATTTTCAAGAGACTTCAGACGGGAAGTGAGCTAGAACCAACGAGTATGTCCATCCAGCTTGCAGATCATTCCATCACCTACCTGGTGGGACTAGCAAGGGACGTCATCCTTCAAATACCTCCAGGATTATGTGTTTCCGTCGACTTCATTATCATGGATATGCCTGAGGGAGGGAGTTCCCAACTTATATTCGGCCGCCCCTTCATGGCGACGGCCGGTGTTCTGATCGATGTCCGAGAAGGGACACTCTCTCTCAATGTGAGAGATATCGAAGCTGAGTTCAGGCTACAAAATTCGATGAGAGAGCGAGCTCATGTGGAAGGGGCCAGCTATCTAGAGCTTCTTGAAGACAAAGCCATTGAGGATTTTACTTCCGAGGGGGTCATAAAGGACCCAATGAAGATAAGCATCGACGATGACGGCGACCCAACCTACAACAAAACGGTCATCGCGTACATCCGAGTATTGAATGAAGAACTTCTGAATCGTTCATCGAGTCATCAAGAACCGGAAACTATATGCTACTCAGAGGAGAGGCTTGAAGTAGGCGGAAACTAGATGCTGTCGGATCGCACCACCGTAAAGAATGACGCGCAACCACCACGCGCACCAAATGATAACTGATATATTTGAGGGAGTCAAGCTCACGACTAAAAACGAGCGCTTATTGGGAGGCAATCCAATTTCTTGGATTTCGGATTTTCTTTTCAGTTTCTTATCTTTTCTTTCATTTTTTCGAGATAAAACTATAAAAATCACAAAAATTTGATGAGTTCGTCTTTTGTATAGGATGGACAAGTGGGGTATGCGTATCGACATTATAAACTGAAGGAAGCCAGAGGAGAGCATCAGATTCGAAGATTTGGAGAGAAAACCAGGGAAAAATAAGAGGAAACAGGAGACACAGGAGACTCGACCGAGCAGCTTCACTGCTCGATCGAGCAGTGCAGACACCAAAAAGGAGGGAGTATATCGCTTCTTCTACATGGCCCGAGCAGCCTCCTGCTCGGTCCGAGTAGAAATCAACTCGGTCTGAGCAACCAATTACTCGGTCGAGTACTTTTGGAGTTGAGGAGAATCATCACTCTGCCAACACGACCAGATTAATATCGGCTCGGCCCGAACAGTAGGCGACTCGACCGAGCAGCCTATTACTCGGTCGAGTACTACATGCTTTTGGAGTTATCGAAAAATCATCACTCTGTCAACTTGGCCCGAGCATTTGTGGCTCGGTCCGAGCAGTTTTCAGCCCGACCGAGTAACTTCCTGCTCGACCGAGCAGGCTGAAGGGAGCATCCCTATATTTTTATCTCTTTCTTCCCGCAGCTTACTTGACCGAGCAATCATATTACTCGGTCCGAGTCATCCTATCTCCAACTTACTCGATCGAGCAACCGTATTGCTCGGTCCGAGTCATATATCACTGCTTTTCGGGCTGTATTAATTCACGCTGCGCCTTTCAACCATACTCGCTTTCACTTTTCAAAGCCGTAACCTAATCACCCCCCTTTCCTTCGCTCGACCCAACCCCTTTCCTTTCCCACTGCCGTCGTCACCTCTCCTGAGGCCGCTGACCACTCCACCACCATGCTCCTACTATCAGGGTATGGTGGTGCTATGACTCAACAGTCGGTCGAGCGTGACCTACCTTTCCTTCGAAGCCTCATTCGTCACATTCGAACCGACCCTCCACATGACTTCCAGCCAGATCCACCAACCACTCCTGGTCCACAGCAGAGGGATCCATCACCACCCCCAGAGGGTGGTGCCTCTGCTTGATGTCATCCTTACCTGCATCTGTCTTCCCTATATATTTTGTGCCCATCTGTCTTTTCGGGGCCCTACACTTGCATAGCTTGGGGGAGGAGCCACCCATGCATCATATTTCATTCCGCATTGCATCATGTCATGTTTTTAGTTTATTTCCTTTTTGCACAGTTTAATTTTATTCTCCCACCCACCCCACCCCTTTAGCATCATCTCCCACTCACGAGCGTTTTCTTAGTAGTGAGGACACTGCTAGGTTTAGCTTGGGGGATGAGCGCTACCGCTTTTATTTTGAATTTTTTTTACATTTTCCTCCCTTATTTCAGTTTTTATTTCACTTTTCACCGCTTTTTCATGTCGTTTTCTTTTTTTCTCATTTTGCATCATATTTTCTATTTTCACCATGCATGCATCTCTTTTTCTTTATTTTCCTCTTTTCTTTGCCCTTCTCTCTTTATTTGCGAGGGATGTTCCGCATGATGATATCTCTCGTGACCTTATTAGTCTTTTACGATGCTCACTTTCGTTGACATGCTATTAGGGTAAATTTCAGTTTTACTATCTATATGCGTGCATTTCTATTGCCGATCTATCTGATTTAATGCCTAAAATGAATTGAAAATCGAATGCATGAATTAGTATCTAGTATGCACTATGTTGGGTAATGCACCTAGATTCGCGCATCACTAGAACACTTGGAGCATCTGTTTTTATCTCAGTCACTTCTGTTTGCATGCCTGCTAATATTGTGCCTATTACTGCATGCCTTTTCAGTATTCTTTTAGAGGAATGAAAATATCCATGATATCTATGAGTTTAGTTAGGGTATTATTTTATCGAACCGTTGTACACCCTCTTATGAGTGAACCGAGAGTCTTACTATTTTTCCTTCTCCACATATCTATTTATATCTCTACATATCAGTTGGTTACACCACATAGCTATCTTTACCGCATCTCACTTCCCAAACCCAAAAAGGAAAAAGGTATAGCTTCTAAATGAAAGAAAAAAATGTGTGTATATATTCATATGTGAAAAAGAAAAGAAAACGAAAGAAAAAGAATAAATATTGTTTTATATCATTTCATTAGAAGCTATCATTTATACTAGGAAGAAAAAGAAAAATTCCATATCATGTTCTTAGATGCGACGCCTCAAGTTAAGCTTGGGGGGTAAACCAACTGATCACATGAGTGAGCATGACATTAGAGTGGAGACGGTGCATAACGGGGAGATTTAATAATACCTAAACTTTACGAATTGCTTTAGTTTTTGGAGATTTTTCATGAATCGAAATGAATATCTGAATGGTATGACTTTTTCTATTCTCTATTGCATGTTATGTGATTCTTTATGCTCCTTATGTATCTGTGATTGAAAAGGGCGTTGCCAACTTCTTTATACTAGACTCTATGGATTACATGAGATTGATATGATTTGATGGCGTTATTTCAGTAGATCACTATCCTTTGCCTGCATTGCGTGCTAGTCATATGATTTGTAAAACTAGAAATTGCCATTAGCATATATGTTTATCATTCAGAGCATCGTGATATACTAATTAGGCCTGAGATCTGACTGATCATCCCTAGCACTCTCCCCTCACTTCTATTCCCTTCTTTTTTTACTTTTCATCTCTTTCTATTTTCATTTTCTTATTTCTTTTTGTTTTCCTCCCGATTATTCGTCTTCCTCGAGGATGAGTAAGAAGTAAGCTTGGGGGATTTTAATGTGTCCATATTTTCTACTATTTTCACATCATCATTTCATTGCATCCCATGCTATTTTCGCATCCAAATCCCACATTTTACTACGATATTGTATTTCTGATGATATATTCGAGTTTCGTAGTGTTTTATGAGTTTTCAGGGATTTCGGAGCGATTTGGGACCCCACTTGGGTATAGACACATCCGACGTGTTCGTGAGCTCGTTGGCGAGGCTCTAGAGGAGTTCGCCACACTTTTGGAGTCATTGGAGGAGAAGAGAGAGCAGAGGAGAGAGAGGAGAGCTTCAGCAGCTGCTGGAGAGTTTTTCCCAGACTGGTCGGTCGAGCAGTTCAGTTGCTTGGACCGAGCATCTTCAAATGAAAGAAAGGAGCTGATACGGGCTGGCTCGGCCCGAGTAGTTCATCTGCTCGATCGAGCAGCGTCAAATTTCAAAGCTGAAGTAATCCCAGCGACACGACTCGAGCAGCTCTTTGGTGACCGAGTCAACCTCTGCTCGGACCGAGCAGAGCTGACTCGGTCTGGGCAGGCAGAGTAAAGATTTGGAGAACTTTCGATTTCCTGTAGTGCTCGGTCGAGCAGCTCACCTGCTCGACCCGAGCGACCGAACGAGCAACGCATTGCTCGACCGAGTCACCTACTCGGTCGGCAATGCCAGGGCTATTTTTTGGAAAGTCTTCTGAAGCCGTCGATTGCGCGAATTTTGCACTGAAGGCCGAGGGAGCTAGGCGACTGAGGGGAGCGACTCATTTTGAGATTTTTCTGAATAGTTTTAGAGAGCTGGGCGATTGTTAGAGAAACAACTTTTAGTTTAATTTTTGTTAAAGAATTTTGGATCGATATCTCTGGATTGTAGCTGCTGTTCTTGATTTTTCTTGCGCTTGGAAACTTGGAATTTTTTTTGGATCTATAAATTGCAATTCCTATCTATTTCTCGATGTAAGTCTTTTATCTCTATTTTTTGATTGCTATAATGTTTTCGTCTCTAAGAATGATGTTTTTATCCGCTACTATCGCCATGTGTGAGTAGATCTTTCTAGGGTTGATGGATTAGTACTAGGATCCTAGGGGGAAGATGTAGATCTGGATCCCTACATTGAATCGGGTATTTAGGGGAGTATTTCGGTCGATCCTACCGAATCCATAGATAACCCGTATTGAGATCATGCCCACGGTCTGTGGAACTGATGTGCTTAAGGGGTATCTAGGGATTCGAATAGGGAAATCGGTGGATCCAATCGAGGCTTGTGACCATGCACGGCTCGTGCTTTGAAGAGATCTATCGACGAACTATACCGCTACGTTGACGGCTACCGCCATTGCGCCAACGAGAGCCATCGAAATATCTCGCAATTCTAACCCACGAGAGTGGTACGAATTGGAAGAATAATCCCCTAGCCATAATGCAACGTAAGGATACCATTCCAACGTCGAACCCCGACGATCTTAGTGGCAATCCCTAATGCCCTAGTCCTTTCTATTAGTGAAACAACAACAACACCCAACCAACAACTCCAACCCGATTGCTATCTCACTTCGAGATCTAGAAATAAGCTGAGAGTCCATACACACTATCACCGTCTATGTGGGATTCGATATCATTTATACTATAACTCGACACCGTCCGCTTGCGGATTGAGCCCAGAATTGAAGCCTATGGTCTGATTCGTAGTGAAAAGTGTACATTTATAACCCCTAACTACACCCATCTTGTGCATATAACTCATTGAATCATGCTCACTTAACTATATTGCATTAATTCATCATAATTTGAGCGTATGACCTTATTTCAGCACAAATTCACTCTCTAAAGCTTTATAAACATGAATTGTATGTTCACATATTTTTCTGGATTTTTCAGGAGTCTCGAAGGAGACAAAATCAAGTAATTGGAGAAGTGAACATGTGGCCAGAACAGTCGACTGTCCTTACAACGACAGTCGCCTGTTATCTCGACAGTCGCTTAGAGCAAGCCAACGTGCAACACAATCGCCTGCAGACGGATTGACATTCGGCTGTACCACTGTGCAGTCGACTGCTAATTCTTCAGCAGTCGACTGTTTCATTTCCTCCCGAAGGACGAAGGAAATCCAACTCTCTGTCGATTTGAAGTTTCTGCAGCAGGCGACTGAATCACAAAAGATAGTCGTCTGTGTTATTCACAGTCAACTGTGATTTTCAAGACAGTCGCCTGCCCCTCCTTTGGAAGCTACGCTGCCTGACCAATGACAGGCGACTGGCGTTTGTTCAGCAGTCGCCTATTGCGGGTTTTTCCTGGCGGATCTGGGTTACGAGAAACGGGTTTTTCTTAACCCGATTTCTCCCCAGTCGTTGTGGACCTTGGATGCTTCATTGGAGGGTTAGGATGCAATGCCCTAGGGGTTTAAACCCCCTAAACTCTGATGAAACAAGGGGGTTCGGCAAAAGCTCGGTTTTACTGTTCTATTGGGGGTTTGAGACCCCCATCTTCTTCCCCAAGAGCTAGGGCTAGGGTGGAGCCATTGGAGGCTAGGAGAGCTTGGAGAAGCTTCAAGGAAGGGGAGAGCCTGCATTTCTAGGGCTTCTATTGGTGATCTCTTCCCTCTCTTGTAACATTTGGCCTCTATTGTTTTGTAATGAATATTATTGAATGATTGTTGAATGAGAGTGAGAACCATTTGATAGTTGTTTGATTTCTGGCTTGTAATAAATGTTTATTTTCTTTTCTTAATTGATTATTAAGTTTCTTTCATTATGAAGGCCTAGAGCCATGTGTGTGTGGATTGGGATTAGCTAGGGCTTGTGAAGTTGATTAGTGATAATTCATTGCTTGCATTTAATTGACCTAGCATGCCTTGAAATGGATGCTAGTAGTGTTGATTGATGGGTTGTGCCCTAGATTTCATTGAGTCGTGCACCACTCTTGGTGGAACTGTAGAACGGTGGTGTACCTTAAGGGTCACACCTACGTGCACCATCCTTGCATTCTATTGACACCGATGCAAGGATTGACTCACGAGCTTAAATTTGGGATTTCCAACCCACTAATCAACGCACGAATGAATCGTGCATTACCCTTGGTGGGGCCGTAGAACGGCGGTGTGCCTTAAGAGCATTACCTACGTGCACAACCCCGCATGCCTTGAAGTGGATGCGAGGGTTGATTCATTTATAGTGAACCCATTGCTAACCAACTCACAACCCTAATGACATCCCATTCCACACACTTCTCCTTGCTTGACTAGCTCCACACTTTGGTCTACACCCTACCTACCTTGGGTTTGGCTCGACATTGTCACCCCCACACTTCCACTCACCGCACGTGTTAGTTTAGTTGGTTGTACCAACACTTTTAGCATTCCTTAACCAATTGAGATTGTGAATGTGAAACAAATTATCTCTGTGGATTCGACCCCGTACTTACCGGGATTATATTGCTTTGACACTCCTACTCTTGGCAAGTGAGCGTGTGCATCCTACTTGGATTGTGCATGTTTCGCGGTCAATCATTTTGGCACCGTTGCCGGGGACGGCGTATCTTCATTTCACACTTTGGTTTTTGTTATGAAAATTTGGTGAGATCTTTCCATTTTATTGTCTATACTCATTGTGGATATCCGAGTTTGTTTTTCAATTTTTATAATCGTCAAAACTATAAAAAAATTAGGCTAATCTTGGAAAGTTTTGGCTTAAACTCAATTGTCTAGTTTATGTGGTTAAGGACTCCTCGAACACATAGACTAGTAAGAAACATAGCCATGGCTGATACCAACACCAACGGTAATGACAACACCAATCATAGTGAGGACAATCACTCTCAACATGAGGGTGATCGAAGTTTGAGATATGTGTTGAGGTCGAATAGGTCAGCTACCGGCTCATGCATTGTGCTTCCAGCCAATGCGAATTCTTTTAGCCCAAGACCTGGGATATTTCAAATTCTTTCCACTTTTCATAGTGTAGAGAAGGAGAACCCTTATCTACACATAAAGGAGTTTGAAGATGTCTGCCTCACATGTTCTGATGGAAAGGCAAGCAATGAAACCATTTATCTAAAAATGTTTCCTTTTTCTTTAAAGGATAAAGCTAAAAATTGGTTTAATGCTATACCTCCTCATACTATTAACTCCTGATTAGCAATGCAAGCTGAATTTCTGAAAAAGTTTTTTCTCTTACATAGGACTCAAGGATTAAAGCGGCAAATGGCAAATTTTTCTCAAAAGCCAAACGAAAGCTTTGACATCACTTGGGAAAGGTTCAAGGAGCTGCTTCTAGCATGTCCACATCATGGATTTGATGAGTACCGTCTCATCGGTTTCTTTTACGACGGACTCATCCCATCGATGAAGCGATTCGTGGAAATGATGTGCAACGGGGAATTTCTGGATAAGACACCGGAGGAGGCATGGGATTACTTAGAATCCATAGATGAGAATGCACGAAGTTGGAAGGCGACTCCTGAATCTGAGAGAAGAGAATTACCTCAACCTTTGGCCCGTGGAGGTCTCCTCACATTGACCCAAGAGGAAGCCTTAGAAGCAAGAATGGAGGCCATCATTTGCAAGAGACTTGAAGGGTTGCAGTTGAAAGGAGTGAAGGCCGTAACGGTTGGTAATGAAGGGCTATGTAACATGTGCAGTAGCGCAGACCATAGTATCACTCAATGTCCTAACCTACCGCTAGCAAAGGAAGTACTTCAAGACCACACTCAAGTGAATTATATGGCAAATTCCAACCAAGGGCAAGGATACAACAATTCCCACAATCAAGGCCCGAGTTGGAGGAATAGCCCGAATTTGAATTGGGGATCCCAAAGACAACAACAAACTCAACCATCATATCGTCCACCCTTCAACAACAACAACAATCAACAAGGCATCCAAAGGAGGAGGGATGAAACAAGTGAGCCCCAAGTGCAATCTCTGAGCGACACATTGCAACAATTCATCCAAATGCAAACAACGCAAAATCAATCAAATTTCCAACAATGGCAACAACTACAACAAACTCAGGCGCAACACCAACAACAATTTCAACAACCTATTGAGAATATGGCAAATCTTGCGGCAACTCTAGAGAAGGGCAAGCTTCCGACACAACCACTCCCTAACCCTAACATGAATTCATCATCGGGAGGGCCCAACGTCAAGTCTTGTCAAGCGGTGACAACCTTGAGGAGTGGTCGAAAACTTGAGAAGCCGGATCCACCGAGAGTCGAAGCGGGGATAGTTATGGAGAATGAAGCTACCCCAAATGACGATGTGCGAGAAAAAATATCGGACAGAGGCAGCTATTCCAAAGAGATCATCATTGAAGAGCCCAATCCGTACATTCCTCATGCACCTTTCCCTCAAAGGCTTCAACCTCCACGGAAAGATAAGTTCCAATCTGAAATCTGCGAAATATTTCAAAAATGTCAAATTAATATCCCTCTTCTTGATGCAATAAATCAAATTCCCGCATATGCTAAATTCTTAAAAGATTTATGCACCGTTAAGAGGAATGTTATTGTTAAAAAGGCCTTCCTAACACAACAAGTTAGTGCTATTGTGCAACACAATACTCCTACTAAATACAAGGATCCCGGCTCACCTATAATCCCATGCATCATAGGAACCAAAAAGATAGGTCAAGCCCTCCTTGATTTAGGTTCGAGTGATAATATTTTGCCTTATGACTTGTACATACAATTAGGACTTGGAGAATTAAAATCCACACCCATTATTCTCCAATTGGCCGTTAGATCCATCAAGGTACCCAAAGGTAGCATAGAGGACGTGCTCGTCCAAGTGGACAAATTTTACTACCCGGTGGACTTTGTGGTGTTGGAAATTCTTGGACCTCAAACCAAAACACCAACCCCCATCATTTTAGGTAGACCATTCCTAGCCACAAGCAATGCTATAATCAATTGTAGGGATGGTCAACTTAAAATCTCTTTTGGCAACATGACCCTTGACTTGAACATTTTCAATGCTTGTAAATTGCCATCGGGGGATGGTGAGTTTGAGGAAGCGTGCATGATTGAGACTCTAGTTGAAGAGCATTTTGATACGGAGTTTGTTGAAGTGCTTGATTTTGTTGATCATTTTTGTGAAAATATTGACACCGAGTGTTTTTCGCATGGCGCGGTGACTAAGTGGATGCCATCTTTTGAGCCGCTACCGTTGGACACACCTTGCCAAAGGCCATCAAACTGGAACACCCATCCTTGGATTTGAAGCCGTTGCCGCCATATTTGAAGTATGCATTTCTTGGGGAATCCGGCACATTCCCCGTGGTAATATCATCTAAACTTTCCAATGAGCAAGAAATGCAATTGCTAGATGTGCTTAAAACTCACAAGGGGGCAATTGGTTGGACAATTGCCGACATCAAAGGTATTGACCCCCTCATTTATAAGCACCACATCTACTTAGAGGATGACACCAAACCTACTAGAGAAATGCAACGTAGGTTAAATCCTAACCTAAAGGAAGTGGTAAAAGGTGAAATCCTTAAGCTTCTTGATGCGTGTATTATATACCCGATTGCCGATAGTAGATGGATTAGGCCCATTCAAGTTGTACCTAAGAAATCGGGGCTAACGGTTATTAAAAATGAAAACAATGAGATAGTCTCCATGCGAGCCACCACGGGATGGCGCATGTGCGTTGACTATAGGAAGCTTAATTCTAAGACCCGTAAAGATCACTTCCCTCTCCCATTTCTTGATCAAATCCTAGAGAGAGTGGCCGGACACGAATATTATTGCTTCCTTGATGGCTATTCCGGTTATTATCAAATTAAAATAGCACCCGAAGAACAAGAGCGGACCACCTTCACTTGTCCTTTTGGCACTTTTGCATTCCGGAGGATGCCATTTGGTCTATGTAATGCCCCCGCAACCTTTCAACGTTGTATGTTTAGCATTTTCCATGATATGGTTAAAAAGATTGTGGAGGTATTCATAGATGATTTCTTTGTGTATGGTAGCTCATTTAATAATTTTTTATCAAACTTGGCTTTTGTGTTAGATCGGTGCATCGAGAAAAACCTTCTCTTGAATTGGGAGAAATGCCATTTCATGACAACCGAAGGCTTAGTCCTCGGTCATATTGTATCCAAGGAAGGTATGCGCGTCGATAAAGCCAAGATCGAGGTAATAGAAAAGCTACCCACTCCTCGTTGCGTAAGAGGTATTCGATCATTTCTTGGGCATGCAGGTTTTTATAGGAGGTTCATAAAAGATTTTAGTTCTATATCTCAACCTCTTTGCATGCTTTTGAAAAATGATGTAGATTTTGCTTGGAGTAATGATTGTCAACTTGCTTTTGATAAGTTGAAAAATTTGCTCACATGTTCACCTATTCTTCAGGTGCCAGATTGGACATCACCCTTCGAAATCATGTGCGATGCTAGTGATTATTCGGTTGGTGCCATGCTTGGACAACGCAAGGACAATGTCCCCGTGGTGATTTACTATGCAAGCAAGGGCATGAATGAGGCTCAACGAAACTATACCACCACGGAGAAGGAGCTTTTAGCCGGTGTCTTCACGTTGGAGAAATTTAGGAGCTACATATTGGGATTCCCAATTACAATTTCACCGACCATGCCGCTCTTAAATATCTCCTTTCCAAGAAAGACGCTAAGCCTAGACTAATCCGTTGGATTTTGCTCTTGCAGGAATTCAACATCGCCATCAAGGACAAGAAGGGAGCAGAAAATCATGTTGTCGATCACCTTTCACGGTTAACAATGAGCATGGAGCCAGCAACCATCCCATTGAATGATTCATTTCCCGACGAACATCTTTTTACGGTCTCCCACACACTCCTATGGTATGCCGACATAATAAACTACTTGGTCACCGGTAAAACTCCTTCTACTTGGTCTCGCTAAGATTACAAAAGGTTCATCTTTGAGGTAAAATCTTTCTTTCCTTACCTTTACAAGTATTGTAATGACCAAATAATAAGTAGATGCATACCCGACCATGAGTTTGATAGTGTTTTACACTTTTGCCATGAAGGTGTGTGCGGTGGTCATTTTTCCGCCCAAAAGACCATAGCAAAAATTCTACAATGTGGTTTCTATTGGCCTAGCATGTTTAAGGACACTTATACATATTGTAAATCATGCTTAGCTTGCCAAAATTTGGAGGATTACTAAAATAAATATGATGCCTCTAAACCACATTCTTGAATTAGAAATCTTCGATTGTTGGGGCATTGATTTTATGGGGCCATTTCTCCCATCCTTTGGGTACATCTATATTTTGCTTGCTATAGATTATGTATCTAAATGGGTTGAGGCTATTCATTGTAGGACAAATGATGCGGCTATCGTGCTTAAATTCATGAAAGAAAACATTTTCGCACGATTTGGGATGCCAAAGGCTATGATAAGCGACAGAGGGTCACATTTCTGCAGCCGCCTCTTCACAAGCTTAATGAAAAAGTTTGGGGTGAAACACAAGGTCTCCACATCATACCACCCCCAAACCAATGGGCAAGCGGAGTTGGCGAATCGGGAGATCAAGAACATACTCCAAAAGACAGTGAATCCATCAAGGAAAGATTGGAGTACGCGTCTTCCCGAAGCATTGTGGGCGTACCGTACCGCCTACAAAACGGTTTTAGGGATGTCCCCATATCGCTTAGTTTTTGGAAAATTCTGCCACTTTCCCATTGAGCTTGAACATAAATCTTTTTGGGCAATTAAAAAGTTTAATTGTGAAATTGACCCCTCTTCTCGTAAATTGCAATTAGTGGAGCTCGAAGAGATAAGGAGAGAGGCATACAACAATTCCAAGCTTGTGAAGGAGAGGCTTAAATGCGCCCATGATCGAATCACCTTGAGGATAGAATTCACCCCGGGGGAGAAAGTGCTACTTTATAACTCAAGACTTCATCTCTTCCCCGGAAAGCTTCGTTCGAAGTGGATTGGACCTTTCATTGTTCGGGAGGTGTTTCCACATGGCGCGGTGACCGTTGCCAGCCCACGAAACGGCAATGAATTTAAGGTGAACGGCCAACGCTTAAAGCACTATCAAGAGCCGTGGACAAGGTTGTAAAAAACGCTAGGAGCTAGTCATTCGGATTGCTAGCGCCTGGCGCCCAGAGCATTAATCGGGGATTAATCGGGGATTAATCGGCCTAGGCGGATTTGCATTTTTTAATTATTTTATTTATTTTTATATAATATATTTATGTTTATATATAAATATATATTATTTAAAATACATCAAATATTTAATACATAGTAAATCAAATCCAGTTTACCTACTTTAGAGTATTTGTGTGCAACAAAATAAAATTTAAAAGATACTCTTGTGCAATTAAGCCATTTACCAAAAACGCCCAGACACCGCCCAGGAACCGCCTAAGAACCGCCCAGGAACCGCCTAGGAACCGCCCAGAGCGCCCAGACACCGCCCAGAACGCTTAGGCGGCCGATTAATCCCAAAAACGCCCAGATTGACCGCCCAGGCCATACTCAAAGCGTTTACTGGCCGCCTAGCGCCTAGGCGCCACCTAGGCGGCCACCCAGGCCGATTTTTAGAACACTTGCCGTGGAGCAGAGACGAGTACACCATGGAGCTTACAGAACCACCGTCGGGTGGAACCAACTAGGTGTGTTCGCTCCAAAACTTTCCTATCTAGTAAAATGTAGTAATGAATAACTCTTGCTCAAGCTTTCTTATCCTAGTTTATCCACCTTCATGCATATACTTCATCACACCCTTCAAACATTGAGGACCATGTTCATTTTTAGTTGGGGGTGTGGACTAGGATATAGAAACTTCGTGAGCATCTTTTTATCCTTTTTTGTGAATAAATTGAAAAAAAATATAGAAACTTCTTGAGCATCTTTTTATTATCTTCATCCTTTTTGTGAATAAATTGAAAAAAAGGATTTCCATCCATTACCAACATTTCCGCAACCCATAGCTTTTTGTTGGACCCATTGGTTAAATGTGGTGATCATTCCCAACTTTGGTAAAAATGTATTCTTGAAGTGGATTTTGGAAAATTAGGGTGTGTTGTATCTCTATGTACTAAGGGCAATTAATTATTTCTCTACATGCTTACAATTGGCCCTTTAACTTGAAGCTCATGACAATTATCACCCATTTGAAACCCTATAGTGATGTAGAAACCTTGGTATCAACGATCAATTGATTAAGCTTTAGGAATTTTAAAAATTCAGCTAGGTTTATATTCATGGATCCCAAGATAGTGACTTGAAGTTGGAGTTGCTCAAATGAATGCTATCAAATGCTACAATAATAAGTGCACTTGTGCACATTTGAATAAGGCATTAACTTTTACCATGGTACTTCGAATAAGGCAAAAATTGCCATGAAATTTGAGTAAATGCATAAATTTGAACCACAACTCATTTCCATGATTTTTGAGGGAGCAAGTGTTATATCCCATAAGCTCGAGAGTTTCTAAGGATCTTATATCATGAGATTGTGACATATTAAGGAATATACTAAGCTTAGGTGTGGATGGTGGAGTGTGTAAGAGGCATGAGGTTATAGTCTTTGGGAAGGGTGTATAGACTTGAGACCTTTGCCCTTATATATATGATTTCAACACCCTTTAGTAATGCCAATAATCCATGGATGGAATCAACATTGTATTTTGGGATTGGTCACTTATTTTGCTAGGGACTAGCAAAACGCTAGTTGGGGGTGTGATTATGAATAAATATTGCATATTCTAACCTTCATGCATATACTTCATCACACCCTTCAAACATTGAGGACCATGTTCATTTTTAGTTGGGGGTGTGGACTAGGATATAGAAACTTCTTGAGCATCTTTTTATTATTTTCATCCTTTTTTGTGAATAAATTGAAAAAAAAATATAGAAACTTCTTGAGCATCTTTTTATTATCTTCATCCTTTTTTGTGAATAAATTGAAAAAAAAGGATTTCCATCCATCACCAACATTTCTGCAACCCATAGCTTTTTGTTGGACCCATTGGTTAAATGTGGTGATCCTTCCCAACTTTGGTAAAAATGTATTCTTGAAGTGGATTTTGGAAAATTAGGGTGTGTTGTATCTCTATGTACTAAGGGCAATTAATTATTTCTCTACATGCTTACAATTGGCCCTTTAACTTGAAGCTCATGACAATTATCACCCATTTGAAACCCTATAGTGATGTAGAAACCTTGGTATCAACGATCAATTGATTAAGCTTTAGGAATTTTAAAAATTCAGCTAGGTTTATATTCATGGATCCCAAGATAGTGACTTGAAGTTGGAGTTGCTCAAATGAATGCTATCAAATGCTACAATAATAAGTGCACTTGTGCACATTTGAATAAGGCATTAACTTTTGCCATGGTACTTCGAATAAGGCAAAAATTGCCATGAAATTTGAGTAAATGCATAAATTTGAACCACAACTCATTTCCATGATTTTTGAGGGAGCAAGTGTTATATCCCATAAGCTCAAGAGTTTCTAAGGATCTTATATCATGAGATTGTGACATATTAAGGGATATACTAAGCTTAGGTGTGGATGGTGGAGTGTGTAAGAGGCATGAGGTTATAGTCTTTGGGAAGGGTGTATAGACTTGAGACCTTTGCCCTTATATATATATATGATTTCAACACCCTTTAGTAATGCCAATAATCCATGGATGGAATCAACATTGTATTTTGGGATTGGTCACTTATTTTGCTAGGGACTAGCAAAACGCTAGTTGGGGGGTGTGATTATGAATAAATATTGCATATTCTAACCACATAATCATCTACTCTTGTGCATATAATCCATGGAATCATGCTCTCTTAACTACATTTTCGCTAAATCATCATTTGTGAGCATATGATTTTATTCTTGCATTTCACTTCCCTAAGCATTATAAATGTCTATTATATTTATAGGGATTTTTTTGGAATTTTCAGGTGCCCTGTAAGGGACTAAATCAATTCAAGAAGATGAGTGCATAACAGTCGACTGCAGAAGCAAAGACAGTCGCCTGAAAACCCAACAGTCGACTGCCCAAACAACGGTAGTCACCTACCTTTAAAGAATTGAAGCTGGAGAAGCTGAAGCCCAATTACAGTCGACTGTAAGAGGATTGACAGTCGACTGTAATCTCATACAGTCGCATGTCATCTTCGCATCAGTCGACTGATATTTCAGATTTCTGAGGGAGCGAAATGAGCCAACTTTCTGTTATTTTGACATTTCTGCAACAAGCGACTGAAGAACAGAAAACAGTCGTATGTGGGTCACACAGTCGACTATGATATTTTCAGACAGTCGCATGTCCCCATTTGGAAGCAATAAGAACTTTCTGCTCTCAGTCGACTGCCATTTATTCGACAGTCAACTGATCGGGGGTTTTCGGCTGCAATCTAGGTTACGAGAAACATGTTTTTCTTAACCCGATTCCTCTCCAGTTGCTGTGAATCGTTGGATGAGGATTTGGATGGATGAGATGTAACCCCTAGGGGGTATAAAACACTACTATTCAGATGTAATAAGGGACAACGAAAATAGAACTTAATTTTTGCTATTTTTAGGTCATCTTCTTCCTTGAGAAGGGGATTAGGGTTTTTTGAGAGTTCTGAGTTTTCTGATTTCGTTTTTGCTATTGCTGAGACTGATTGCTGATTGAAGAAGCTTGTATTTGGTGACAAATCTCCAACTCTCTTTCTAATACATACTTGCTTTCATCCTTTGCATAGAACTATGTCCATTTTCATGAATGCTGATTTAGTCTTTGATATGCTAGGCTAGATTCATTGTGTGGGTGTTTTGGATTGATGTAGGATGTATTGATTGCTTTGCTAATGTTAATTTCCAGCACCCCTTGTTAATCCATGATGTTGGGTGAATTAAACTCCATGGAGGAGCTGAAGAACGGTGGTGCTTCGTAATTGTTGCATCCATGTATCCAATGTGTATTGCATATCTTGAAATGAATGCAAGACCCATTCAATCCATATTTCGTAATTTAGAAGTTTAAGTCATCCATCAATTCAATTTGTTAATTGGGTTGTGACCCATCTATTGAATCGTGCATTACCCGAAAGGGGCCGTAGAACGGTGGTTGTGCGTTGTGCACCACAACCTATATGCACTACTCTCACATACCTTAAAATGGGTATGAGAGTGATTCATGAGCTTCAATTAGGGGAAGAACCCAGTTAGCAATTACTTTTGGTGCACCCCATATGTGCTTAATTGAGTTATTTCCCGATCCTCATACCTTGAAATGGATGAGCGATCGAGTTATCATGGAATTAATATTTAGTAGAGCAATTGAATAATCCTACTGATATCCTCAACACCCGCACTCTTTCTCTCCCTTGCATCCAAACCTCAAGACATTACCCTAACTCTAGGGTGTTTAGATAAACCAACTCTCCAAACAATCATTCACCCCCATAGGGTGGTAAGAATCCTCAACCATTCTTTACATGCTCTAACTATTTGTGTGAATTTGCAGATTAGTTCCGTCTCTGTGGATACGATCCCGTACTCATCGGGTATATTATTTTCCGACCTCGTACGCTTGGGAGTATCACCTTTCTGGGAGAGTCAAGCAAATTGGCGCCATTGCCGGGGATGATGGCCAGTCCCAGTTTCCACTTCAGGATACAGAGCAGCAGGTCCAATGTCAGTCTGAGGAGCCACCTTTGGGCTCTTTTTCTTGCGACCCCATGGGACACCTAGCAGAGCAGGATGATGGGTTGCAGGAGAGCCAGGTAGAGGATGTAGAGAGCCTATATGTTGAGGATCAGGAGGAGATAGATGATGGAGTGTATGTCACCCACGATGGAGACACGATGCAGTTTCGTTGGGTTGGTGGTGATGATCAGATGGAGATGCATCCAGCGAGAGTGAGATAGATGACATCGGAGTGCCTGAGCCACATTACCATTCTGATCCATTACCACAGCTGGAGGTGTGCGAGCATCTTGGATGGACTGCTGAGATGGTTTACTACGGTGATATTGAGGAGGATGAGTGCATGGGATACAGCCTACAGACTACTTTGGAGCCCGAGCCCACCCTCCCTTCAGATTCGGTTCAACAGCCATCACTTCAGACACCTCAGGACACACATCAGTCTGTCATCCAGGATGAGGATATTCAGGGTGGATCACAGAGTCCAGGGACGACTACAGAGGCCATTACTTTCGATGATGAGGATGCGGCAAGCGACAGTGACTGTAAGATGATCTACATTGAGCCTGCGCTGCCTTCTCCTCCACACTTGCCCCTGCAGCCATTTCACCCTCCTCCTGAGGATTCGCATCAGCCAGGCGATAGCATCACCATTCAAAGAAGTTCTCATCACACTTTTCCCTTCATATCTGAATCTCACGCTTCATTTCCATATATCTTAGATTCAGATTGTCGTCATATATATTCATCTCCTTATTTTTATTATGACGACCCTATTTGGACTTCCTTCATTGGAAGTCTAACTTATTTTCCTTGGATTGACACAGCTTGTCTCCCGCAGGACACAGGAGTATATTCTAGGGAGATGCTAGGAGCTGTGTTGCTAGGATCCAAGGAAAGTGGAGAAGCAGCGTTTCCAAAGCAGCTGGCTGAGGAACGCAAGGATATGATTGAGCAGCTACCTCCACCATTACACATTCAGGATCCTCCTTTTGCTAAGGTGTATTCCTTCCTTTCCTTAGTGTAAATAAAGAAAAAAATAAAAATTTAGTTTGTTTTTGCATGTTTGCTTTAGTATGCTTATTGTCCCTCTAGCGTCGTTTAATAATATCTAGTTTCACTTCAACCATTGAGGACAATGCTTATTTCTAATTGGGGGGAGTGAACTACGAAGTTGGATGCTAGTTTTAGGTAGTTTTGAAAAAATTTGATGTTAATAAAAATTTTCTCATTCATCATCATCATTCATTCATTTTGAGAATATCATTTTGATGCCTCCATCCTTGCTTCCATCACATTGTTTTTGCTTAGTCCCTATATGCTTAATGCTATGCAATTTTTTCGGATTATTACTTTAGTATCAAATTTATAGATGTTTGATTGGCGTGTTTTAATTTCTTTTCCATTTTGGAGTCAAATGCTAATATGCCATGTATGAAGCGATTTTATATGTTTTGATGCTCTCTTTGAAATAATTCGGGAATAGTTTGGTGTAAGTAATTGCATGAATTGGGATGAATGACTCAGTTTTTGATTGGATTGGATGTGGCCATTATTTTATGTTTTGTTTTCCTCTTAAGGAGTGGGTGGATGAGTTGATAATTCATGTTTAGAATGAGAAATAGAATTAACATAAGTGAATGGTTTTTTAATTAAATTGAGTAGCCGGTGCCCCCACGAAACATTGGGGAGGACGCCAAAAATGAGATTTAGGAGATCATTCCATCCATTTGCCTATATAGCGTTATCGCGTGTATGCAAATGTGGTCGTGTTTGCATTTCATAGCATTATTGCGTGAATGCAAAACATAAACATACTAAAACAAAAAGAATACAAAAAAGAGAGAAAAAGAAAAGAAAAAGAAAAGAAAAAGAAAAAATTGAATGAAAAAATGAAAGAATAAGCAACATGAATGATTCAATCTCATATCCCACCACTTAGAAAGAATTTCTTTTGGTTTTGGCCATTTCCATGAAAATTGAAAATTTTGCCATGTGCGCATCTTCCCAAAGAATGCGATACGGTGCTTATTTCCTTACTTTTCTTAGAATTGGATTGAGGAGAATATCATTTATTATCTACTTTCATATATTGTGTATATTAGCTTTGAAATCAATTGGAAATAATATTTTTAGTATGCCATGATGATATTTTGAGTTTGGTGCATGTTTTTCACTTTAATCCGAAATTATCGCTTGTTTTGCTAGGGACTAGCAAAATGCTAGTTGTGGGTTTGATTCGTATTGAAAAGTACATATTTATACCACATAACTACACCCATCTTGTGCATATAACTCATTGAATCATGCTCACTTAACTATATTTGCATTAATTCATCATCATTTGAGCGTATGATCTTATTTTAGCACAAATTCACTCTCTAAAGCTTTATAAACATGAATTGTATGTTCACATATTTTTCTGGATTTTTCAGGAGTCTCGAAGGGGACAAAATCAAGTAATTGGAGAAATGAACATGTGGCCAGGACAGTCGACTGTCCTTACAACGACAGTCGCCTGTTATCTCGACAGTCGCTTGGAGCATGCCAATGTCCAACACAGTCGCATGCAGAAGGATTGACAGTCGGCTGCACCACTGTGCAGTCGACTGCTAATTCTTCAGCAGTCGACTGTTTCATCTCCTCCCGAAGGGCGAAGGAAATCCAACTCTCTGTCGATTTAAAGTTTCTGCAGCAGGCGACTGAAGCACAAAAGACAGTCGTCTGTGTTATTCACAGTCGACGGTGATTTTCAAGACAGTCGCCTGTCCCTCCTTTGGACGCTACGCTGCCTGACCAATTACAGGCGACTGACGTTTGTTCAGCAGTCGCCTGTTGCGGGTTTTTCCTGGCGGATCTGGGTTACGAGAAACGGGTTTTTCTTAACCCGATTTCTCCCCAGTCACTGTGGACTGTTGGATGCTTCATTGGAGGGTTAGGATCCAATGCCCTAGGGGTTTAAAACCCCTAAACTCTGATGAAACAAGGGGGTTCGGCAAAAGCTCGGTTTTATTGTTCTATTGGGGGTTTGAGACATCTTCTTCCCCAAGAGATAGGGCTAGGGTTGGAGCCATTGGAGGCTAGGAGAGCTTGGAGAAGCTTCAAGGAAGGGGAGAGCCTGCATTTCTAGGGCTTCTATTAGTGATCTCTTCCCTCTCTTGTAACATTTGGCATCTATTGTTTTGTAATGAATATTATTGAATGATTGTTGAATGAGAGTGAGAACCATTTGATAGTTGTTTGATTTCTGGCTTGTAATGAATGTTTATTTGCTTTTCTTAATTGATTATTAAGTTTATTTTATTATGAAGGCCTAGAGCCATGTGTGTGTGGATTGGGATTAGCTAGGGCTTGTGAAGTTGATTAGTGATAATTCATTGCTTGCATTTAATTGACCTAGCATGCCTTGAAATGGATGCTAGTAGTGCTGATTGATGGGTTGTGCCCTAGATTTCATTGAGTCGTGCACCACTCTTGGTGGAACCGTAGAATGGTGGTGTACCTTAAGGGTCACACCTATGTGCACCATCCTTGCATTCTATTGACACTGATGCAAGGATTGACTCACGAGCTTAAGTTAGGGATTTCCAATCCACTAATCAATACACGAATGAATCGTGCATTACCCTTGGTGGGGCCATAGAACGGCGGTGTGCCTTAAGGGTATTACCTACGTGCACAACCCCGCATGCCTTGAAGTGGATGCGAGGGTTGATTCATTTGGAGTGAACCCATTGCTAACCAACTCACAACTCTAATGACATCCCATTCCACACACTTCTCCTTGCTTGACTAGCTCCACACTTTGGTCTCCACCCTACCTACCTTGGGTTTGGCTCGACATTGTCACCCCCACACTTCCACTTACCGCACGTGTTAGTTTAGTTAGTTGTACCAACACTTTTAGCATTCCTTATCCAATTTAGATTGTGAACGTGAAACAAATTGTCTCTGTGGATTTGACCCCGTACTTACCGGGATTATATTGCTTTGACACTCCTACTCTTGGGAGGTGAGCGTGTGCATCCTACTTGGATTGTGCACGTTTCGCGGTCAATCAGTGGCCATACCACGCCTGGTGATCGTGACACCGCCAGGTGGAACCTAGGTGTAGGTTTCAGATGAGTCAATACGGCCGTATAAAGGCTCAAACTGTTGAAAAAACAGTTCATACAGCAACGTGGAAATTCCATTCGGCTACGTGGAATTTCCAACACGACCAAGCTGCACTCCAGAAAATCTAGAAAAATCAGATTTGAGCAAATGATGTGGCATTGAAATCAGGACAAGACACTCTTCAAAGGAAAAATAAGAAGGAGTGAAGTTGACCATGGGGTTGAAAGCAGATCTTCAGTCTTTGCCAGGCTTGTGCGCTTTTTGTGGCATCTCCTCCAAATTCCTCTTCTTTTGATTCCCTCTCCTCGTCTTGCTCGATCCTTTTACTCCATTGACTCTTCTTGGCACTTTTTTCCTTTTTAATGCTCCATTATTCTAAATTTGTTTCCTTTTTCCTGAAACACACGAATCGGAACCAAAGAGTAAAATGGAAACTAAAGCGCATGAAATAGAATGAAACAGTGAATAAAATGAGGCAAAAGCGTCGGAGATGAGCGTGAAATATATACATATAAACCACTCATCAAAATCCCCTAAGCTAAACTCTTCATCATCCTCGAGGAAGACAAAGAAAGAGAAAAGAGTGGGGTATGCATGCATTCAACAAATTATATCAAGAATTCCATGGCGACAAGTGATGCTCCCGAAACCAACACTTAAAATCCATCTAGCAAAGGCACGAATGCCGAGGGCTAGATGTAACCCAAGTGCGAATTCCCGATACCTAACGTAAGCGTATGGTGTTAAGTAATAGTATAAAAGATATCGATCCCACAGGGAGGTAAGTGACGCTATTGTCTTGGGTGACTTCTATATCTTAGAATAAAACTAGCAGTCGGTTTCAGAAGATTGTTTGTTGGAAGATTATAATCAATAATAAAAGACTAGGGCATTAGGACTCACCGCTAGGATCGTCGGATGTCGATGCTAGGCTAGGACTCTTACGTTGCATTGGCTTTATTAGGGATTGTCACTTCTAAGATGTAGAGCGCATGAGTCTAAGCGGCATGAATCTAACGTATCGCATACTATACCCCGCTTTTGTGATAAGCGCACACGTTCCGTGCATTAAGAATCGGTAATGTTCATGCCACTCTCGTAGATAGAATGATCTCAACTCAAGCCACTCTCGTGGATTAGAGCTTCGATGTGTTTTGGTGGCTCTTATTGACGCAATTACGATAGTCGTCAATTAGTAATATAGGACGTCGGTAGATCCCGTTAAGGCACGTGTAAGCGCCCCGCTCTCGCGATAGGCAGCACATGCCCTAATTGAACTCACTAACTCCCTAATTAAATCCATAGGATACTTCTTAAGCTAATCGCTTCCACTGACCATGGTCACAATCTCAGTACGAGATCTCCTACAAGTTTGGCTAGATCGACCAAAACACGTCCCTTTTATACCAACGCTACCTAAAAATCCCAACTTTACATCTAAATCCTAAGCTCCTATGGCTAATTTATTAGCCTCAGTTAAAACTACTCATGGATCATAGCGATAGCAATAAAAGATTCAATAGAAGCAAAAGAATTCATCTTGGCAATAGAAAACATCAAGAAGCAATAGAAAGTTTAGAGAATCATACCAACGCGTCGTAGAGTAATAGCAAACCAAAGAGAATTAAGAATATAAAGATTCCACACAATAAAGATGAATGAAAATCCAATTCTTAGTCTCTACAAATTAGAGACGGCACACGAATTTTCTAGATCTAAAAAATCTAATTAAAACTGAGGAAAATACTAAAAGTCTAGTCTCTACAAATATGGTAAAAATTGTACTTATATACAAGGGGTATGGACCCCACAAAATCTCTGAAAAACTGGGCACTTGGGCCGATCAACTTGACCGGTCGTGTCGCCCTACTCGGTGGAGTTGTGGCGCCTGCTCGGTCGAGCAGATATAAGGCTGCCGCTTGCTTCTGCTTCTGCTCTGGCTGATACGGGCTACTCAGTCGAGTAGCCCGTTCACTCAGTCGAGCTACCGTAGGTCTGAAGCTTCTCAAAACACTGCTCTGTCTGATGACGACTGGGTCGAGTGGGTGAACGGCTCGGTCGAGTGGGACATGTCCGTTTCCTTGTGAATTCTGCGTGTCAGCTCGGCCGAGTAGCTGTTGCTACTCGGTCAAGTCGTCTGGGAAACAGATTCCGAAGTGTCCATCTCTCACTCTCTTCTCCTCTTCTCCTCCAATCTTCTTTCTTGCCTTGGCAAACTCTTATGGAGCCTTGACAATGATGTACCGGACGTACCGGATGTGTCCACGTCTCAAAATAGCTCCAATTCGCTCCAAAACTCCTGAAAATCCATAAAGCTATACAGAACTCGAATATTGCATTAGAAGTGCGATAATGTATGAAAAAGTGGATTTTGGAGGCGAATATGATATGCAATGATGCAATAGATATATGTAAAATATGGACATATCAAAATCCAACAAGCTTACCTCTTACTCGTTCTCGATGAAGACGAATACGAGGCTCATCGGGTGATAAAATAAAAAAATTAGAAAAAGAATGGAAGAGGAGGGGGATGCTAGAGCATTCGATCAGATCTCAAGCCATAGTTACATATCACGATACTTCGAAGATGGATCACATACTAACAAGAATTTCATATCGTAACTAAACATATTACTTGCAAGCATTTAAGAGCAAAGGAAGGGATTCTCTAAATTCATGCAATCAATTCATATCCACATCGTGTAATTCATAGAGTTTAATATACAAATGTTGGCGATGCACTTTTCAATCAAAAGGTACAAGTGAATCATACAACAGCCAAACCAAGCATGCAATAAAGAATAGAATAAGAATCATGGCTTTCATATATTCATCTCAAATCATGAAAAATCTCCATAGCTACTATTTTTTGCAAAGTCTAAGTATTATCAAATATTCACAATTGTGCACAACTCCACTCTAATGGCGTACTCACTCATATAATCAAATGAATTCACACCCCCCAGCATAGCTTGATGCATCATATCTAAGGAATAATAATGGAATTTTTGTAGCATTTTTCCAAATATTTTTGTAGCTCCAAGTAGTAAAATAGAGAAATATTTTTCTTCTCTTCTTCTCTTTTTTTTTTCTTTTTGACTTTTTTTCTCTTTTTGTAGGAGCTATTGAATATGTATTTTTGCTTTTGGCTCCTTTTTGGCTTTTCTGGAGGCTAGCCTTTTCTTTTGGGATTTTTGGGAAGTGGATGCGGTATAAGTAGCTGTAAGGGGATGAGCCCAAGTGACATGTAAAGACTAAAAAGATATGAGGAAAAAGAATTAATATAACACTCAGTTCACTCATAAGATGTGCACAACATTTCAATAAGATAATACTTCAACTAAACTCAAAAGCAAGCATGGGTATTTTCAATCATTTCAACGAATAGTGAAGTCAAGCGATAAGGCATACAATCATAGCAGGCATGCAATAGAAAGCGAATAAGATAACAAGGCAGATGCTTCAGGTATTCTCATGATGCGTGAATCTTGGTGTATTTCCAACAAGAGCATACTAGATATTATTGCATACATTCAGTTTCAATTTATTGCACGCATTCATATAGAGAAATCATCAAAAGAAACATATATGCAAGCATATAGATAGCAAGACACTGAAATACTCTAAATAGCATGGCAAAGGATATAAGCATCGTGATAACTACTAAAACTAAGAGAGATATCATCATTCGGAATATATTTAACGAGCATGGGAAGAGAAAAGCGGAGAAAATAAAATAAAAGCATGCATGCAAGCACACCAAAACATGGAAAATATGATGCTAAATGAAAAAAAGAAAATGGTGGAAAATTGGGCGAAAATTGACAATAAAAAGGTGCAAAATGAAAGGAAGTATAAAAAATGAAAATAAAAGGAGATAGTGCTCATCCTCCAAACTAAACATAGTAATGTCCTCACTGCTGAGAACACACGTGGAAGACGGGAAAATGAGGCTAGGGGTGGGTGGAAAATAAAAGGAAAATAAATGAAAAATGAAACTATACAAATAAAAGGAAAAATGTAGATGCATGACCTAATGCCTAAGATGCAAAAATATGGACAAGCAGGAATATGATGCAAATGATGATATGATTGATATATATAAGTGGTGCAAAATGGGTCCTTCCCCAAGCTATGAGAGAAGGGGTCCCCAAAGAGAGATGGGCACAAAATAGGGGGGTAGGAGCAAAAATAATATAAGGATCAAGTACGGGCACCACCCTCTGGAGGTGGTGATGGGTCCCGCTGCTGAGGACCAGAAATAGGACCATCAGGCACAACAGGTGGGGCTCGACAAGTGTGTCAGCCGGTAGGTCAACAGATCGTGTAACAGGCTTAGAAGAGAGTGGAACAGCTGGTGTGTCTACAAGTGTGTGAGTGGGTGTGCCAACAGCAAAAGCGTCAACCAGTGGTGCAACCGACTCAACAGAAAAAGTGACAAGCCCTACAGAAGCATGAGAATGGGGTACATTGAATAGTGTGGCAGTGACAGGAAGAAAAAGGTCTGGCCTAAGAGGAGGGGTAGGTGCAAGTATAACAGTGGGTGCACGCTGGTACCTAAGAATACCAAGAATGGCGGTGAGGTCCCACTCCACTGACTGCTTAAAGGCGGTGACCGAGCTCGAGAGGGTGTCAAACGAACGCCTCAAGATAACGACATCGGTCTCCATCACAGTAAGACGTGCATCCGTGGTGTGGGAGCTAGGAGGTGGGCGTGAACTGCTAGATGTTGGATACAATGGTCTAGGATTTCTTGTTTGATGATAATAAACCTTCATTAGTTATTTTAATGTGTGAGTTAAGTGTTTTCAGGTTGAAAAGAGTTCGAAGCATCACAAACAGGCACTTTGGTCATTCTTGCGACATTATAAAATATCAACTATAGCCTTGGATTGTGGAGGAGACAAAAGGAAGTCACAGAAATTTTTGGTTTTGAAAACGGGTCCAAAACGAGTAAAATTAGTTTTATATAAGATCGGTGGCAATCTTGTAAATAAGATGCTAGGGTTTTCTTAAAATCCTTATATAAGCAACAATGTGGCCGGCCCATAAAAACATCTCTCCAAAAAATATTTGCGACTGTGACTTGGGAATTAGAGGAGGGGGAGAGAGAGGGTGAGAGAGAGGGAGATGGAAATTGTAAATGCTTGTTTTTAAAAACAATTAAGAAGATTAACCCTTGTTTTTTTGTACAGGTGATTACAAATGACGGAGATGATCTTGCACAAATCGAACAAAGCCATGCTATTGGGAAATAGAAAGTGAATACATTGAATGCTTGTACCCTGACTGAGCCTTCACGTGGGATTGAGATGTAGGCCATCACGTGGGATTGAGAGAAGGAAATCTGTGCACTTGAAAGAAAGCAAAGGTAAGTGTTGCTTTATATTATCAAATTAATTCATATATTTTGTGCTTTTGTTTTGCAGAATCAAAAGGAACAAAAAATGCACTAGCAAAGGCCATGTACGGTAGACGGGCAGTAAATGCATGGACTTCAAGTCAAGGGGAGCACTAGAAATTAATTCACATTTCTCGTAGTCTTTTTTCATGCCACCAAAAACAAAGCAACAAACCTATTGAGCCTTGCCGACCTGTCTACTTGTGTGCCATCAAGTCAAGTGCAAGGAGCCACAAGCCAACCTTCCAACATCAGAAGCTGAAACATAGAGCCACCAAGAGTGCAAAGCTGCAAGCTTTGACAAAGGGGTCAAAAGCATCAACCAAGAGAAAATAGTTGCAACTTGAGTTGCCGACGACGAGCCGACGACACCTTGTCAGATTCAGATCTGACCCGTGCTTATTGGCAGAGACAACTACATAGACACATCTGAGCATCTCTGAACTATATATGTTATATCTGTGTTATTTGTGTAGCGATCTCTGTTAGGGAAAACTTTACCGCTTTAGTGTTCTTTTGGGACGTGTTTAGTCTGCGACTAGACAAGAGGGTCTTGACAAGTGGGACTTGTCAAGATAGAGCATTTACTAGATTGATAGGGTTCTGCACTCGGGGAGTGTGGTATGAACTAGGTAAGGGGCAGGTAGCTCAGTACCCATTGTAGTTGTACAAAAGGAACGTATTAATGCTAATATCTGCTTGGGGGCTGGAGTAAGTCGTGGGACGACCGCACCAGGGTATATCTGCGTGTATTCTGTGATTGCTTCATATTTACCATGCTTATGATTATTAACTGTGTGTGATTTCTCGTGGTTTACACGAGAATTTTTTATAAGCCTATTCACTACCCCCTTCTAGGCTTAGATCCAGATCCAACAAGTGGTATCAGAGCCAATTTATTAGGATCTAGCCTAGGATTGACCATGAACCCCATTGATAGTGCTTTTGTTGAGGGTCAGTCCATATCACGTCCCCCTAGATTTAATGGTGTAGATTATGCATATTGGAAAAATAGAATGAGAATCTACCTTATATCTGTGGATTATAAAGCTTTGCAAATTGTGGAAAAAAGGCTATAAGCCACCTGTCATTAAAGTTGGAGATGTTGATATGCTTAAACCTGATGATAAATGGGATGACAATGATTGGAGACTTTATGCTCTTAGTGCTAAAGCAAGAATGCGCTTATTTGTTCATTAAATAAATCTGAATTCAATCGCATCTCACATTGTCTAACTACGGAAGAAATATGGCATACATTGGAGGTAACGCACGAGGGAACGTCACAGGTGAAGGAGTCTAGACTTGCACTTTTGAGCACAGAGTACGAGACCTTTCACATGCTACCATCAGAGTCCATATCCGAGATGTTTGCGAGCTTCACCAACATCGTCTACAAGTCTAGCTCGCTCGGTAAGCCATAATCTAGCCTTGAACATGTGAGGAAAATATTAAGAGCGCTGCCAAGATCTTTCAGGCCTAAATTCACCGCCATCCAAGAAGCGAAAGATCTATCAGACATGAGGGTGGAGGACTTGATAGGCAACCTAATGTCCCATGAGCTTGAGCTGCTGAATATTGAAGAAAGAGAGAAACATGAACCAAAGAAAAAAGCTCCAAAACCACTAGCTCTTCAAGCTAGCAAGGATGACAGCGATGAGGAGGAGCATGCTCTTATGGTAAGAGGATTCAGCAGATACATCAAGACAAAGCAAGTAAGAGCTGAGATGGTGCAAAGGTTTAATCGCTCCAATAAATATAATCCTGCTGGAAATACTTCTGAACAGAGTACTACTAATGATAAAGTTGAATATTTTAGATGCATGAGGAAGGGACATTATGCAAGAAATTGCCCACAAGAAACGGCTCAGGTTGTAAAAGAGAAAGGAAAAGCCAAAGTGCTACGTGGGACATGGACAGCGAAGCTGAGGATGAGGATGCGGTGATTGTAGTCCACTCCTCCCTCTGCTTAATGGCAAAGAACGATGAGGTAATATCTTATTCTAAAGCAGAACTCTTTAAGAAAATACAAGAAGAAATTGATGAGCTAGATAATACTGTTGAATGCTATAGAAAGTCTTATTTTGAATTGCAAGAAAGAAAATTGCGACATGTTTGAAGAATCTAAAATTTTAAAAGAGGACCTTGTTGCACGCAAATCAACCATTGACTTGTTAAAAAGGAAAAAATCTAGCTCATCTGAAAAATCTGCTTGCCTTTCTTGTCCTTCCTTATTGAATAATATTAGCACGCTTAAGCAAGTTTAATTAAGCTTGAAACTGAAAAGATTATATGATTAGAGAGCTTAATGATAAATTGTGCATGCTAAATAACGAGCTTAAAAGAAAAATTGTTGAATTTGAAAAGAAAGAAGAGGAAAACAAGAAAGCTTTTATAAGTAAATGTACTTTGCTTGTGAATGAGAATGCATTGTTGAAATTCAAAGTCTCTAGTCTTGAATTTTCCATTAAGAAATTTTCCATAGGAAAACAATCTTTAGATATCATTCTTGGAAATCAATTATATGACAATAATAGACATGGACTTGGATTTGTTTGAAAAATGTTGAAAAGCCTAAATTTAAGAAAATTCACAATGTGCCTTCCATTGTTAAAAATATGCATGCAAAGTGCTTTACTTGTGATAGTGTTGGTCACACATCCTATTATTGTAAGTTTAGGAACATAAAGTTCAAACAAGTGTGGGTTCCTAAAATTTTGATGACTAACACTCGTTGACCTTGTTGGATTCCAAGGTCACACATGACACCTTTCATGTAGGTGAGATGGAGATTTGGCGAGGAGCAATGAATTGAAAGTCTCAGTTTTAGCTCCTTAGTCAAATGGCGACGCGAAGGTAAATTTATTTTCCTCTTTGCATTCATTGCATACCTTCATAGATTTTTGAGTGAGATTGATTTATTTCATGTTTGTGTGCTTGTTTGTTTGCATCTTAGTTTGCTTCAGTTCATTAAAAAATGAAAAACCAAAAACCACAAAAATTGTGCTTAATGCATACTCCTTATGAATCTTAATAAGTGGTATTATTGAATGGTCATTTATATCCTTGTAGAAATCATTGTATTATCATTATAACTACATGCGCATGTTAAACTCTATTTAGTAGCCATGACATGTTTCATGAAATGAACAATTTGATTTCTATACCTACATGCTCACTTCCACGAATATTAAACTTGTTGTACTTTTGGATACTCTTTTAATGAATATTGAAAAGTGAATGTATGATGATAATAACTGAATAATCTAAGGGATATGATGTGTATTGCCATGAATAAAAATTGAGCAAAAAAAGAATTGGTGTTAATGCTACAAAAATGAAAAAAATATGAATATTGCTCCGTATGTAAAATGGATACAATTCATGACAAGTACACTACCCACTAGTATCCAACATAAGATTTATGGGTAATCGTTAGCGTTGGTGTATTTTACTCGTCAAACAATGCCACTCCACATCTAAGAGTCCATATAGGCTATGTTTTGGGGTTTGGTACCTTGAACTCATTTTTAATGAGGTGGAAAAAATCAATTCTAGATGATATTCATGTTAAATGGAAAATGTGTATTGGTTTGGTTGATGTTGTTGATTAAACTCCCTTTGTACTTAAATGTTTAAATTATCACACTTACATAATGGTGGTGAAGTCTAAATTATAATTTTCTTTGAACTTGAATTGCCTACTCTATGAAAAATGACATGTACTAATCTATAATGCCTCAATTTTGCATGTGATATTTGATAGACTCCATTAATACGCTTTTGATGATAACAAAGGGGGAGAAAACTTGGAAAGATTTGGTATTTGGTAATGGTGCACTACATGAATAGGGGGAGCTTGGAAAAGGGGGGAGCATGCTTATCACCATTGCTATATTGTTGTGCTTGCTAGTAATGCTTGAACGTCTTATTGTATACATCATATGCATTACATCCTTTATCACACTTCACACATACATTTCTCATTGCACAAATCTTTTATTGGTTTGTCATCATCAAAAGGGGGAGATTATTGGATACAACGGTCTAGGATTTCTTGTTTGATGATAACAAACTTTCATGAGTTATTTTAATGTGTATGTTAAGTGTTTTCAGGTTGAAAAGAGTTTGGAAAATCATAAACAGGCACTTTGGTCATTCTCGCGACATTATAAAATATCAACTATGGCCTTGGATTGTAGATGAGACAACGAGGAAGTCATAGAAATTTTCTGTAATGCCCGTATGTATAAAATGTTGTTTGCGTGTGTGCGTATAGTAATTTTGTTGTTTGTATAGTGATTTCCTACATGTATGGCTCTAAGGTGACTATGATATGCTTTGGATATATGGGTGAATGTGTGTGGCTGGATAGTAAATTGATATTATCGTTAGCGTGCTATTAGTGTTCATTAGCGTGCTTGGCGGTTTTAGCTGGTGAGTATGTATAGTAAAGTGGTATGTTCATGATTATTGGTGATGTTGTCATAGTTATTAATGAATGACATTGGTATTATTGGTGTTTGGTTGTTATTTTGGTGAAGTTGTTATTATTTTTGGGTATTGGATATTATTAATGATGTTGATTGATATTATTATTACTATTGTTAAGGCCTTAGTTAATTTGGTAGTTAGAATTGGATTTGGATTATTGTTAGTTACTGTTGATTGGGCTTCTATAGGTGGGCTAGACTATTAGATGAGAGAAGCGGGTTTGATTGTTGGTTTCATCCCATTGTCTTGATTGTTGGTTTAATCTATTTTGTGAAATTGTTCTCTTTTCGTATGTTGGAAACTATCATTCATTCAACTTTCTTGTATACATGAATGGGAATTATGCGAATGAATTTATAGGAAGTGTTGAATTTAATTGATGATATGTTTTAGATTTATTTTGCCTCAAGTATCAACATGTTGACTTGAGTAATTGTTAAGTAGAAGTTGCGTGCTTGCTACTTTGGAGTTGCTGGGAATTTGGGCAGAAATACATGCTTAAAGTGTTGATGATTTCTCCTAATTTAGCATTATGAATGTCCTGAAAATTTTACGGCATAAACTTGGGACTATTATCTCCAACTTTCATGTTGAACACATTTCCAAATTCGGATTATAAATTGGGATAGGAATTTCGTGAAATCAGCATGTCTGTTTTTCCTCAGCTTTGACACATGTTACGGGAACGGCGATCAGTCCCTCAATTCTTAACCAAATGATGTGTTCTTGGTCTCATTGGAAAGTTAACTTCAAGCCCTACAACTTTGTAGCTTTCCATTTTTCTTGAATCTATCCGCATTTAGGAGAAATCTGGTCCTCAAGACAGGACAGTTTCTGTTTTAATTTCCAGCACAGTTTTAGCACATATACCCTTCGCCGTAAATTCTGTATTAAATTGAATACTTGGTGAAACATCATGAAAATTGACAAGTAAATGTATAACACCTATATCTACAACTCATAAGAGGAGTAAAACTTAAGTGTAGTTCAAAAATATTGAGTTAGCTGTCCCTGTTTGGGCATGTCCTGCAAATTCCAGAAATGAATGTGATTGGGAATGGCAAACTTGTAAATACTTAGAACCCTTATTTCCTTTTCCTCTCCCCACTTCTTCTTACCCAAGCTTCAGCTGAAACCCCCTTTGCCCAGGCCGAAATTTTAGAGGTCTTGCTGCCGAATTTTAGGGGGAAAGGGAGGAGAAAAAGAAGAAGAAAAGAAGAGGAGGAAGAGAATCAAAGGCCCTAACACATTCCCATCATCCATTCTTCCATCTTCTCCAATTTCTCTCAACACCAAGGCCAAAAACAATCCCCCAAAACCCAAATCCAGCCCTGGCCGAAATTTACTGTGCTTGTTTTCTCTATTTTTCAATCTCAAACTTCATATCTCATCCTTCTTTGGAAACCCTAGTGATGAGCTTGTAGTTGTGGGAGTTTGGGATTAAGAGGAGTTAGGGTTTAGAGCTTGAAGAGGGAGATTCATGGGGGAATTTCGAATTAGGTCTAGCACTTGGAATTGGGAGAGGATTTCACATCTTGGATGAGGTAGGATTCCAACCCCAATTCATGTGTTTCACTTCAATTCATTTTGAGAACAAAGTTGGCACTTTTAGGGTTTTTGGTGCAATCCCATGATATGGTGCATTCTTGTTGATTCCATATGATGTGATGATTTATATGATGAAATGTTTGAGATTCATGAAGCTCTTGATTGTTGGTTTCGCTATGTAGGTGAAATTTCTCTCATTCGGATTAGTGGGAAACCGTAATGGCCAAATTTTACGTGTATGAAAAATGGAATTATATGAACAATAAATTGGGTTGATTTTATTTATTGTAGTGAGTTATTTGATGCCATGATTATGATATATGATGCTCTTGATGCTATTGAATGTCTTCCTTCATACTTCATGAGTAATTTCGTTCATTTGTAATGTTGAATGTTGAATTCCCTATTCTCCTTTGTATGAGTTGGGATAAATAAATGGGGTATGAAATGAGGGAACAATAAAATAATATGTGTATGTTGGCCAAGAATGTGGGTTATTGCTCTCAACTAGAGTGTAGATTGTTTATTTCCCATTCTACAATGCAAGTTATGTTAATTCTATGAAAAATGGGAACCATGAAAATATTGTTTAATTATCCTTTCATAAACCAATGTTGCTTTAATAAATGAGAGAAGTAGAAATGAAAATAAAACAAGGCCTCATTAGTTTTTGTGAATCACGATATTAGGTTGAGATGTTCGATATTAGGTTGAGATGTTTGTTGTTGAACTGTTGGGAGTTTAAGCTTAATTACCATGTTGTGTTGCAATTGTATGAAATTACCCTCGTCACTTTTGTGGTTAATTTTCATTACGAATTGGTTCTCATTTGATCGGAAGCCTCATGATGCAATCGAAAGTTTGGTTACATTAATATTGAGAAATTGCCCTCATTTAGCATGTTGAAGTTTAATCGTCACTTGTTTTACTAGACAAGATTATTTTCGTTACATGAGAAAAAGAAAAGCGATGTGTCGAGCAAAATGTAAATTGGTGCGTGCAAGATTGAAGGTATATGGTGTGGTGGGCTAAGTTTACTTTAGTACTCAATTTTCATGTGGCGATGAAATTATGTGATGTATTGAGAATCTTGATGCTATGTTCTAGTTAAATTAAATTAAATTGTTCTTTAAGTTCAATTTTCATGAATTAAGCTGGATTGTTCTCATTTTGCTTTTGTTAACTTTGTTGGAAGCTATAATTGCCCACTTTTATGAAATTGCTCTCATTTTGGGGTGTTGGAAACTATTTATTCAATTTAATGTGTATGAAATGAGCAAAAAGTGAAAATGAAATGAATTGGGAAATTGGAAAGGTGATGTTGGTAACATGCGGAATATGGAATGTGTGACATGGTCACGTTAGGACACGAGGTGGAGTGCACGGGCATGGACAAAGTGCCGCGGTAGGAGGCGGGTGAATACGCCGTTGGCCACCTCTTGATCCATTAGGTGGCTCCACGTTGATAACGGAGTAGAAGCTCTTGCACGTGCACGCCGGCTCATTCACGGGATCCCCTTGCATTGCATTGCATTACTTGTGCATCATAAGCATCATGGCATCATGTGCATTGTTGGGTGAATTGTGGTTGTATTTGTGTGATGGTTACCCTTCGAGAATGCATGTTGCCATGGAAGCATTTGGTGCTTGAAAGATGGAATGTTGGAAAGTATGGGGTGTTAGTTAGTAAATATTTTTATTTTTGTTGTTATTGCTAGTAGTGATATGAATGATATTGATGTTGGTATTGGTGATCATTAACGTTATTAGGAAATATTGGGATGTTGGAAGTATTATGGAATGTTGGAATTTTAACATCCAAGTTACCATGAAGCATGCGTGGTTGAATTGGAATGCTAATTTGAATTATTTGATGCAATGATCATGTCCCATGTTGCTTAAATGTTTTGTCCCAATAACTATGCAAAGTACTCTCATTTTGAAACATGGAAGCATTATTATTCTTCCCATTGCATGAGAAATGGAAATGCTCCCCTTTATGAAATTAATCTCATGTTGGTTCTTTGGGTAAATAGAGTAGATCTCATTTGTTACATGAAGTAAACGAAATTGTTCTCCTTTATTACATTGTTCAAATATATGGCCCTCTTTGGAAGTTGGAAAGGTTATGTTGTTGCTTATAGTAGTGTTGGTGGTGTTAGTGGTGTTGTTGGTGTTGTGGGGATGTTGAGCTTCTACTATATTCTCTTGAAATACTATTTATGTTTTTCTTTTAGAAATATTACTTATGTTGTACTTGGAAACTTTGATAAATACAAGAGAAACTCTGCCGAAATTTTTATAAGCATTTCCACAACTTTCCAAGCATTAGAAACTTAAGCTAGGAACACCACACAAAATGCCACTTGCTAGCTCCCTTAAATTTCCATGCAAATAAACACCCATTTGGAAAATTAGTATAAATGACAAGCTAGTAAGAGGGTTTGATAACTTGCAAGTTGAAAGCTTTGTGAGTGTAGGAACCCCTCTTCATAAGGGTTATTACTTCTACAACTCTTCCAAGCATGTTAAAGAGACAAATCTTAATTAAAAGTAGGCATCTCTTTCTAAACCATGAAGTAGACCAATATATCCTCAAGATAACATCTTGCTAGTTGTTGCCTTACTTTTGATTTCATGTTGAATTCTACGAAATTAAGGATTGGTCATCATGCTTGCCATGTGTTTGTGGTAATGTCGCTAAGATGAAAGTTGTCATTCTTTATTTCGGAACATGAAAAGACTGAGTTTCCATAGCGTTGTAGGTTTAAGTATTACTTACCCTTGGCAAGTTGCAATTTCTAAATAAGAACAATTTCGAAGTTAGTATCTTGTTAAGTAGCAAACCATGTTGGGCTCAAAGATGGCACCCCTCTAGTACTACATGCCATCTTAGCCAAAGCTAGGTTTCAGTTCCTTGATATTGATGTTCACTTCTCTATATGTCCTACTCACTTAGTTCTGCAGGTCATCCTCTTGCCGCAGGTACGTGTATGGTAATGGCACCATTAACATTTCTGTATGCAATTGTCGTGTTATGCCAAGAGATAGGTGTCCATTGTTACTTCGTGCATACATTTTTGTGCACCATGTGAGTTGGGTTTGGGTTTCCTACTGGGTCACTGATCGCACCCCGGATACACGTCCCGAGGCGACGGTTGTAGTTTTACCGCAAGCGCACGGTATAGCGGCGAGCGGGTATCGAACACAGGGAGGACGAATGACCGTGCTTGCTCCTGATCCACCTGGCTATTTATGAACAGAGAGAGATAATTGCCTTGGGCGATCCTGTCACAATCGTCAGACAAATTTGCGAAATATCAAATCAAATAAAGAACGTCTAGGGAAAGGGGAATCCCCACTACTCACCGTATTTCATAAGTGTGGTTCGCCGGTATCAAAATCGCTAGTATGAGAATTTGGATGAACTAGTTGCAACTAAAGTGGAACCAAGCTCACGCTCTCGCGCTGTTGCCGGTCTGTAGCTATCCTAGGCTTGGGTCCAATCTCTTGCAAACCCTAGCCTAGGGAAGCTAGCATTAGGATCAACATCATCGTTCAATTGCGCACCGAGCCCAATCTCTTGCAAACCCGGTCCACAATCTAAATTGGGATAGTTCCTACCCGTCCAATCTCTTGCAAACGGGTATCGGCACGGAATCGCAACCGGAGGTCCTAGTATCGGTCCAATCTCTTGCAAACCGATACTTCGGAAATCCGACTCCAACCCAATTCGGATTTCTAGGGCTTCCTATCAGATTGGGATCCAATCTCTTGCAAATCCCAATTGATATAAATACCTAGCTATCCGTAGTAATTCGATCCCAATCTAATCCCTAATAACAATCCTAGCTCAATTTCTACCAATTCAACACAAATAGGAAATAGGGTTTGTAGGGTTCATCCCCACGCCCCGAGACGTGGAGACTACTCACAAATCATAGCAATAGCACAAAAATAATCAATGAAATAGGCAATGGAATTCATCACAACAATGATATAAACAATAAAAATAGAGTTTTTGGGGAAGAACAATGCAAACCAATGTAGATCTTCAATTAATCCAACAAAAATCCAAGTTTTTCTCCTCTCCAATCACAATTAATAAAGCTAAAAAGTAAACTCCAAAAAGCTGCAAAAAATCTGAGAGATGGCTCCTAAAACTAGGGTAAAAACAGAGCTTAAATAGCCCCAAAAATCGTCTAAAAATCCTGACCAAAATGCCCCTGCACAGCCTGTTTTCCGCAAATTTCGCTACAGGCAGCGCATCGCACTCGGCCGAGTGACAAAAGTCGCTCGGCCGAGTGAAAACCCTGTCATTTTTCCAGTAAGTCGGGGGCTTCAGGGGTCTTCAGTTCAGGGGAGGCTCGGCCGAGTGAGTTGTCGTCACTCGGCCGATGGCTTCAAGGCACTCGGGCGGACGTAATAATCCACTCGGCCGAGTGGGTCTTCTGAAGCTCAGATGGCCGAAAAACAGTAACTTCGATATTCTGGAGGGGCTTCGTCTGGGCGCCACTCGGGCGGACGTGGTATCGTCACTCGGCCGATGTGGTCTCCGTCGCTCGGCCGAGTACACATGGAAATCGTGTCTGAACGGGTCGGCCGAGCAGTGTCTCGCTGGTCGGCCGAGTGGCTCCTCCACTCGGCCGAGTGGGACACAAAAAATGCCCAAACTGATTGTTTTGGCCTCCTCGTCGCTCATGCGACGTCCATTCTTCTTCCGCTCCTCTCCAACAGCAAAATACCCCTCGGGGAGGTCGTCGGTGGCCGTCTATCGTGAGCGCATCTCATGATCACTCCAAATCGCGCCAAATCACCTGAAATGCGACAAAAACAACAAAGCGTGAAAAGCATCGCAATATCGTCGATATATCGTGAAAAACATGATTTGGGCGATCTAAATGGCATGCAAACATGCGGAAAAAAAGGTGTAAAATAAGGAGTGATCAAAATCCCCCAAGCTTGCCTCTTACTCGTCCTCGAGGAAGATAAGTAAAAGGCGAACCCGGTGGATTCGGAATACGAAAACGACGAAAAAAAAACGAAAAAAAAATGAAAAACGAAGAAGAATGAAAACCAAACGAAAATAAAGAAGGAAAGAAAGAAAGATAGGATGCTAGATCATTTTCTCAGGACGCGGGTTTCACTTACTCTTATAGCATGCATCGAGCGAGAAATACATGTCAAAGAACCTCATTTTGACATCATAGTATAATAGTGCAAGTAGAAAATAGAAAACCCACGAACGATGGTATAATCATGAAAAAACGGAATAATTTTAAAATTAACATCGCCTGAATCATCTAAAGCGGTATACAAATCTCAGATCACACACTTTTCAATTAAACGCTTTCTATCTGGAGTGTAAGAGTATCACATCATAGAATAGAGAGAATAGAAAAGTATGGATTTCATGAAATGAATGCTAGGCTTAGATTTCTGGATTTCGTAAAGCTAGAAACAATCTCACCGAGTATAAAATATTACTTAGCCTAGGTTGTCGTGCAATGTCAAGTAGTCACTCTCTCACACATCAATGGATCCCCTCCCCCAAGCTTATCTAAAAGCGTGGTGGCACAAAAATATTTACATCCCCGTTTTTATATAGCTCCAAAGGCAAAGAAGAGAAAGAAGAAAGAAAGTAAGCGAGATGGGATCTTTTATTGAGGATTTTTCCTCTTTTCTCTCTTTTTTTATATATAATGAGATATATACAATGATCCCAACTCAAAGAGAGATAATGATATACAAGAATGTTCTCCTCTCTTTTTATTATTGTTTTTATATATATATAATGAGAGGTTTGGAGCTAGGAATTAATAGCGGGGGAAATGCCATAAAATAGAGTCACTAAGGGGAGATTCACCAATGATCTTTAAAAGTAGAGAAATGATGTTCAAGATTTGTGGAGAAAGAAATAAATATAACTCTCGGCTCACTCTATAAGACATGCACGACAACTTCAGCGGGGTAATCTAATCTACTCAGTTTCGATCACAAAAAAGCTACCTAATCCAGATATATCTTAGCTAATCATCATTCAATCATCCGGAAGTGAAGTGTACAATTCATGCATATAGAAGTGATAAAGGAAAAGAAGTCAGTACTCCAGACATAGGCATTCAATGCATGAATCTTGGTGTGTTTTCTGTGATAGCATACATATGAATATTCAGGCTCAGCTAATAATAAAATTTCATCCATTTTCATGAGGGAAAAAAAATGTGGGTTACTACTCCTAAATGCAAAGCAAGTCATAGCATATGATATCAGAAATGAAGTCTAAGACACGACAAATATAGCATGCATATAGAATAAGCTAACTCCACGTGGACATCATCACAGAAAATTCATCTCTAGCATGAGATGAAAAAGAAGGAAGTAAAGATAAAAGGAAAATAGAACTATGCAATGCGGCACACAGTAAAGTAAGGAAAACGTGATGCATGGCAAAATAATGAAAAATGAGTGCAAAAGTGAAAAGCGGTGTGAAAAACTGAAAATAAAGGTGGCAAATCGAAAAAAAAAGTGAGAACTCACTCCCCCAAGCTAAACGGCACAGTGTCCTCAATGTGCAAAGTGTGGCACACAGAGAGAGAAGTAATGTGAGGGGCAAGTGAGGATGCATGCATGATGGGAAGAAAAAAAAAGGTAATGAAAGGAAAAAAAGGAAATGAAAATATGATGCGGAAATGATGCATGCACAGATAGGAGTGATATGAAAATAAATGAGGCACCAAAAAAAACTCTCCCTCTCTCCCAAAAAGATATATATAGATGTGATCAAAATGAGAATCCCAAGTAAATATGATACGATAAGCACAAATAGATATGATCGAAAATATAATCCCAAAATAAGTGAGGGGAGGGGGGTGTACAAAAGTGCATCAGGACCCTAGCAGAGACGGGCAGCACAACGGCAGGAATGGATCAAGGCATCAAGAGTGCCTAAGAAAGCGGTGCCGCGCCGTCTCCGTCCTGAGGCGGAGGTGGTGGTGGTGGTGTAGGCTGGACAGGCTGCTGAGCTGGGGTGGGCGTGAAAGTGGAAGTGGAAGCAGGTCTAGTGTGTGTGGGAGGGTGTGTGGGAACCTGCTGGGTGGGCGGGGGTACGCGCGGAAGACGCTCTAAGATCTGTGTCAGGCAGTAGTGGATGTGAGGGATCAGGTCAAAGCGTCCAGCCATCGCGGAGACGGTGGCGGACAGGGTCCTAAGGTCTCCTCTAAGACCACTCACCGCCAACTCAAGAGCACGTATGCTCTGCAGTACAGTGTCGGGCGGGGGTGATGCAGAGGGACGCACCTGTCGGGGCTGCGCAGGGCGAGGCTGGCGTACGCGAGTGGAGTATGTAACAGGCTCATCAGGGAAGGGGACGAAAGGTGCCGCGCCTGGAAATGTGGGCCGGGCCTCAGTGTGAGGTCGGGACGGGCGGTGGGAAGTGGAGGCAGCGGCAGCGAAAGAAGAGTACAAAAGCGGCTGCGAGGCGGCAAGAGAGGTCAGTGGCCCAGAAGTGTGGACAGACGCCACGACGCTCTCGGAGAATACGGCAGCTGTGGAGGGAGAGGAATCTCCCGCTGGGGCGGATGTGTGTGGACCAAAAGGCGCAATCCCAGCGGAGATCATGCTAGCCATGGTCTCCACGACCGCGGCGAACGAGGGCTCTCCACTCTCAACAAAGGTCTGCGGGTGCTGGGGGAGAGCGGAGCAAAGAGGCTCCACGGACAGAGGGCCGGAGGTGGTAGCGGGAGTGGTGGGGACAGCCTCGGAAGTGGTGACAGTGGTGGAAGTGGGCTCAGCAAAAGTACTCTCGACACAGGCAGAGGTGGGGACAGAAGTGTCAAGAGCAGTGGAAACGTCAGGAACAGGCTGAGAGGCCGCAGGGTCGACGGGGTGGGCAGCAGGCTCGGCAGGGTGTGCAGCAGGGTCTGCGGGAGCAGCCTGGGCAGCGTGGGCAGCGTGGGCCTGCTCGGACTCCTCGGCCTCGAGCACGTACGCAGCGGGGATGAGGACATCCGCCGCCGGAATCCAGTCAACGTGGGCTGGTGCAATTAGAGTCCGAGCAGGGCTCGGGAGAATCATGTAATCGGCCCCATAGGGGCCGTGCAACCAGACCCAGTGACGCTCACCATGCGGACGAAGCATCTTCATCCGGGCCATAACGTCTATCGACAAAGAGGTGGGGCCCGATACTCGCCGCAGGTCGTCGGGGAAGTCCTCGCCGGTCATAAGAGCCAGCAGGGTAATCAGGCCGCCGCAGCATATCGGTGAGCGGGCGCCCACCGATACAATGATGCGGTCTAAGTACCATGCCGCGATATCGATCACGACGGCGGGGACAAGCTCATCTCCATCCCTAGATAGAGCTCTGGGACGGGTCATCGTGTAGAGCATGTAAAGCTCTGGCGTAGACATCGTGCCCGGCTCATATCTGGCCAAAAATGTCGTCGCCATAAGGCGCTGAGCAATGCGAAGGCAGGGATGTACGATGGCTGAGGCCTTGGCCCTACTAGGGTCAAAGGCGGCGTGGAGACCCGTGATACGTGCCCAGAAGGCACCGACGTCGAAAGAGGGTGGAGGGATATGTGTGGGGCCGTAACCGCGATCGGCACCGGGGACGGCGGGCCAAGAGAAAAATGCTCTCATCATATCGAGAGTGACCTGGCACTCTCGATCCATGAACCGGAATGAGCATCCCTCATCGGTCCGGGCGATCAAACTCAAAACCTCAAGTGTCGAGCGGGTAAAAGTATCCGCCGACACCTGAAGGAAGTCGCGCCAACCCACGTTGTCGTACAACGTGAGTATCCCCTCAAGTACCCCCAGGCGTCCTAGGTCAGCGAGGTGTGCGAACCTGGAGGGTACGATCGAGCGCTGAGAGATACGCTCGAAGACGGCGCGGTGTGCGTCGTCTCGGAACGTAATCCCGAGCGGCCCGACCAGTGGGGCCGGTGGTGGTGGCTGTGGATCGGCAGGGAGAGTCTGTGCGGGCTGTGGGTGTGCTGCAGGCTGTGCGGGGTGTGCGGGGCCTGCAGGCTGTGCGGGGTGTGTGGGGGAAGGAGGAGGAGACTCTTCCGCCTCATGGGCGGGGCCGGCGTCATCCGACCTCTTCCGCTTAGCGGAAGGTCTCCTCGTCCGAGGCCGTGTCCGGGGCGGCATATCGGCCCCGAGCGCGCCGAAAAGTGAAAAAGTGCAGCGTGTGCAAAAAGAGTGGAAAGAGTGTACCAAAACACGCCGCGAGTGCTAAGCGGTGGAAGCGTGCGAAGTCCGCGCCTCCACGAAATCCAAAACAGCCCGTAGAAGCTCCCCTGAGCTCCCCTAAGCTCCAAAAAACAACCTGCGCATGGAAAAGCGATATCAGCGAGTAATAATCAAAATGTATGGAGCAATAGGGGTATAACAGATAGATATGGGAATTGATTCGGGTTAGGGGTTCGATTAATACACGGATCCTCGAAAACTACGCAAAAAGAGAAGAAAATGGGCAAATCGAGCTATACCGGAGGCGATCGAAGACGAGGTCGCCGGCGGCGACTCGGGCGGGGCGCGGCGTCGGTCGGCCGGCGGTGGCTGGCCGAGCGGCGGCGCGCGCGGGCGTGGTCGGGCGAGTGAGGGTTGGGCGAAGGGGAATCGGGCGAGGGTAGGCGAAGGGGCGCGGGCGGATTTGGGAATTTAGATTTCGAAATCCGCGCCCCTTCGTCACTTATATAATAGAAAGTTACGACTCGGCCGAGTGACGTGGTCACTCGGCCGAGCGAGGCAATAGAAATTTTCTCCCCGATATCGCTTCGGCCGAGTGGCTTTGCCAGCCTCGGCCGAGTGGAGTAAGTCCATTCGGCCGAGTGACTCAAGCTACTCGGCAAGACTCGCCCTAGGAGGGTATCCGTTTTACTCGGCCGAGTGAATATATGTACTCGGCCGAGTAGCAGTTATATCGAAATCGAGAAAATAAACAGAGAGTTGGGTACAGCAGACTTCCCTCGTTCGTGAGCGGCTCGGCCGGACGAACTTCTGGACTCGGCCGAGTGACTAGTATACTCGGCCGAGTGAGCCTTGTATTCTGCTGTTTGTCTTCGTTTGGGCTCTAAACTCCGTCTTTCCCTCTCCAGTCGATTTCATGCTCCTCCTAAGCGTCGAACGCCTTCTTGGGGCGCTCCTCATCGTCTCGTTCATCCTCCTCATGATGATCTACCTATCTTCTCTCCTGTCAAGAAAAATAGGACCCGTTATCACAAAATTTTTGGTCGGGTGACTCAAAATACTAAAAATTTCTAAACGAAAATAAAGAAAAAGATAAAAAAATAAAGCAAAAACCGTCGGGTTGCCTCCCGACAAGCGCTCGTTTTAGGTCGTGAGCTCGACCCCCTATAGTTTTCAATCAATGCGGGATGTTTGGTGCATATGAGATGCACCCGTCAAACTTCCCGGGGAGCGAGCTTGGATTTGGACGTGGCGGCGTAGCGGTCTCCCTCGGAGGTCTCTTGTCCCGAATGGTGTTGGGGGGAGGCTCCCCCAAGCTAGCATTTGCCCCGGTCAACGGCTTAACCGGCGATGCCGATTTCCGTGCCGGCGGGGCTTTCTTTGGAGACTTTAATTTCGAGAGCTTGCAGAGCTCTCGAATCCTCGCGACATCAGCGTCGCCTTCATCTTCATCAGCGGAGAAGTCGGGGGAATCGTCTTCAATCTTTTCATCTTGGCCTAAATCCGGGCCTTCATCAAGTTCTTCATCAAAGAGGGCACCAATTGAATGAGGAATCGCCTCCTCTATCACCTCATCAAGGAGGTCCATGTAATCGAGCTCCTCGTGGTGAGGCATGTGTTTCATTGCCTTAGGAATGTGGAGCTCCACCTCGATGTTGCCGACGTTTAAAGTAAGTGTACCTTCGCGCACGTCGACGATGACTCCGGCGGTGGCGAGGAAGGGGCGTCCAAGTATCAATGAGGTGTCTCCCTCCTCCTTAATGTCCATGATGACGAAGTCACATGGTAAGCATATCCCACCCGGGACTTGAAGTGGGATGTCCTCGGCAATCCCCACCGGCCTTGTTATCCGGCCATCGGCTAATTGAATGCGCATGTCGGTGGGCTTCAACTTTGTCCCGGTGTTAAGCTTTAAGAACATGGAGAGGGGCATGAGACTCACGCTAGCCCCAAGATCGACCAACGCCTTTTGAAGAGGCACGCCGCCCAAGGTGCAAGGAATCCGAAAACTCCCCGGATCCTTAAATTTTGCCGGCTCCTTCTCTCTCTTGGTGAACCAAGAGCCCTCCTTGGCTAGCATTATCTTCTCCTTCCTTTTCCTCCCCGAAATCAAGTCCTTCAAGAATTTAGCATACGTTGGGATCTCGACGATGGCGTCGAGGAAGGGAATATTGAGGCTAACTCCCCTTAGATACTCGAGGAATTTCGCTAGCCTTTTTTCCATTTTCGCTTTCGCTAGTCTTTGGGGGAATGGGACCAGTGGCATGAAGCGCCTCTCCTCAATTAATTGCTCTGCCCTAGATTTCTCCTTGTCTCGTGGCTCCTTCTCCTTTTCAATCTCGACTATCGGCTCAACCGGCTCCAAACTTTCCTCCACGGCCTCCTCAATAGGAATCATGGCGGGGGTGGTGTCCTTCCCGCCTCTAGTAGTGACGGCAACTACGGCGTTGATGTGGCCCGTGTTGCCCCGTGGGTTTTGCTCCGGTTGCGCCGGCAATCTTTGAGTGTTCCGGTTGAGCAACGCCAATTGCTCCGATATTTGAGCCACTACGGTATTGAGAGATTCTTGCCACGCCTTCAAAGTAGCGTTCACCTTATTTTGCTCGACCATGAACGCCTCCACTCTAGATTCGAAGTCGGTTCGTTGAGGAGCTTGTGGAGGGTTTTGATTTTGATTCCTCCACCCTTGGTTGTATCCGGGAGGCCTATACGGTGGGACTTATTGCTTCGGTGGAAAGTTTTGTTGCGGAGGCCCCCTCGGTGGATAGTTTTGTTGTTGGGGTGGTGGTGGTCGAGCTTGTTGAGGCGGTGGTTGTGGCGGGTTCAAGGCTCCTTCATTGTTGGCGTAGGAGAATCCCGGATGATTTCTTGCGGCCGGATTGGACCAATACCCTTGGTTCCCCGCAACATATTGTATTTGCTCCAAGGATCCTTCTCCTTGCTCTCCTCCTGAGTACATGACTTGAGATTGGTCTTGCCAATCACACATTTGGTTGGTCGGTGCGGAGGTGGATGGGCTTCCTTGGGGTTCCGTGATATATTTCTCCAATCTCTCCACCACCTTGTGGAGAGAATCAAATTTGCTCGTGAGCTCTGCTACGGCCTTCGCCTCGTAGATGCTAGTTGGCTTTAAGGAGGATGTGGAGTGTCCTCGCTCATCGCCCCATTGTTGGTTATTTGAGGCCATCTCCTCAATTAGGGCCGTAGCTTCCTCGGGAGTCTTTGACAAGATTGCACCATTTGCCGCGGCATCAATAATTTGTTTGGTCCCCGGTTGGAGACCGTTGTAGAAGCTATGAACTAGCTCCCAGTCCTCTATACTGTGGTGCGGGCATTGGTGCTGTAAATCCTTAAATCGCTCCCAAGCTTCATAGAGCGTCTCCTGTGGTCCTTGCTTGAAGGACATGAGAGCGCTCCGGATCTTCACCGTCTTGGATGGCGGATAGAATTTGTCAATAAATGCGCTCGCCAACTCGTCCCAAGTAGTGAAGACTCCGTCAGCTTGCGTCCTCAACCAATAGAGTGCCTTGTCCTTAAGCGTGAAGGGGAAGAGGCGCAGTCTGATAGCGTCGTCGGAGACCCCTGGCATCTGAAATGTGGCGCACTTTGACAAGAATAGTTGGATGTGGTAGTGGGGGTTCTCATGTGCGTTCCCATGAAACGGGTCTTGTTGCATCAACACCACCAATCCAGTCTTTAGCTCGAAGTTCTTGTCGGCCGCCAACCCCGGCATGGCAATGGACGAGGTGGTAGAAGAAGTCTTAGGCCGAAGCCTATCTCGAATAGAGATTATCCTTGCCATCCTTGCCGCCAATTCTTCAGGAGTTTCCCGGTTGGTCATATACCTCCCTTCCGGATCTTGTCTCTTTTCCGCTCTAAGTCTCCGCGCGGTACGTTCGATCTCGGGATCAAATAATAAGCCTTCTGGGTCCGCCGTAGATCTCGTGTACATGCACAGGGGAAACAGAGTTTCAAAGAAATGATTAATACCGCGGAAGGGTTAGGCAAGAAATAAGAAATAAAAATAATGATAATAATAAAAAGAAGAAGAATAGCTAGGGTGAAAAAGAATCAAACGCAATCGCCTCCCCGGCAACGGCGCCAAAAACTTGATCGCACCCCGGATACACGTCCCGAGGCAACGGTTGTAGTTTTACCGCAAGCGCACGGTATAGCGGCGAGCGGGTATCGAACATAGGGAGGACGAATGACCGTGCTTGCTCCTGATCCACCTGGCTATTTATGAACAGAGAGAGATAATTGCCTTGGGCGATCCTGTCACAATCGTCAGACAAATTTGCGAAATATCAAATCAAATAAAGAACGTCTAGGGAAAGGGGAATCCCCACTACTCACCGTATTTCATAAGTGTGGTTCGCCGGTATCGAAATCGCTAGTATGAGAATTTGGATGAACTAGTTGCAACTAAATGTGGAACCAAGCTCACGCTCTCGCGCTGTTGCCGGTCTGTAGCTATCCTAGGCTTGGGTCCAATCTCTTGCAAACCCTAGCCTAGGGAAGCTAGCATTAGGATCAACATCATCGTTCAATTGCGCACCGAGCCCAATCTCTTGCAAACCCGGTCCACAATCTAAATTGGGATAGTTCCTACCCGTCCAATCTCTTGCAAACGGGTATCGGCACGGAATCGCAACCGGAGGTCCTAGTATCGGTCCAATCTCTTGCAAACCGATACTTCGGAAATCCGACTCCAACCCAATTCGGATTTCTAGGGCTTCCTATCAGATTGGGATCCAATCTCTTGCAAATCCCAATTGATATAAATACCTAGCTATCCGTAGTAATTCGATCCCAATCTAATCCCTAATAACAATCCTAGCTCAATTTCTACCAATTCAACACAAATAGGAAATAGGGTTTGTAGGGTTCATCCCCACGCCCCGAGACGTGGAGACTACTCACAAATCATAGCAATAGCACAAAAATAATCAATGAAATAGGCAATGGAATTCATCACAACAATGATATAAACAATAAAAATAGAGTTTTTGGGGAAGAACAATGCAAACCAATGTAGATCTTCAATTAATCCAACAAAAATCCAAGTTTTTCTCCTCTCCAATCACAATTAATAAAGCTAAAAAGTAAACTCCAAAAAGCTGCAAAAAATCTGAGAGATGGCTCCTAAAACTAGGGTAAAAACAGAGCTTAAATAGCCCCAAAAATCGTCTAAAATCCTGACCAAAATGCCCCTGCACAGCCTGTTTTCCGCAAATTTCGCTACAGGCAGCGCATGGCACTCGGCCGAGTGACAAAAGTCGCTCGGCCGAGTGAAAACCCTGTCATTTTTCCAGTAAGTCGGGGGCTTCAGGGGTCTTCAGTTCAGGGGCGGCTCGGCCGAGTGAGTTGTCGTCACTCGGCCGATGGCTTCAAGGCACTCGGGCGGACGTAATAATCCACTCGGCCGAGTGGGTCTTCTGAAGCTCAGATGGCCGAAAAACAGTAACTTCGATATTCTGGAGGGGCTTCGTCTGGGCGCCACTCGGGCGGACGTGGTATCGTCACTCGGCCGATGTGGTCTCCGTCGCTCGGCCGAGTACACATGGAAATCGTGTCTGAACGGGTCGGCCGAGCAGTGTCTCGCTGGTCGGCCGAGTGGCTCCTCCACTCGGCCGAGTGGGACACAAAAAATGCCCAAACTGATTGTTTTGGCCTCCTCGTCGCTCCTGCGACGTCCATTCTTCTTCCGCTCCTCTCCAACAGCAAATTACCCCTCGGGGAGGTCGTCGGTGGCCGTCTATCGTGAGCGCATCTCATGATCACTCCAAATCGCGCCAAATCACCTGAAATGCGACAAAAACAACAAAGCGTGAAAAGCATCGCAATATCGTCGATATATCGTGAAAAACATGATTTGGGCGATCTAAATGGCATGCAAACATGCGGAAAAAAAGGTGTAAAATAAGGAGTGATCAGTCACGCTGTGACGTGCCCCGTTGATATTTTTCAGGTGCTGGTTCGTGGAGTTGGAGGCACACTAGTCCTTTTGGATGGCGTTGGTTAGAGTTGAGGGTTTGAGAGAGTATGAGAGTTTTTGGGTGGGTGTTATTGTACTTCGGCGAGATGTGGGTATCCTATTATACATGAGATTTGACTTTATATTGTATATGGGTTTTGGATGAGTGATGTTCTACTCGAAAATTGTATAATCAGCTAGTGTATGAGTATCAGTGTTTGGATTGATTGTCTCTATTGTGTTTCTGTGACATCTGGAATGCTACAGGTACTATCCCAGCAGCGCGCAGTGGGCCTGTTTGTGTTGTGTTAGGTATTTTCCTCCGTAACACTCGTTGCTCAGGGTATTCTGTGGAGCGGGGAGTTACATTTTTGGTTTTGAAAACGGGTCCAAAACGGGTAAAATTAGCCATACATAAGATCGGTGGAAATCTTGTAAATAAAATGCTAGGGTTTTCTTAAAATCCTTATATAAGCAACAATGTGGCTGGCCCACAAAAAACATCTCTCTAAAAAATATTTGCGGCTGTGACTTGGGAGTTAGAGAGGGGGGAGAGAGAGAAGGAGATGGAAATTGTAAGTGCTTGTTTTTAAAAAACAATTAAGAAGATTAACCCTTGTTTTTTTGTACATGTGATTACAAACGACAGAGATGATCTTGCACAAACCGAACAAAGCCATGCTATTGGGAAATAGCAAGTGAATAGGTTGAATGCTTGTACCTTGACTGAGCCTTCACGTGGGATTGTGATGTAGGCCATCACGTGGGATTAAGAGAAGGAAATCTGTGCACTTGAAAGAAAGAAAAGGTAAGTGTTGCTTTAAATTATCAATTAATTCACATATTTTGTGCTTTTGTTTTGCAGAATCAAAGGGAACAAAAAATGCACCAGCAAAGGCCATGTGAGTCAGACTGGCAGTAAATGCATGGACTTCAAGTCAAGGGGGAGCACTAGAAATTAATTCACATTTCTCGTAGCCTTTTTGCATGCCACCAAAAACAAAGCAACAAACCTATTGAGCCTTGCCGACCTGTCTACTTGTGTGCCATTAAGTCAAGTGCAAGGAGCCACAAGCCAACCTTCCAACATCTGAAACCGAAACATAGAGCCACCAAGAGTGCAAAGCCACAAGCTTTGACAAAGGGGCCGAAAGCATCAACCAAGAGGAAATAGCCGCAACTTGAGTTGCCAATGATGAGACGACGACACCTTGTCAGATTCGGATCTGACCCATGCTTATTGGCAGAGAGACAACTACACAGACACGATCTGAGCATCTCTAAACTCTATATGTTATATCTGTGTTATTTGTGTAGCGATCTCTGTTAGGGAAAACTTTACCACTTTAGTGTTCTTTCGGGACTTGTTTAGTCTGGGACTAGACAAGAGGGTCTTGACAAGTGGGATTTGTCAAGATAGAGCATTTACTAGATTGATAGGGTTCTGCACTCGGGGAGTGTGGTACGAACTAGGTGGGGGGCAGGTAGCTTAGGCCCCATTGTAGTTGTACAAAAGGAACATATTAATGCTAGTATCTTCTTGGGGGTTGAAGTAGGTCGTGGGACGACCGAACCAGGGTATATCTGCACGTATTCTGTGATTGCTTCATAGTTACCTTGCTTGTGATTATTAACTGCGTGTGATTTCTCGTGGATTGCATGCGAATTTTTTATAAGCCTATTCATCTCCTTCTAGGCTTAGATTCAGATCCAACACTAGAAACCACCCTCGTAGCATGGCCTCGTGAAAGTGATCCATGGGGTCTGAACTAAAAGTCAGGGGAGGGTGGTCTAGTGGGATCTTGGCTGAAGAAGCTGGGAGTGGAATGGATCCGAGATCCAGTGCAGAGGTAGAAGCAGTAGTAGCATCAGAAAAGGGAGACGTTGTGGCAACAAAAGTGGTGACAGACACCACGACGCTCTCAAAAAAGACCGCTGATGCTGGTGCAGAAGTGGTGCCAGTAAGAGTGATCGTGGACCCTAAAGAAGTAGGAAGGGTAGAGAGGAGGTCCACATGTGTTGTAAGTGTACTGGAAGAAACAAGACTGGTGGGGATAGAAGTGGTTGGGACAGAACTGGCAGGCTCCAAAATGGTGGAAAAAGCAAGATCAGGAGCAACAGAAACAACAGTGCCCTCAGGTCCGGGCATAGAAGAAGGTGCAATAGTGACCTCGGGGGAAAAGGTATGGACAGCCCCGGAGGTCTCTACGGTAGTGGTGGTGGTGGAAGTGGTGCTCGCACTGACTGAAGTGGGGACAGAAGTGCGAGGTGGCTGGGCAGCTAGGATGGTAGCTATATCAGGCTCCTCCTCATTGGAGCTGAGCACCCAGTCATCGTCGTCATCGACGACTGGACCTCTTGAGGGCATAAGCTCGTGGATGGGAGGGATCGAAAAAATGCAGGGAATGAGCCAGTCAAGCATGACTAGCTCTACACTGGTGAGATCAGGGGGGGCAAGTATAGGTGCTGCTCTCGGTAGGTGCCTAATAGGTTTATTCAGTGATGCTTACCGTGCGGCCTAATGATAGACATGTGGGTAAGCACGTCCAACGTCAGGCGTGAAAGCCCGGTGGGTAGTGCCAGACCTGCAGGAAGTGCAAGGCCGAGCATGGAGGCGAAAATGGTGAAAAATCCACTGCAACAGATATCGGTGGTGGATGGGCCATCTGGATGAGGCGGTGACACAGCCAGTGTGCTGCTTCAGAGAGAAGGAATGGGTGTGGAGAACCGTCTGGGTGGCGGCATAGAGGTCGAGTCATCCCCATAAGGTGGAAAAGCTCAGGAAGGGAGAGTGTCCCGACCTCTGGCCTGGAGAAAAGGGTGGTAGCGAGGTGATGCTGGGCGTAGCGGAGACAGGGGTGAACTATACAAGAGGACTTTGCCCTACTAGGACGATATCCTCGCAGACCAGTAATGCAATCCAGAACTACTCGGCATCGAACATGGTGAGCTCATAGTCTGGGGAGTAGGCGAGGGTAGGGTTGGGGATGGCAAAAAACGTAAGTGGGTGCAGATCATGGCATGCATAACCACGATGTTGTAGTCAAGCAGCCTGAATCAGATGCCAGCACCCTCTAGGGTGATGGAGCTCAGCACCTCGAGAGCCAGACACTTGCAGGTGCGCACATGGGTGGCGAGAAGGCGGTCAAAACCTATGACACGATAGAGCCTATGGACACCCTGTAGGATGCCAAGGCTCTGGAGGGTGGGAATGTGGATGAATCGGGTTAGGACGATGGTGCGGTGGCAAATGGAGGCGAAACGCTCACTGTGAGCATCGTCCCTGAAGACGATATCATACGTCCTCAGGGTGGATGGTGGAGGAACGGGATGGGGTGGAGGTGCGGTAGTGGGTATGGGAGGAGTGGTAGTGCGTGGGGTGGGTGGGGCCTCTATCACTAGAGGCGTGGGGGATGTGGATCGAGATGAGTTGGACGAGGACGACGAATCGCCCAAGTACTCCTCAGGTGTGGGCGAGCGTGTGCGACGGGAGTGTCGTGCCGGCCTAGAAGAGGAGGGACCATCGTCGACCTTCCTCTTCTTTGGCAAAGGCTTCCTAGGCCTAAGGCTAGGAGGCATCGTGCGAGTGTAGGGCTAACGAAGTGAGAACAATATACTGTAATGAAAATAATAAGTGGAAGGAGGATATCGATATCGTAAGTCGCTGTGAAAGCAAAAGTAGTATGTGCACGTGCATAGCCTCGAATCCAAATGACCCCCCAAGCTAGTCCAAACCAAGCTCCTCCTCGAAGAGCTCCAAATGTACATGCAATGAGATAAGAAGATGATTTTAGTAGGCAATTAAGAAATTAAATAGGTTTGGGGTTCTTAATTAGAGAGGGTTTGAGAATGGGGTTCGAATTTCGGGGAAATGGGGAGAATGAGAGAGATAGGGGGAGAATGGGGAAGAAGAAGGGTGGAGAGATGGGTGGTGGGTGGTCGGACCGAGCAGCTGGGCGCGACGGTGCTCGGTCTGAGCGCGACGGTGCTCCGGTGTCGGTTGTCGGGACGAGCGGAGCTAGGGCACATGTGGAGAGAGGGGGGTGTGAAATAGAGTGGACAAACCAAGCAGGAGACGCTGGCGGAGCTCGAGCAGAGTGCGGTGGCATCGTCGGCAGCGGTCGGACCGAGCAGGATTAGGGCGAGGGTTAGGGGATGAGCTCGGACTGATTGGGGGGCTGATTCAAATTAGATTAGCGTTTAAACCGAGTCTAATTTGGTTTTATAAAAATCAAGTTCGGCTCGGTTTAGGTGAGGGAGCAAGGCTCAAAAAGCGATGGTATCAACATCTTTTCACTCTGAAGGTCTCAACACCATGCAACCACCATTGTTCAACGGAACGAACTACGCAAGCTGAAAGATCTGTATAAAGACTCACCTAGAGTCACTAGATATCGAGGCATGGACCGTCACCAAAGCACCATACAACGCACCCACTAAAGTCGAGTTTGAAAAATGGTCTGCTGATGATAAAAAGAAAGTTAACCTCAACGCCAAAGCGATGAACGCATTGTTTTGCACCGTAACAGGTAATGAATTCAATCATGTCTCTCAATGCGAGACATCATATCAGATATGGCATACTATTTAGGTAAGTCATGAGGGAACCGAAAATGTAAAGGAATCACGTATTAACATTTTGCATTCTAAGTTTGAATCTTTCAAAATGGAAGAAGGAGAGAGTATCACCGATGTGAATACTCGTTTTACTAATATCACTAATGAGCTCGCAAGTCTATGTAAGAAATTATCTGAATATGATCAGGTAATGAAGATACTAAGATCTCGTAGACCCGAATGAAAAGGAAAGACAACAGCCATTCGAGAAGCTCACAACGTGAAGGATCTCACTATTGAAGAACTTATGAAAAATCTCATGGCATATGAGATAGAACTCGAGGAAGACACGAAGATCGAAGAAAAGCCAAAGAATAATAGCCTAGCATTCAAAGCTCAAGAAGAAGACTCCGACTATACCGACAAAGAGGACCATATTGCCTTTGTCTCAAAGAACTTTAAAGAGTTTATTACAAGTAAGTATGGTAAACGTTCATTTCATCCCACTAACAGTATTATTTGTTTTGGTTGCAACGAACCAGGACACGTAAAGAGAGATTGTCCATTGGAGAAGAACAACCGAGATTCCAAAGATCATGGAAAGAACCGAGAGAATTATGAACGAAGAAGCGATAGACGGAACAAGTGTCGATGACCTAAGAAGGAAGCTTACGCAGCCTTCGATCAAAGCGATGTTTCTTCATTCGATGAATCCTCATCAGGTGACAAAGACGAAAGGAGAGAAACAGCCCACATGTATTTCTTACCCTCCACGTCATCAAAGGTAAGTACCTTGCATGATTCAGCATCTAGTGATAGTGATTCATCATCAAGCGATGATGATGACATGGACTATAGGGGAGCATATAAGGAGCTATGCAAATGCATGAAAAGCTCATAAAAGAACACAAGAAAACTCTTAGAATAGTTAAGAAATATGTAAAAGAAAAGGAAGATCTTATTAAAGAGAATATTATGTTGAAAGAAAAGAATGATTCTTTAGAAAAAGACATTCTTTCTATGAATGAGAAAATAGAAAGTTTGAATAATCTTCTTGTTTCTGTCAAAGACACATACGACTCTACGATGAAGATTGTTGAAAATTTCAATAAAGGAACATGAAAGCTAGATAGTTTAATAAATAACCAAAGAGCTTCATTTAGCAAAACTGGACTTGGATATGATTCTAATCATACCAAGAAAAAGCTTAAGCATACTAGAATGCATCATGCTAATCAAAATTTTCTGAGAATCTGGATACCGAAGAACTTGACCGATCAAAAGTAAAAGGGGTACGCAATTAATTCTGTTCAGCAAGTTCATTTAAACAGAAATTATAAATATGTTTCTAATGAAGGAACTAAACCATATTGGGTTTGGATTCCTAAAGATTAACCTCTTGGACTCAATGAATAAAGAGTACCATAAACGTTCATATTTTCAGGTACTCTAAAACCAAGGAGGAGGAACAAAAACGGCATCAAAAGCTTTGCGATGAAAACAGATTGCTTCGTAAAAATTTAATTTATTTGAGTATTTAATATGATTGCTCAATTATTTTTATGATATACATGCGTATGAATATTTTATTACATTTTCATTAGAAAGATTTTCTATCAAACACACTCCATTGCGTCAAAATCCCTCGGGATGAGAAAACTCCTCAACTCAGCAGGGAGTCGACTACAATCATTAGGGAGTTGACTACCAGAGTGTGGACACGAAAATCTGGGTTTAATTTCTTTTTTTCCTAACTCATATTGGGTTTCATTTGAGTTTATTGGGTTCATATCCAAAGGGTAACTTAAACCTAATAAGAAAATAAGTTCTCAACCATCCAACTTATGATCCAAAGGCTCCTAAAGTTCATCCTCTAAAACCCCCAAGCCCAAACCCTAGGTAGCCGACTACAACCATTGGTGTCATCCTCTTGAAAAATTTTTTACTTCTCTTGGTAAAATTTCTTGAACCTCTTTCAACTTCTCAAGAAGACCCCTAAGGTATAATTCTTTCTCATCAACTTTCCATTACTTCAATTTACTTCTTGTCAATGTTGCATATTTAGTCTTGTAAATCAAATTTTTTTAGGATGCCTTTCAATAAAATCATTGCTAAGAAGATGAAGATTGATAGTGAATCCTCTCATACCGAAAAAGAAATCATCGAACCATATCTTTTCAAGACTGCTTCTTTTGAAATATTTCTCAAAATTTCCAAAAGACAAATCCATCATGAAAGGTTTGTCAAAATTATCATGTTGAAAATTATGGTATGATAGCATCTTAGAATTTCAGAATCTTGCCAATCTTTTTTCATCTGAAAATACCTATTTGTGTTATCCTAGATTAGTATATTTATTTTATGCCAACATGGATTATGATCTTGCTAAATGTCGATTCATTTTCCAAACCTGCTATAATTGTCAAATCTCTAGGACAAGCATTAGGAATCCCCTATACTGGAATGCTATTAGATGACATAGAGATGGTCGATGAGGATATTCTAGAGAAAATGTATTTGCCTGGAAGATACTACCAAACAAAACTACCATGTAGCAATCTTTACTATCCTGGAAGAATTCTAGCAAATATATTGTGTTATAATATTACTCAGAAATCTGGAAGTCACTCTGTGTTATCTGAGAAACAAGCTAAGTGTATCTATGGCATGTTAGGAAACATCCGTAAAAATTGGGCCAAAGTCATTGTGGATTCCATCCTTTCATCTGCTTCTTCCAATAGACCCTCATCTTCCTTAGCCCATGGTCACTATCTTAACATCTTGTTTATTGGATATAACATATTTCTTACCATCTTGTTTATTGGATATAACATACTTTTGGATAATGAAACTGAAATTCTGGAACCGGCCCGTATCTTTGGTGTACATGCTCTTGGCCGAATGAATCTTCACAAAGACCTCGACCAGAATATTCCAGAGGAGAAGCTCGCTGCTGAAGGAGGATCATCACCCTCAAAGAAGAAAGGTAAAGAACAACCACCAGCTTACATTGTTGAGCTTTAAGACATGCTCTTGAAGAAAATTGGAAAGCTGAAGATTTCTCAAAAGAAAGGCTTCGAAGATCTCAACAAGAAGATAGATGATCTCAAAGAATTGGTGGTGAAGAGCAACAAGATGACTGAGGAAAATCTAAGCATGATCCTTGAGGAGATCAAGGAGTTGAAGAAGGAGAAAAATGGAGGACATCCTTGAACAAGCTTCAAAACAATGGTTCTTTAAAAACAATTTGGTCTGTAATTACTATACTCTGCTATGGTGTTGTAGTTTGATACACTTATGGTTTGATACATTGTGCTCAAGCATGCTTGACTATTATCTACTAACCTTGTTTTGCAGAAAGCTATCTTTTGAATTATATCTCTCCATGGTTTATAGACTTAAATCTCTATGTATCATTTCATTCATATATGTGTCATCTTTTTGATTTATGACAAGGGGAGAAAAAGGATAAAATTCAAAAATGAATATTCTTTTACTAACCGGCTTTGATGTAGGGGAGTACCGCATCTAAGCAAGGGGAGTAAGTTATTTTATCAAGTCAATATTCACTTAATTTACTTTATTTTTCATTTAGGTGTCATCATCAAAAAGGGGGAGAGTGATGGGAAATTGAATCCCACCCCTAAGTGGGTTTGATGATGAGCACACCAAATGATGTTAGTGTACTAACTACACTACAACTCAAGTGTGCAAGTTGTGCGAACGGTGACTTTATGCATACTCCGAAGAAGCTCAACCACACTCGACAGACGAAGACGAATTTGCTAGTTCTACATCAAGCACAAGATGTAGCTCATGCTCAAGCTTAATGAAGAAGGAACTCAAATTCAGGAGAAGCAAGCATCTACTTCAAATATCTGATCAGCTTCCCGAAGGTCTCGTCTTAGTGTAGCGTGTGAGTTTTTAGGATTATGTTAAAGCCAAAATAAATATCGAACACACACACAAATGATTTCGAAGAAAAATGTTTTAAATGATTTAAAATCCTTTTTAACTCTTGAGAGCAAAAGCTAGTCGATCTATTTTCAGTAGTCAACCTCCAATACACCAGGAGTTGATTACACTTCTCAACTAGCTGAGTTTCAGAGAAAACTGCTCTGGGAATCAACTACCAGAGGAGGGAGTCGACTACCAGCTGGAAGCAGAATTTCTACTGAAATTCTCTGGGATTCGACTACCACCATGAGGGAGTCGACTACCGCTGTCGTTTTCCAACGACTCTGCTTCCTGATTTCACTCCATTTCCCTATCTGTTTGGGCTGAAAGTCAAATCGTTTGAAATTCAAATTCATCTCTTGAAACTCTATAAATAGACTCTTATGAGATCATTTCTATACACATCTAATCTCTCTATTCTATTAAGCTAAAATTCTAAAGGATCTCTCGCCGTTCTATTGCTCACCTTGATATAGCCAACTTTGTTTTTAATTTCTGATCTCTAATCTTGTTCTGAAATTATTCTTTTTGAGATCAATATTTTTAGCTTTGCTATTTTTCAAAAAAGAGTTTTTAACAATCATTATTCTTCAATTTTCATTCTTTAAAGGAATTTTTGAAAACGATAGATCTAGATCACAACGAATAAACTAATATTCTTTGTGTGATCTAAAGATCAATCTAAATTCTATAGCCACGTAAACGCACAATTGCTTTATTTATTTTGGCTATAGAATTCTGGGTGTAACCCAATCTCCATCAATATTGTGGTGAATTGGAAACTTTGTTTTTCTTTATGGATTCCCCTTTGTTGAAAGGGACGTTGGATATCCTAGACAAGTCTAGGTGGTTGGAAATCCTGGTCAAGGTTAGGTGTTTGGAAATCCTAACGAGTGGTGTTAGGTACTTGTATTGCTAAGGCAATAGTGGATAAATCTCGTACCGAATTGGTCGGGGACTGGACGTACCCAAGTTGTGGGAAACCAGGATAAAAATTCCTTGTCTTTGCGTTTGCATTTTTCTGTGATTGTTTATCTTTGCTCTAGCATTTTCTTTCTATCTGCTAATAATTGTATCTCTGTAAATTGTTGTTCATATTATTGCGAAGTTAATTTATTTATTTTCACTGTGTAAAAAGATCTATTCTTGGGTAAAATATCTATTGCTTGTAATCTTATCTTGCTTGTAACTCTTATTTATATTCATTGTAAGATTACCTTGTTGATTAAAAACCAAGCGTAGATCACTCTACTTGGTTTCTTAGGCAACATTAGATGGTTTTTAATTGTACTAATTAACGAACGAAAAAGTTTACTATTTGCACAACACTACTCAACCCCCCTTTCTAGTGTTGTTTGCCATCCACAGGATCCAACAGTGAATACACGAGCGCCGGCGTAAGTTGAGCTAGATGCGAAAACAAGGTTCTGACTAGGCTAGACATTATGCTTTAGATGAGCTACACTCATGATCATAAATGGCTAGGGATAAAATAGATAGTGAGTCATATTTGATATGATTCATGTTGAGTTCATGAGCCAACTACAGAGTCTAATAACTTATTGAGCTACACTCAAGGTTGTCAGACTCAGGGTAGTCAGATCCCTCTCCCACAAATATTTTTTATTATAATAAATTGTTTATTATAGTGGCTTTAATTCATAAAATTAGTGGGAGAATATATTTTTAATAAAACCGCCTAAAACTATACAAAGAACATATACTAATTCGATCTATTTTAAAATGCAGTATGGAGTCGGGAATGAAGTTCAGTATTGAGAGGAATGTGCTAGATGGAACCAACTATAAGGATTTGGCTAAGTAACATTAAGTTGGTCCTCTCGCTGACCGAGAATAGCTACGTACTGACCGAGGACGCTCCAGAGAAGCCTAACGCGGATGCCACCAATGGGGAAAAGGAGGCTTATAGGCAACACCAGAGGGATGCAGAGAAGGCCAGGTGCCGTACTCTGGCTTCATTGACCAACGACCTACAAAGTAAGCACGTACATATGGATGTTCGTAGCATGCTTCTGAATGCTGACATGTTGTATGGCAAGCAGTCTAGAGCTGCCAGGTTTGAAGCCACCTACAACCTCTGGGGACCTAAGATGGAGATGGGCCCTGTGCAAGATCATGTTATTAAGATGATTGGATACATAGAAGATGCTACACGGTTAGGTTTTGTCCTCGAAAACAAAATGATCGTGGACATTATCCTGAAGTCTTTAACCCCCCGACTTCAAACAATTCATTACTGGTTTCATCATGAACAGTACTAAAACGGATCTTTCTGGTCTCCTGAACATGCTTGGCAGTTCGAGGAGATCAAGAAGAAGCCGACTGTGTTGGTTGTTGGCTTGCTTCTTCTGACCAGCCGAAAGGAAAAGGTAAGAAGAGGCATGTCCCACAACCAACCAAGGTGAAGAAGGGGAAGAAGAAGAAAGGGGCTCCGTTGAAGTCTGATTGTTTCCACTGCCATAAGCCAGGCCATTGGAAGAGGAACTGCAAGGTTTACCTTGCAGAGAAGAAGGGGCATACTGATGCCTCTACCTCAGGTACTAATTATTAATTAAGGGCATAAAATTTCCATTAAGCTTTACTATATGGTTTGAGATACCAATATATTTACTAAGACATCTGTATAATGTCTATATGTGCTTAAGGTGAAGCAAGAAATGGAAGAAGTTCAGTTCACAGTCGGCATCGGAGTAATCATTGCTGCTGGGGTCGTATGTGAACTTCAGGAGATAACAACAATGAGAAGAAGAAGTCGACACTCTTTTATTATTTGAATAAATGTGTCGATTATATTTTGTTTCAAAACAATGATTTAGCAATTGTTGCTCAATATTAATTTTGATGTTGAACAAATTTCGATTCATTATGAATGAATTGGTTGTTGGTTAATTTCCTTGGTACTTATGCATTGTCTTCAAATGGGATTTGTTGAGAATGGCTGATTGCTGGGATATGGCTGTTAAAGTTGGTGTGGAAAATTTCTTTAGCTATCATGAAAAATTCTATGTTAATGTGATTATTTGGAAGTTGCAGTACATGTATATATAGAGATATATTGTTAATCGTAGTAATATGTAGGTTTCAGTAACGTATAATAGATGTGATCTTACTTATACAGACAATAAGAATAGTTCTTATTGAACTGCAATTAATACTTCAAATTAGAAGATTAATGCAGTTAGAGGAAAGAACGGTGCAGGAAATTTTGACTGAGTTAGTTAGCATGAAGATTCATATAAACAGATCTTGGTATAACTCATTCCTCAAGATAGCCTGACACGGTGCATTCCTATTAAGCATTAATAAACTGGTTAGACTTGATAAATCTTCTAAATGAGATTTAGACTTTTAAGTCGGAGTAATTAACTAGAAGGTTGTCAAAGTCAGTGGGAGCTGGCATATAAACTTAGTTCCGGTTTTTCAGACTAAGCAAGAAGTCGCAGTTATTAAACTCTATATGTGACGTCAAATCAAAGGTTTTTGATTATGTCAAAGATATAGAACTTTGGGTGTCATTTATGTACTTGACATAATTGACACGGGAATAACTGAAAGATGCCACGACTGACTTATAGTAATGATAAACACTACATCAAATTGTATAAGCTAATCGTTAGTTATACAAGAAGGAAAATTATTGGATGAGATCCAAAGCAATTTCGGAGGATCACCCTGGTGTGAACAAGTGATGTATAAATAAGCCTCCATTAAATGGATAATAGATACGCGTTAGCAGATCCACTTTTAGGTTTGACATATGATGTCCAGTATGACTGATATACTGTAGCGGTATGAGATACCGAGATAAATAGCTTAAGTGCAAGTGGGAGATGTAGGAATATGTATGCCTTTGAGGCATTTATCCTAAGATAAACATCTTGTTCTAATGATGATACAATACATATTGTCCTAGTATAAGTTCCATGTATTATATACTTAGATAATTTCCTTAGACTTAAAGTGAGGTCATTACGTATCTAGATGAAGTTCTATATTGTGGGTAATAATTGATCGATAAGAACTTGAGTCTTAAACGGTTCGTGGTCATATATGTGTCGAGAATAGGATATCGACATATCGGATAGACCACTGTGTCTTTGTCTTACCTTAAGAGTAATGATGATCTCATAGTCATTCGGCATGGCGAAGTCGGAGACAACGCACAGGTGCTCATTGGAGAATGAGTTCACTGAACGACAACTTAGAGTTATTATATGGTTAATCTTTAACTAAACTGTCAATAATACATCTAGAGTGATGATAGACAAGCTGTCCTTAAGACCTGAAGTCGTTTGTACGAACCTGTTCGTGAATCGTGCCACTTTGATATATGACCTAACTTCTAGGCTAGGCCTGTCGAGAGGTCTTAGATTGTGTGACACCTGAAGCATACGAGGTAAGTAAACGACTAATATGGGATTCATCTCTTCCGTTAAAGGGAAATTAGTGTCACAGGCTTAGTATGGTCTTTGTGATAATCCTCGGCTGAGGTACGTTGTAGATGTACAACGTGTATATAACAAAGACCGCTGTATACTGACCAATGCTAGCCAGTGGGGTTGACGATTAACCATACCCTAGGCCGTACAGCAACACAGTCATGACGAAGGGACTAAAACTGCGGAATTCGGCACTGACACAGTCAGAGTGATCCCGACGACACTTTTGTCAATGGGCCAATCACGTAAGTATGATGCTGAAACATGGACGACACATGTTGCTCATGGTTACTGTCGTCTAGAGATTTTGAGTCCTAACCTGTAGTAGGGTTAGGCTGTATGGTCTCACATCGAGTAGTATTCACGTCTTAGTAATAGGAAGAATGATAAGAGGCATGCATTCGATGCAATGGAATAATTAAGCTCACAAATGGCTTATGAGCATAAAGATAAACAGTTTAGCATTTGGGATTGAAGAGGACTTCCTGAGGAATCCACATGAAGAAACCATGTTGGAATCGGAGCTCAAACAGGCCCAGAAACACGAAAACAGCAGAAAGGGACCAAATGGATCAGACCCACTTAGGAAATGAGGCCATCTGTAAAGGCAGGAGGGCGTGCCTGCTTCTGAAGCGGGGCCAGCCCGCTTGGTAGATTGGCGTGCCCGCTAAGGTGGGCAGGCGTGCCTGCTTCAGAAGCGGGTGCACCCGCTTCCGCAGTGGGGCCAGCCTGCTTGGTGGGCTGGCTCGCCCGCTCGGCCCAACGGGCGCCGGCCCACGGAGCAGGCCGGGCGCCCGCTGTGGGCATGGTGGTGGCTGCCCGTTAAGCGGGCAGGCATGCCCATTGCGCCCAATTGCAGGCGCCCACTCGTAATGAAGGCAGGCGCGCCCGTAAGGCTTAGCGGGCACGCCCGTGACATAAAATCTGTTTTAAATAGGTTTTTGAAATCGTTGGCGACGGCTACTAAAAGTGACTTTTTGCCCATCTTTGGGCAATTGTTTGAAGGGTCAAACAAAGTCGGAATTCATCTCCGTTTGTTCCTACGCGTTCACCATTCGAAGCTCTTCAAAATAATAACTTGTATCATATCTGAGGCTCAATGGTGAGGGAGATTTAATTGGTTGAAGTTAGGCCTTTAAGAAAGGCTTACTAACTTAATTAAATTCCCCTTTAATTATTTAGTCCCACCTTGCACATGCAATGAGCAAGGGGTCTCGCTCCCTATATAAATATGGGTGTACACACAAGAGAAATTTTGTACCAAGTCTCCGATTCGAGATGCTCCTAATTTTTGAGCATGCTCGATTGACGACTTAATCATTCCTCCTCTTTCTTCCTATCCTCCAATCGAGTCCTAGCAAAACGGCAAGGAGGTTCGGATCGGATCCAGAAGTCTCAGACGTGGATCTTCTCAAGTGAAACTTTCTTCGGTAAGTGATCGGCTCCCTTCAGGTAGATCGGATCGAAGGCACAAGGCGGCTCAGCTTCGAGGAGCGAAATAAGGTGGTGCTGTACATCTTGCCTGTTCCAGGGCCAAGATTCCAGGTATGTCATTTAGTAGCTTTCTAGTGTAATTTTAATAATGTCACAGTAGTATAGATCCCTCTTGAGGTGGTCAGATCCACCCCAAGTCGAAATAAATCCTGGCTAGGTTCTGGCTCGCCTTAGGGCCTTAGCTAAAATGTTTAGCTATATGTTTTTCTGCTGCGATTTTTAATCCCTCTGCTGTCCGTCTGACGTAGGACGGGCACAGATCTGAGCCCCAAGGGTCTGCCAAAACCTTACAGTTTCAAGAAAAGGATATCGAAATATCGGATAGATCATTGTGCCTTTGTCTTCACCATGAAGTGGTGATGATGATCTCATGGTCGTTCGACTTGGCGAAGTCGGAGATGAGACACATGTGCTCATTGGAGAATGAGTTCACTGAACGAATCAAGAAGAGTTATTACATTGTTAACATAACATATTTGTCAGTAATAACTCTCTATGATGATATGCAAGTTGTCCTTAGACTTAAGGTCATTGTACGAACCTGTACGTGAACAGTGTCACTTAGATTTCTGACTTAGCTTTGAGGCAAGGCCCGTCGAAAGGTCTTTGGTTGGGTGACACTTGAAGTATGCGAGGAGAGTAATGACCAAGAGAGAATTCATCTCTCCCGTTATGGGGAGTTAGTGTTGCATGTGTTGGTTCGGTCTTTAGTGAAAAACTTTGGCCAAAGTATGTTGGAAGAAGTCCAACATAATTTGACTAATGACCAATGGAAACTAACCAAGTTCAAGCTATTGGGGTTGATAGTTTGACTGTACCATAGGCCTGCCTAGGAGACATAGTTTTAACGAGAGGACTAAAACTGCGGTTTTCATCATGGACACAGTCAGGGTGGTCCCGAAAATACTCATGTCAATGAATTAACCACATAATTATGATACCGAAACAGGGACGACACCTGCTTCTCATGGTTACTGCCATCTGGGGTTTCGAGCCCCACCTATAGTAGGGTCAGGCTGTAGGGTCTCACACAAATTGAGACCTTCGTCAAATAATATGTAGAATTAAGGGAAATAATACATATGATGTATGTGAATTAATTAAGTCGCAAAGAGTTTACGATATAAGTCTAAAACATCAAACTGCAAAGTGGTTACAAATAGCTTCTGCATTCGGGATAAATGATCCTGCGTGCAAGTTAGAGATTTTGAGGGATGTATGCCCTCAGTTCATTAGTATTTGATGCAAATGGATTTTAATATTAAAGATGTGGATTATTGCATATGATGCAATAGAAAATAAAATACACATTGTAAAATATTTACAAATATATTTTATAAAGGCATAGAAATGAAGAGGATTTTTCCACGAAAGTCAGAGAGAAAACTGCTCTCAAATCGGAGTTCAAACGGGCCCAGAAGTCTATTTAAAAGGAGTTTTAAATAACGCTCAAAAGGGCCCAATGAGAAAGCCCAGTCAGATTAAAGCCCAAATTTTTTGAAACAAAAATTTTAAAAAGTTTTTTGGGTGGGGGACCCGGCCCAAGGGCCGGGTCATTTTCTGGAAGCAGGCGCCCGTAAAAGTGGGTGCCTGGAAAATGCATGCACCGCAGGGCGCCAGCTGTGCCCTGTAGGGCACGTGCGTGGCACGCACCCCCGGGCTGCTTGCGCGTTAGCCTGTGGGGCCCACAACAAAGGGTTGGGAACCCAAAGTGCGTTTTTTACGGCCGACTTTTTCCAGCGAAAATCTGATTTTGGGCTGATCTTTGGACACATGTTTGAGGGGTAAAACAAAGTCAGATTGGATCACAGTCTCGTTCTATGCATTCACCATTCAGCGCTCTTCGATTTGATAGGGAGTATCAATTACAAAGCTCAACGGTGAGGGAGGAAAAATTCGCTAAAGATTGCCTTTGTGAAAGACAAACTTTAGTTGATTTTTTCCACTCCATATCTTTAGTCTCACATCGGATATGATGAGAAGGGGAGGGGTCAGCCACTTATATAAATAGGGGCTAATTCTCTCCTTGAAAACTTGTACCAAGTCTCAAAATCTGAGAAGCTTCCAAAAGTTTGTAGCACGCTCGGATTAAGACTTAAATAGATTATTCCCTCTCTCCTAAAATTCTTCCTTGCTCCTGATCGAGCTCTAGCAAAGCTACGAAGGAGCTCGGATCGGATCCAAAGTCTTGACGGAGGATCCCCTCAAGGTGAAATCTACGCGTGGTTGGCTCGACGACAAGGGTGTTACTCGACTCAGGACACGATGCGATTTGGAAAGTGGTTCGGCTCGGGACGATGTTCGGCTCGGGAGGCGGTTCGGCTCGAGAGAAGAGGTGTGGGGCCAAAGAAATGTTGCTTAAAACGACGCTTCATATTCTGTGGAAACGAAGTGAAAAGTATGTAGTTTAAATATTCATGCGTTTATAATTTGTAACCGTTACTTTTTTTATATTTGCGAAGGCCTGCAGTTAACCAGTGAAAACAAAATAGCCACGATATAGAGATGTACAAAAATACCTAAATTGTGTCCAATTATTACATCCATATTGTACAAATTGTTTCAAATATACACGGAAGAAGAAAGTACATAAAATAAATCTGAAAGCTATGGTCTCAGGGTCGAACTCTGGAGCTATTAACTCAAGAGTATCTACCTCCATATGTGCATCGTCTACGGTGCCACGGAGATGGAACCGTAGGTAAGTCACATCAATTCTAGCAATAAAAATAAAGTAGTGCAAAAGTATGGAACAGACTATAGTAAACAAAAGGTGGTCATGCAGGTGCAAAAAGTAAAGTAAGAACAGACATGCATGCACGAGCAAAAAGTAAAGTACTGGTGGCTGCACAGGTGTGGTAACTGGTAAGTAAGGTGCATGTAATGCATAAAGTAAAGGTGACTGTGCAAGTGCAAAAGTAATAACTGTGGCGTGGCATATGGTAGCAACAATATTTTGACCAACAGGCAATGGGATGACAATAGTAAGACATCCAGGTAGACGTAGTAACAATAAGTAAGCAATAGTAACGCTAGAGACTACGTGGCTTATATAGGAAAGTAATGAGCGAGCAAGAGGAAACATACGTCGCTTGACTAGCTAATAGTGTAGGCTGGCCTAATAATAAGAAGTCTAGTTTAACTCCCAAATCAGCCAGGCAGTCAAGGCTTGAAGGTACAGGTCACTTCTAAGACCGCAGGACAAGTCCTTTGGTTGACCAACCCCCTTTCGATTCCTTTCTAGACACTGATTCAGAAGTAATTTAAGACCGCTTATTATTATACTGCTTTATCACGTTCGAGTAGTCTCGACTTAGTTAGTAGTTGTAACATAACAATGATATCGAGTCAGTAGTCGTACAAAACAATGGTATTAATCAACTAGTGCAACATCAATCAAACTAGTGTAACAGCCTTAGCTTGAGTGCACGATATGCAACCAGAAGTGCATCCATCCCATGGAGCAACCCGTGGAATATCTACCTACCATCCCATGCAGGGTGATGGTACAGCTTACCAAATAAGGGTGGACCCGGTCACTCCCGTACACTTCGTAGCTCAAGACTCCCCATATCCTGTGTATTATCAATCAAGCTAGTGCAACAGTCTTAGCTCGAGTGTACGATATGCAACCAGAAGTGCACCCATCCCACGGAGCAACCCGTGAAATATCTACCTACCATCCCCTGCAGGGTGATGGTACAGCTTACCAAATAAGGGTGGACCTGGTTACTCCCGCACACTTCGTAGCTTAAGACTACCTCGTATCCTGTGTATTATCAATCAAGCTAGTGCAACAATCTTAGCTTGAGTGTACGGTATGCAACCAGAAGTGCACCCATCCCACGGAGAAACCCGTGGAATATCTACCTACCATCCCGTGCAGGGTGATGGTACAGCTTACCAAATAAGGGTGGACCCGGTCACTCCTGCACACTTCGTAGCTCAAGACTACCCCATAACCCGTGTTGTATCACATTACACATTTATAACCGTATCTGTATCAGTGTCCGTATCCATATCTGTATCAGTATCCGTATGGCCTTATAGGCCCATCAAATCATCAACAGATAAGCATTTAATTTCAATAGGACGTTCTACGAGATACCATTCAATCATTACTTTTCAATATTGTACATCAATCCGTTGTTTCAAAGGCAAAGACACTAATGACGGTTGTAATAGACCGAGTTACATACCAATAGAGTTATGCACAATAGTCTCACTCCAAAGATGTTCAAAGGCATTAACAATACTCCAAAGAGTTTTGCTTGTTGAAAAGTCAAGGCAGAAGCCTCAACAGAGAATGTCAGTCATGAGCAATGCTTTGAAGTCCAACAACTATGATGCCTATCCATGCTTCGAGCATGCGGTAATTCCATAAGGTACACTTTCTAAATTTCTAAAGTTAGAATTCATTGTGACTTACACCCGATCCATGCTTCGAGCATGCGGTTTTCAATTAGTACATAGTTTACCCAAGTAGATGGTCGTGTACTACAACCATCTAAGTTGAAAGTTAGTGATGTCGTACGTTCAAGTCAAAGTTGCTCTGCAGTTGATCCGTTTCCTATTTAGTTAGGTCTCTAGTCATCTGTTCAGGCCAATAATTGTTCTGAGACTAGATGTCATGTCTTAAGTTCATACGAGTACACTGGCTAAATCTCTAAAGTTAGAATTAAAGTGACTTACGCTATCAAAATCGTCGTAGTAAGACGAGGTGGGAGCTAGAGTTTCTAAAGATGCTGGTGCATGAGAATTGGTACCTGCAAGCACAAGAAGCAATCGGTTAAAGAATACACTGTTTTCTATTTAGTTAATCTGATCGTTTTGATTTTCATAACCGATTGCAACGGTGCCGAAAAGCGTTCTAAATCTTTATATAGGCTAGATATGATGAAAATAATTTTACTGTAGGAGGAAATATTTTTCAGAAGCTTCTGTTAATTTTTATAATTTTTAAAAGCTCAAAAATGAATTTAAAACTAATTTTTAATTAAGTAATGTAGTTATTCAACAATTTATTTTGGATGCAATCTGTATCGAAAAGTTGCAATTGAGCTGTCAAAATGACCGTCTCGAGGAGTACTATAACATATATTTTTCTCACGTATCAGTGTACGTGAAAATAACAAGTTATTGATGTTTAATTGAAAAGACGTACTTACGCTTTTGGCTTAAAAAATTATTCTGGAAAAACTAAGCGTCAGATTGAGATGAAACCAGTGCCATTGGATCCAAAACGTCTTTTCTGATTTTCTGTAGCTAGTCTTATAATTTTCTGAGGCTTATATTATTTATTATTAATTTAAAACCATTAAAACCAATTTACCTAATTATTAATACGCGTATTTATATTTATACGTATCCGTATTCGTTTTGTATTAAAAACGTATTAAAATTTTACCCCGTCGTAAGTTGCATGTGGCAGGGGCTGCGCTCTTCGCCGGTGGCGACGTGGGCTGAGGCAGCGTCGGGCGAAGAGGTGGCGGCTCCACGGCGGCAGGGCAACGTCGGAGAGCAGAGGCTAGGTGGAGGAAGCAGGTTCGCTCGGCGTCGGGAGCAGAGCTGAGACGAAGCGACGTCGAACGGTCGGCGGGTGATGGCAACAGGCTGAGCTTTGAGGCGGGCAGGCGGCGAGGCGTCGTGGTCGGAGCTTCACGGCGGTGCTACGGTGGTGGCAAAGTCAGGGTGACGAAGGACCCGTCGGCGGTGGGGCTTAATGGTGAAGGCGGGAGAGGCTGGCTTCGTCGGACTTCGAGGGACGTCGAAGCGGCGATAACGGCGACAAGCGGTGCGAGGGTGCACCATGGGGGGAGGTCGGAGCCTGGAGGTTGAGCGGACGAAGGAGCTGGCAGTCGTGGGGCGCTGGAGCCGAGAGGGGCGGTGGAGCAGTGGCACCTCGTCAGAGACGGGGACGACGAGGGCGGCGTTGGACAAGGGGTGGCGACAAGAGTGGGAGTCGGAGGGGTATGAGGCGTTGGCCTCGTCGGCGACGACGGCGGAGGGTGGGTTGACGACGAGCGTGCGGGGTCTCCGTGGCAAGGCGGAGAGGCGAGGTCGCAGGCAGTGTTGGGGGTCGGTGGTGAGGTGTCGGAGTACGGCGAACGGTGGGCGTGAGGATCGGAGGAGTTGGGCTGAAATGAACGGGCATGGGTTAGCCTGAGAACGAAGAGGAGGGGGATGAAGCTGAGGGTTATTTGAAACGGGAAAGAGAGAGTGTGTGTGAGGGCTTGTGCATGAGTCCAGGGTTTTCCTTGGGTGCGTGAGTTTAGGGATAGGTTTAGGGGTTTTATAGATAATTAAATTAATAATTAATTAGTGTTTAGTCAAAAGCATTTAATACATTAGGTGAGTTATAAATGTAATTAGGTGTAACTTTTGACTAGGCTTGGAAAGTTTTAAACGTATTCCCTAACACGTTTTAGACACGGTTACGGTAATGTAATATTTAATTAGGTTAAGTTAATTAGTAATTAGCTAAGGTAATTAGTGATAGTAATAGTAAAACTTGTAACGAAATTACGAGTTTGCCCCTACTAGTAACGTTTCCAAAAAATTACGAAAACATACCCACGTGTTCGTATAGTAACGAGGATCGTGAATACGAGATCTATTTTGGGGTTTGAGCTACAGAGTACTAATTTTAGACCAAAACATTTAGGATGCGGGTTTGCGGGTTCTTTATCGATTTGACTTCAGAAAATTACGAAATTAATGTGGGGAGCCCTAAATAATCATTGACTGATATCGTAGAAGTTTGAAAACATTTTGAGGATGTTTGTATAGAAAATAAATTCGTTAAGCCAAAGCAGTAATAATTGAAAATGAATTTTTATCAGATTATTTAGAGGTATTTGATAAAATCCAAACTTACTAAAATACTTCATAACTAGTCTGATACTTCAAAATATTTTTATAAGAAATTTTTGAAATCATAAAACTTTTGACGAACCATTATAAAATAGTTTTTTTAAAAAAATTGAAAATAGGTTAAATGCGTAAATAGTTGTGTTGATGAAAACAGGCCGTTACATAATTGTAAAATGTTAGATTGACCTATCCTTAGGGGTTGGTTGGACCCAACCCTAGGATAGTAGAGATCTTGGCTAAGGTTGTTCTCTTTAGGGCTAGATTTTAAAATATTTTTAAATTTGTTTTTCCGCTGCAAATTTGTTTTCAGCATCCGACAGACTTAGGCTGGACATCAATTTTATTGTCCTAAGGACCCAGAAAACCCAACAGTATCCATCAGCATCAGCAAGCGGGTAACGCGGCCGCTTGGAGACCGTTGATCTGAGATCGAGCGGCTCACAATTGAGAGCGATGTGGCAAGGCTTCAATCGTCTGATGAAATCCAATGGCGCCTATGTAATCTGATGCAGGTTCGAAGCGCTCGAGAGAGCGGGCAAAGTCAGCCGTGAACGGGGACACGTGGCGCGATCTCGTCAGATCCCACCCAGATCGAACAGACAGGAATTGCCCCGACCCAGTGGGTGCGGATATAAGTTGAAACGGATCGGGTTTGGACCTGTTAGCAGCCCCAAACCCGCAATATCAATACATAAACATATTTTAGGGGTTTCTGATGTATTCTTTGCATGTTGGAGGCTCTCTTGTGTGTATTTATGCGTGAGTTTCTGGGGCTTTGGAGACATAGGCTAAGGGCTCTTGCTGAAGAAGATCTGAGGCTTTTGGAGGAGTTCTGATGATAGAAATCTTAACTTATACCATGTATTTTGCATATTTAGCACGTATTTTGAGCTTTCGAACATGTATTTGCTTATGAATATGAGTTCTTTTCTTCCATGCATGGCTAGTACCTTTGTGTGTTGGTTGTGATGTAGTTAGGGCTATGTGATCATTGATTTTGATGTCTTTTTGCCATATATGCATGTTATAATCATGTATTTCATCGATTTTGTAACGACCCACTCTTGGAGCCCGTTACTATTTGGAACATACACAAGTCCTACTAGGCACCAATGAAATCAATACAGGCTCTGTTGCAGAAATACACCAAAATACTCATACATGAAATTAAAATACAGCCTTATTACAAACCAGCAGCGTACATGAAAGGAAATACAACTCAAAATACACATACACACCAAGCAAGACACTCTAATACATTAAATAATAAAAACAATCTCACACTCACACTTAGTAACCAGCGTCCTCCTGGTCAAACTCTACAGCAAATTCAGCATATGCAGTCCCTGTTGCAACTTCTTCAACATGTGCTTTATCTGACGAGACCACCACAAAAAGAAGGGTCGCCAAGATCAGACATAACTCAAAGTATCTCTAGCATGATATTTAAAACAATAAACAAGCCTGGTAAAACTAGCATGGCAATCTAAAGAGGCAAGAAGTAAAGTGCGTACAATAGAGCAGAAAAGTAACATAACAGATTTACAACTGTTACAATTCTAACAGCAATAAACAATATTAAAATGACCAGTTACGAGATTTTTAGTTGTGCCTGATCCTAGTTCGTGACTTATAAAGGGAAGTACAATATGCAACCAAGAGTCCACCTGATATCTCGGGTTACAACAAAATAATACAGTTCAACAAAACGATACGATTCAACAAAACGATACTGTTCAACAAAACGATACTGTGCAGCAGATCGGACTAGTCGCTCCCGTACTTCCACTATTATAAGTTACCCCAAAACCCAGTGTGTGTGCAGGATACCGTACTTGCAGTTTACGAGTTATTTACTATTTTCACATTTCCAGAATACAACTTTCGGTTAATCATGTCACGGAGTCCAATTCAATTTAATTTACGATACGGTGCAACTTACGATACTATGCACCTTATCAAGTTTAGCTAACTGTTCATGTGAAACACTTTGCTAATGAAAAAAAAACTAATTTAGCATGCATCAATATTGTTTTTAAACCCCATAGCTAGGGTACGATGAGTTACCGATTTGCCTTGTAGTGAAAGGCATTTTTTGGTCAGCGGTAGGGGTACCTGGTTCACACATGTTACATGACAAGTTAGCTACACAAATTAATAGTAAAATAAATAAAATCATTATAACTAAAAATATCAACTTATAAAATTAACTTTATATAAACTTATATTAAAACTTTACTTAACTGTTAACTAACTTATTAACTAGCTTACTAAAATAATTTAACTTATATAATTTAACTTTAAAAAACATAACTTAACCAATATACTTAATACTTAAATTTATACATATATTAATTTAACTTTATTTAATAAATCACAACTTAACTTTAATTAATAACTTATATTAATAACTGAAATCAAAAACTTTAGATAAAAACTAATAGTAAAAACTTTATATATTAACGTATACTAAGTAACTTAACTTATAACCTTATAAAAATAACTGAATTTAAATAATAAGTATCTTATTTAACTTATAACTTAACTTTAATAAACTAACTTTATTAATCTAAACTAACTTATTTAATTAATATATTAAATAACTTTATAACTACTCACCCTCACTCTCTTCTCCTCTCATTCTGTCTTTCTTTTTCCCTTTTTTCCTTTTGTTTGCAGGGATCGCACGGCGTTGGTGATGGGGTCCGAGGGGGCCGGGGGCGCTTCAGCGACGCGAGGGGGGCCGGCCTGGGGCGCTTGGGGCCGGGATCGGCGGCGCAGGCGGGCACGGCGGCGCATGCGGCCTGCTGGGCGGCGACAGGGCCTGGGCGGCGCGCGCGTGGAGGCGACGGCGGTTGGTCGTGGGTGTGGGGCTGCGGGAGAAGGAACTGAAATAGGGTTTCAATTTGGTTCTTCCCAATTTATGATTTTGTGGTTTCGATTTCAATTTCAGCTTCTCTCTCTCTCGATTTCTGATTTCTGGTTTTGATGTGGTTGTTTGACTTTGGCAGTGAGGAAGGAAGAAGGGAAGGGGATTTGGTCTTGTTTGTGGGATGAAAGAGTCTGTATGAAGAAGATGTTGTTGTTGTTGTATTGGTGATGGGTTGTGATGCCAAAGTAAAGGAGACTTCTGTGTAAGGGGTGAAGATGATGAAGCTATGGAATGGGGAATGGAGATGTAGGAAACTGATATACGGGGTGATCCTTGAAGAAGGAAGAGGCAGGGAGACAAGGTTCATTAACAGGGGAAGATTAGTCAAGGATTAGGTTGATGGATAAGTTCATTTAGTCAAAAGGATTAGCTTTTCATTAATGATGGGAAGATGAACTTAGCCCTGGATAATTTAAACGTGGAAGAGGTGTTGTAGGGTTAGGGTAATTAGGTGAGCTATAATAAGAGGTAATTTAATATTTAACTATTGGTAATTAGTAAAAATTAATAATTATTAGTAATTAGTAAAATAAATTAACTAAAGTAATTTGTAAAACAAATTTTAGTTAAGCTATGGTGAAAAATTTGACGCGCTCGCATCAACTCGTAGAAAAGAAAATACTCGTATAAAAATACTCGGACAATCTGAAGTAAAATACAAGCACACACGCAATCAGACAGGCCTAAAAATACCTGCCGTTACATCCTACCCTCCTTAGAATAATTCCGTCCTTAGAATTCTCTACATGGCATGAAAAAGATAGGGATAACGTCCTCGCATCTCGTTCTCTCGCTCCCAGGTAGATTCTCCTGACGAATCGCGACGCCACATCACTCTGACTAGATCAATGGTCCTGTTCCTGAAGACCTTCTGACGTCGATCTAAGATCTCCACGGGTTGCTGCTCGTACGTCAAGTCTGGACGAACTGCGATCTTCGAGTAGTCCACGACATGACTAAGGTCGCTCACGTAACGTCGCAACTGCGAGATGTGGAACACATTGTGCACTCCCTCTAAGGCAGGGGAAATGCAAGCTTGTATGCCACTTCTCCTACTCGCTCCAGAATATCGAAAGGTCCAATGAATCGAGGACTAAGCTTTCCTCTCCGTCCAAAACGAATCATTCCTCGGTTGGGCGAGATATTCAGAAAAACATGATCACCGGACTGAAACTCCAGGTGTCGACGTTTCGCATCTGCCCAATGCGTGTACCTGTCCTGAGCCAGCTGCAGCTTTTCTCTGATGGTCCGAACCACATCCACAGCTTCTGTGATTAGCTCAAGGCCAACCAGAGCTCCTACATCGTCCCAGCTCATGGATGATCGGCACTTCCTCCCATACAGTGCCGCAAAAGGCACTATACCAATGCTAGACTGGTAGTTATTATTGTATGTAAACTCCACTAAATGGAGATGGTCTTTCCATGATCCTTTAAAATCCAGCATACATGCCCGTAGCATGTCTTCAAGTATCTGTATAGTACGCTCTGATTGACCATCTGTCTGTGGATAATAAGACGTACTAAAGCTTAAGTGGGTTCCCAAGCTCTCCTGAAGGCTCCTCTAAAAACGAGATGTGAATCTGGTGTCTCTGTCCGAGACAATGCTGATAGGAACTCCATGCAGCTTCACAATCTCAACCATATACTTCTTGGCCAACACTTTTGTAGACTGGCCTACTCTGAAAGGAATGAAGTGCGATGTCTTGGTCAATCGATCTACAATCACCCAGACAGCATCATTCTGCTTCGTACTTTTGGGTAGTCCAGTCATGAAGTCCATCGTGATATGCTGCCATTTCCACTCCGGAATGGGCAAGGACTGTAATAGGCCGGTAGTCCTCTGATGTTCAGCCTTCATCTGCTGGCACACAATACACTTCGCTACACTCTGTGCGACGCTTCTCTTCATGCCATGCCACTAGTAATGTTGTTGTAGATCCTGATACATCTTGGTACCCCCAGGTGTATAGAGTAAGGAAAGCTGTGAGCTTCCTCTAACAGCTCCTCTCTAATGGCACCAGATGGTACACAGATCCTGTCCTCAAACCTCAAGGATCCATCTGCATGAATCTTAAACTCGGGCCTCTGGCCTGCTATCCCCAGATCTTTGATCTTCCGCGGCTTTTCATCATCCATCTAAGCATTCTTGATCCTCTCTACCAAGGTCGACTGGATATGCATGCCCATCAAAGATGCAGTCATCCATGGTAGAATCACTTCTATACCCATGTCCCAGATCTCTTGTTGCATCCTCTACTGAGTCGTAAGGGTCATCACCGCTGGTAGACGACTCAATGCATAAGGTACGACATTGAGTTTTCCAGGATGGTACTGAAGGTCAATGTCATAATCCGCCTTGAGCTCTATCCATCGTCTTTGATGCATGTTGAGATCCGTCTGAGTGAAGATATACTTCAGCCTCTTATGATCCGAGAACACCTTCACGTGCTCTCCCAATAGAAAATGCATCCAAATCTTCAATGCAAAAAGCACTACCGCCAACTCAAGATCATGGGTGGGGTAGTTCTTCTCATGGGTCTTCAACTGCCTGGATGCATATGCTATGACTCGACCGTGCTGATATAGCACACATCCAAGTCCTTTGCCAGATGCATCACAGAAGACTTCAAATCCTCCTGATCGGTCTGGAATGATCAAAATAGGTGCAGTTGTCAACCGCTTCTTTAGCTCCTGGAAAGCATCCTCACATGCTTTTGACTAAATAAACACCACATCCTTTCTCTTCAATCGCGTCATGGCTCCTGCGATCTTCGAGAAGTCTTTGATGAACCTCCGGTAGTACCCAGCGAGTCCCAAGAAACTTCGAATCTCGGTCACCGTTCGGGGAACTGGCCAGTTTTGAACAGCGGCTACTTTTTCCGGATCAATAGCAATCCCTTCTCCGGACACTATGTGGCCTAGAAACGCCACCTTGTTCAGCCAGAACTCGCACTTGCTAAGTTTGGCATAAAGCTGGTGTCTTCTCAGGGTCTCGAGAACCTTCCTGAGATGCTCTACATGATCCACTGCATTCTTTGAGTAGATGAGAATGTCCTCGATGTAGACTACTACGAATTTGTCCAAGTATTCATACAATACTTGGTTCTTGAGACTCATAAATACCACAGGTGCATTGGTCACACCAAACGGCATTACTAAGTACTCATAATGTATATATCTGGTTCTGAATGCAGTCTTGGGAACATCTTCGTCTTTTACCTTCACTTGATGGTACCCTGTCCTCAGATCCAGTTTGAATAGACACTTGATCCCCCGAGTTGGTCGAAAAGATCATCGATGCACGGTAAAGGGTACTTGTTCTTCACGGTGACTTTGTTCAGCTCATGGTAGTTGACGCACATACGTAGGGATCCATCTTTCTTCTTCACTAGCAGTATAGGAGATCCCCAGGGAGATACACTGGGTCGTATCCATCCCTTTTTCAGAAGCTCATCTAGTTGGACCCGTAATTCTTCTAACTCAGATGGTGCTAAACGATATGGTCCTTTGAACATCGGTTGAGCTTCTGGCATTAGTTCAATGGCATATTTGAGGGTGCGATCTGGAGGCAAACCTATAAGGTCGTCTGGAAACACATTCAAGAACTCTCGTACCACCTCTGGTATATCGGGCTCAGCTTCCATTGCGGCTGCTACTGCTTCAACCGACCTGGCTCTGTACTCCACTGGGCCTACCGATCTGCTTCCACTAATGAACTCGAACTTTGGATGATCAGGAATCTCAAAGACTACCCTCCTTCAACTACATTCGATGGTGGCATGGAAAGTCTCTAACCAATCCATCCCTAATACAGCATCAAAGTTCGGAATATCTTTCATCATGAAGTCAGCAAATAACGCTCGCCCACATATCAACACTGGGCATTGAGGATAGCCACGGGTTGACTTTATCACTCCACCACCCGTGTTGACGTTCCAACCGGATGCTAAAGGTTTGACAGGAATGGTGTGGGTGCGAACGAATCAACTTGCCAGAAAGCAGTGTGATGCTCCCAAGTCGAACAAGGAGAGGGCGGTGTTCCCAGCTACTAGTATGACACCAAGGTTACAAACACTAATATAAGGAACCAATTCTAATAAAAGAAATGAATGACGAACTATGCAAGAAATATACATGTGATCACTTCACCGGTAGCCTCGGCCTCTTCGATGGTTATGGTGTAAGCCTGGCGTTTCTGTGGTGGCTGCTGCCTTGCTTGCTGAAACTGCATCTGCTGTGGAAGTAAAGGTGGACGCTGTGAAGCGTTCCTAGTTGGGGCAGTACGAGGAGCTGAAGCTGGAGCTGTAGCACGTGGCTTAGAATGTGGACAATCCCTAGCCATGTGTCCTGACTCCCCACAAACCAGACAAAGGCCTAAAAGAATTCGACACTCAGACTCGATGTGTCCAGGCTTCCCACAAAAGTGGCAGACCAGGAGGGCCTGCTGCTGTTGTCATGGCCTCTTAAACTGAACCTACTGAATAAGGCGGTGCATATGTGGCCGTCTATTTGGCTCAGGTTGGGTCGGTGGGGGCCTCGCAGATGCTGCCAGCCTTCGCTCTTCCTTCGCTTCCTCTTCGACCATCTCATGGTTACGAGCAATGGTCAGAACTGCATCATGTGTGGTCGAACTAGCACCAACCATCATCCTCTGAATCTCAATATTGAGCCCCTGCTGGAATTTTTGGGCTCAAGTCAATGGATCTGCAACCATCTCCGGGGCAAACCTGCTGAGCCTGGAGAACTCAATGTTATACTGATCCATAGTCATCGAACCTTGCTTCAGTTTGATGACTTCTTCCTCATCAGGATCTTTGCATGTGGGGGAAAGTACTTGTCACGCCCCGCTTCTCAAGTATGGAAGGCAAGACGTGAGAAGGTCCGCTCGGACTTGGAGCTGTGAAGCGGCAGTCCGATAAGCGTCTATGAATAATACCAATGGTAGATTCTTGCAATGCGACGAAACAACAACAATAATAATTAAAAAGCAGACATAGAAATATCAACCAACAACATCCAAAAGTATTCTGACATCACAGAGAAAAGTCACAAGAGTACATAGTCTGAACAAAAGGCCTATGACGTGGCTGAAACATAAAGCAGAGAGATAGGTGCTACGCACCGAAACCTAACAGCAACTACTAAAACAACAACTACTAAAAGAAGTCTCTAAGTGAGTCTAGGACTGGTCACCAGTGTCCTCAAACTCAGCCTCTGCATGAACCTCGAACTCTACGTCCGCGTACTGCTCGTCCTCTGCAACTAACTCTGACTCCGAACCTGACATAGGGTTGTGCCCGCAAAGCAGGTGCCTAGCCTCAATAGTTACAATTATTATAGCGTGTGCTATGCAATCACAATGAAACATTTTGATGCATGACATGACATGGCAATGAGCAGTTAAAAGTGTGTACCGTTAATTGAAAGTAAACATGACAGTCAGCATGAAATGATAGCATGGTAAAGGCATCGGATCTAGCTTCGTTGTCAAGCTAGATCTACTAAAGGTGCCTAGTCGACTATCATTTCATCGCCTAGTCTCTTTTACGCTACTGTATAAATTGGCCTAAAACGTGGCCTAAACAAACACTGGCAAGTATCACTTACCTGTTTCTGGTGATGTCGGTTGTCGTGGGTTCGACGGGGACCGCGAACGGTATGGAACGACCGATTCTCTGTTTGATTAAACATGTGTCTTAATTAGGTTCGTTACGACAGAGTTAGAATATTAAACAATCTTGATGACGTCTAGTGATTCAATTTTATTAGGTTCTCTATCCTAGGGCGCGGTTCATATCATATTATTAATGTTACTAACCTACTAAGAAAACTTATGTGTAATAACATACCTTTTATTATTCTTGTGTACAAGGTATTATATTGTTCCAAATAAACGTTACTGTTCATCCTATAAGGTACCCAGTTTACGAGGTTAACTTGCACCTATAAATGTTAACAAAGTATCTAAGCTGCATCACTAACTTATATATTTCATAATCCAGAATTTTATTTATTAGGCAACCAAAAGTGGTACTGAAAATGATGTCCATAGTACGAACCTATGTGTGCTAACAAGTTAAGACTTATAGGGTATTGTTCATGACAGACTTATCAGTGCATTCAACTCAAAGCTTTAAGAGCTTTCAAGTACTAAGGTGTGGCTGCAACATATATAGTACACTATATTTATATATAAGTTAACTTATAAGAATCCACAGCTCATGGTTCAAATATCTAGCTAATATTACTCTCTGAATTGCACAACGATGCCCAGTGAAGCACTTACGTGTTTGACGTTGTTATACTCTTCATGCATTGCAGGTGGCGGCTTCGAACGGAGATGGATAGTCGAGCGACGTTGGCTTGTGGCTAGGCGCTGCCGGCGCTTGGGAGGTGTCGGATCCGACGGCAGCGGCAGTTGCTGGGGTTGTTCGGTGTCGAAAAAGTCGAAGAGAGGTGGGTTCTCGGGGTTGGAGGCGCTGGCGTTGCGTGGATGATAGACGGGGGGAGAGGAGGAGGAGGCGAGTCGATGGAGGCAAGCTGTGTTCGAAGTCATGGGCGGAGGCTGATCCGTGAGGCGGTAAGCTGGAGGGGAGAGATGCTGCTGGGCTGTCGGCATCCGATGGTTGCTACAGGCGGTCGAGGCTAGGGTTTGGAGGGGTTTTGGGTTCAGGCGAGGAGGTCGGAGAGGAGTAGTGGGCTTTGGGGTTGTGGGTTTCGAGAAGGAGAGGTGTGACGCCGGTTGCTCGGAGGTGAGGAGGGTGGCGGTCTGCGAGAAATGGAAGAGAGGCCGGAGGTAGGAAAAAGGGGTTTCCGTTTCGAATGAGTGTAGGGTTCTGTGTGCATGATGGGTATAGGCCTAAGTTGCTAGCATGATTAACAGGAGGGAGAAAGAGATATAGCCTGTAGGATTATAAATAGAAAATGGGAGGAGAGAGTGGTGAACGTGGGAAAAAATAGGTGGCTGACGTATGAGAGGGGGTTGAGATCTTTAGGGTACGGTTGTAATAGTATAGGATTGATAGGATATGATTTTTTAAAAAAGAAATTGAAACGGATTGATTCGTTTTGTTTAAAAATCTCACAGCATTCTGTCCTTACAAACTTCCATCGTTAACACTTTGAAATTTTAATTGGTTTGAAAATGTACAACAGACAGGAAGGAGTTTATATATATATATTATTTATAAAGTAATAGTGGGTTAATTAGATTGGGCCCTCGATGTCCAAAAATTTAAATGAAGATACCGGGATGATCGCGCCTTCGAGAGGATCGTGAATACAGGGTTTAGTCGCGCGTCTGAACTACAAAGAGCAGTAATAAAATCAAATACACAAAACATACACAAAACATGGCTACGCGCTAAAATGTTTACAGTCGGAAGTGATCGTTACATCCTACCCACCATAAGAAAAGATTCTGCCCCCGGAATCTACATCAACTAAAGCTCTGGAAATAAATGTGGGTAGCGTTCTCTCATCTCTTCCTCGTGCTCCAAGGTAGATTCCCCATGTGAACCATGACGCCACTGCACTCTAACCAGATCGACAGTCTTATTCCTCAACTGCTTCTGCCGTCGGTCCAGAATCCCAACTGGTTGCTGATCATAGGTCAGATCCAGGCGGGTCGTGATCTCCGAGAAATCAACAGCTTGCAATGGATCACCAACGTATCGACGTAACTGAGATACATGAAACACATCGTGAACTCCCTCCAGTGATGGCGACAACGCCAAGCGATAAGCCACAGCTCCAACACGCACCAGGACGTCAAAAGGTCCAATATACCTCAGACTCAGCTTGTCTCTCTTCCCAAATCGAATAACTCCTCGATTCGGAGAGATCTTGAGAAAGACGTGCTCTCCAGGCTGAAACTCCAACGATCGCCGTTTAGCATCTACCCAAAGCTTGAAACGGTCCTGCACGATCCTCAGCTTCTCCATGATGTTCCTCACAACATCCACAGCCTCCACAATCATCTCTGGCCCTAACAGATCCATGTCTCCAATGTCATCCCAGCTCAGTGGCGATCGACATTTCTTCCCATAAAGTGCGACAAATGGCGACATGCCAATGCTCGCCTGGTAGCTGTTATTATAGGCAAACTCCACATAATGAAGGTGATCCTCCCAAGATCCCTTGAAGTCCAACATGCACGCTCTCAGCATGTCCTCCAAAATCTGAATCGTCCTCTCGGACTGGCCATCCGTCTGCGGGTGGTATGCGGTACTGAAACTCAGACTCGTACGCAGACTCTTCTGCAGACTCTGCCAAAACTGAGATGTGAATCTCATGTCTCTGTCCGATACAATACTCACGGGGACTCCGTGAAGTCGCACGATCTCCTCCATAAATCTCCTCGCTAGCGTCTAAGTGGACTGTCCCACTCGGAAAGGGACAAAGTGTGCAGATTTGGTCAATCGGTCTACGATTACCCAAATCGTGTCATTTTGCATCAGACTCTGAGGTAGTCCAGTCACAAAATCCATAGTGATGTGTTGCCACTTCCACTCCGGAATCGGAAGCGGTTGTAGCAACCCAGCATACGCTTGACGTGTGTTTATATTTTATATATTCACGCACGTCTTCTTTGTGTTTTTCCGTTGTTTTCCGTCGTCCCGTGCCCATTTTCTTGGGATTTTTAGTTTTCTTTCTCTTCGTTGTGTTTTTGTGTATTTGCAGGAGATTGCCATTGTAGGGGACATATAACGAAGATATCATGAGTCCCCGGAGCAACGGGAGGAGTCACGCGTGATCCAGGGGGTCAAACGATGAAGATTGCTATTTTTCAGCCCTCAACCGATCGGTTGGAACAGCCAACCGATCGGGTAATGCACACATGTCCGACACGGACGGAAGCTGAAGCAAAGTGCAGCCCAACCGACCGGTTCGCCGACCGGTTGAACACAACAGAGTTCTCGGCCATTTGGAGCTGAATTCCAACCGACCGGGTGACATCTCACCTGATCGGTTCATTTGTAGCTGATTTTCCAAGCGACGACCCGGAGAGCTCAACCGACGGTTCGCTGACCGTGCCAAATCGACAGACTTCTCTGTATTTTTTGTCGACAATTCCAACCGATCGGTTGAATAGTCAACCGATCGGTTGACCTGATGCTGAATCTCTTCAAATCGATGACCCACTCGCTCCACCCGTTCTCCTCAGTGCCCGGTTGAAGTTCTCGAAGCCGACGGCCGAAGATTCAAGTAGCTAACCCGATGGGTTGATGCTTCAACCGATCGGGTGACGTCGATTTGTATATATAGTTGCCCTAGGTTTCTGAAAACGGGAGTTGTTATTTTTTCTGTCTTTTTCTTGTGCGGTGACGACTGGAATTTTATCGCTTTTTGTAAGTCTTCTGATTGCTTTAAACTTTAATACAATCTTTATAGCATTGCTACTACTTCATTTCAATCGCGTGATCATGATTTCTACGGTTGATTTTCATTTAGATTGCTTTTTGCTATGATTTGTGAGTAATTCCCAAATCTGGGATTTTGGTGGAAACCCCTTCGTGGGTTCTCCCTAATGCGTCCATAGGACTAGGATTTCGATAGGGGTTAGTAATTTAGATGGTTACGCGGGGTGTTTCATTGTCATCGGTTGGAAAAAGACCGCCTTTGACCGTCAGGACAAGGGGGAATAAACTTGGCGGTTGACTCCTTAGCCACAGCTCACGCCCTTAGCGTAGACATTGAATCCTAGCTCGTGGGAACAGCAGGATGAGATGTTGGGAGTTATCCTTGCGAGCTTAGTGCTCCCAGAGTCAGTCAGTGTTAATGGACATAGGAATGCCCACCGACTGAACCCGGGTAGTCCGGCGTATCATCCAGGGCATCGACCGGAATATCGGGCCCAAGGGACGCTGGTATCACTTTTAGAGGCAACGTCTCACCACTAAACCCTAAATCCGATCGTATTCCTATCCGTAGATCGTAATAGTGAGAACACATGATAGGGTGGAAACCGAAGTCCTAGGTTTCCTTTTATATTGTTTATCCTCCATATTCACATTCCGTGACAACCCATCGATTGTTCGTGCTAGCTCACCCGTAGGGTGAATCGGTTCCTCTTAGACACAAGCACAACCATGCCTCCAAGTGTTCGACCCCCAAGCCACACTACAACACCGTGCACTTGCGGTATAAATATTTAAATCTGGTATCCCCAATCTTATTGCACTTGCATGATCAAAAGCCAGTGGACATCAAGCTTTATGGCGCCGTTTCCGGGGAGGCAACGTGCTTGTTAATTTTAGGACCATTTGAACCCTTGAGTCTAGTTCATATCATCGTCCCGTGAAAATTTTCGCATTCTACTTTTTCACTTTTTATTTTTTCTATTCTTTGTTTTTTGTTTTTATCTGTTTCTATCTCATACTTGCTTCACGGGTATTTCTTGTTTTACATGCGCAAGAATACAAGGAGTCTAGACGACTTGATTCCACTTGATCCAGAGATTAACGCCAATGTGAGGCGTCTAAATGCAGAAATAAGAAGAAGGGAAGAAGCTGAAGCCATGGGAGAGAACACGCCTCCCCAGAAATCTCTGCTGGAATACTCGATGCCATCCATTGGGTCCACCTCCTCCATTCAACCTCCTACTATTGTAGCCCAAAGTTTTGAGCTTAAGCCGTCGTTAGTGACTTGGATCTAGCAAGATCAATTTTCTAGGGCACCCATGGAGAGCCCTATTGAACATCTGGACTCCTTCCTTGAGAAGTGTGACACATTCAGGATTAATGGTGTCACAACTGAAGCTATCCGACTGAAGCTATTCCCCTTCTCTCTACAGGATAAAGCCAAGCAATGGCTTAGGGGAAAGGACCCGAACACCTTCAATTCTTGGGAGAAGCTCTTGAACGCTTTCTTGACTAAGTTCTTTCCCCCGGGAAAGACGATGAAGCTGAGGAGTGAGATCTCCTCCTTCTCCCAAGCCAGCCATGAGTCCCTGCACGAAGATTGGACAAGATACAAAGAGATGCAGCGGAGATGCCCTCATCATGAACTTCCAAAGTTGCATATTATAAATTTGTTCTATAATGGGTTGAGGGATGACCTAAAATCTTCGATGGACGCCGCGGCTGGGGGGTCCTTTATGTCAAGAAGTGAAGAAGATGCCGGCAACATTTTAGAAAACATGGCATTAAACAATGAGCGGTGGTGCGATGAGCATGCAACACCCAGATCTGGAGGCATTCATAGAGTCGAGGATGTCGACAAGTTGTCTTGCAAATTCGATTTGCTAACGACCCAGATCTCAGCGCTTATGGTAGGAGCTGGTGGTGCCAGCACCCAACAAGTAGCAGTGGTGGAAGCGGAAGTCCTGGGAGACTTCGAGGGTGGTGATATTTCACCACTGGTGGATCAAGCTAGCGCACTTTTCTTCAACCCGATGGGTAATGCGCTGTATCCACCCAGGACTAGCTCGAATCCGGTTTATTTTCCCAATAACAGGAACCACCCCAATTTGAGCTATAGGACACCGTATCAACAGCCCCAGCAGCCGCAGCAACAAGTATATCAACCACGTCAGTAACAGCAGCAGCAGTATCAGCAACAGCAGGAGCCACATCAAATATATCAGCAGTATCCCCCCAGGAACCAGCAGCCCATGCAGCAGCAGCAGCAACCATATGGCCAGCAGCGAGTTATCTCCCTGGTCGAGACCCTCTTGACCCAGTATATTACGAACCAAGAGAAGATCAACTTGAAGCTGGAGATGGGACAGATGGCCCTCACCGACCAAGTAACCCAGCTGGGGTTGCAGGTGGCGAACCTTCAAAGGACGCAAAACCAATTGTCGGGTCAACCGGATGTAAATCCAAGGGGGGCAAATCAGACATTGGCACTAACGCATGATCGTGCGAATGTGTCCGCCATCGTCTTGAGAAGCGGAACACAAATTCCTACAAGAGTGCCCGTTAAGGAACCTGAAGCTCCGTTGGTCAGTGGGCGACCAATTGAAAAAGCTAATGACGACGGAGCTTCGTCACCAAAGAATACGACTCCGGAGGGAGTCCCTGAAGAAGAGAAGAAGAAGGACGAGGAGGGGAACCTGAGAGTATTTAAGCCCGTTGTGCCTTTTCCACAACGACTTGCCAAGGCTAAGATTGATGAAAAATACGGCAAGTTCTATACTATGGTCAAGGATTTGAGCTTGCAGATCACATTCCTCGAAGCCATAGAGACAATTCCCTCCTATGCAAAATTCTTAAAGGATTTGGTGACGAGGGGTTCCAGAAAGGAAAAGGTCGTTCTCACGGTGGAATGTAGCGCTCTCATCCAGCGAGCGAATCCGCCCAAGCTAAAGGACCCAGGAAGCTTCTCTATTCCTTATTCGATTGGGGAAGTGAAGATTCATTGGGCGATTGTGGATTTGGGAGCGAGCGTCAGTCTGATGCACCTGTCACTATATAGGAGGATAGGGATGGGAGACCTGGAGCCCACGGGTATGACCCTTCAACTAGCTGATAGATCGGTCAAATATCTGGTGGAAATTGTAGACGACCTGCCAGTTAACGTCAGCGGAGTACATGTGCCGGTAGACTTCGTGGTGATGGACATGCCTGAAGACACTCATACACCCATCATCCTTGGATGGCCCTTCCTGGCCACCACTGGCGTGCTGATAGATGTGAAGAAAGGGAAGTTATCCCTTAATGTTGGCGACCAGAAGGTCGTATTTGACTTGGGGTTACCTATGAAGCACCCTCCGGATGAACCTGGTTGCAATATGCTGGACGTTGAGGAGGAAAGAGCCGTAGAAGCTGGGGCCTGGGAAATCCTCTCAATGGACCACCCCCCACCCCCCCCCCCCCCCCCCGATAGCTTGGGGGACCTTGAAGAGCATGTCGGTTTGAAGAAGGAAGAAGTTGCTCGGGAAGTGGGTGTCTCACATACAATCCCTCCGGATTCCAAAAAGTTGCTCCGATGAGGAGAGAAGGGAAAAAGCCCATGGGTCTCACCGCTGATGAGATCCAGATCTTAAGAAAAGTGGCAGTCGACGCCAATATGAGGGAGAAACCCCCGGACATCAACGGAGGGAGGATCGTCGAGCAAGTCTACTTATCACCACCGTCAACACCAAGGGCCACCGCTCCAACATCTGAAGGAATGCCAAACATTGGGCATCACCCCCGTCCTCCTTGAAAATCATCTATCTACCGGGCGTCGAGCAAACGACGTTAAACAACAGCACTTCATTGGAGGCAACCCATGTTCTAAACCCTCGTCTTTGTTTTTAGGATTATTTTTAGGTTTATTTTTCTTATTTTGGTGAATAAATTCAGCGACGGGAGCTTTCGCCAAAAGACTTAGGCGATTTTTGAAATTGTGAAGGAAACAAGCCCCCAACCGATCGGTTGACCCCTCAACCCATCGGGTGGGACGTATCCGAAGATGGCATATATCTGTTCTTCAACGAACCGCTCGGGTGGAGCAAACCGAGACCGGGTGGCAGATCGTGTGAGAACAGCAGAAGTCTCGGACTTTTTGGTATGAAATCAACTGATCGTTTGATATGAAGCAGTGGTTGTGTCACCGTCCGGGTGAAGTGCACAGAACTCTTAGGAAAATCGTGAAGCGGCCAACCGATCGGTTGAAAACTCAACAGATCGGTTCGCTTGTAGCCACTTTTCAACAAATTTTTCGAAAATTAACCCAACCGATCGGGTGAAATCTCACCCGATCTGTTGGCCTAAAACCCTATAAATACTCCCCACTTCACCCGATTCATTTTCTCACCTGACTTCGAATTTCCGCTGCCATTTCGACTTCTCCACTCCTCAACCGGCCACATTTCTCCCCCAAACTGATCTCCACTCCCTCTCAACCGACCTCATCCCCTCCTCCTCCTCCTCTCTCTCTCTCTCTCCCCCTCCCCCTCCATCAATTTCTCTCTCTCCCTCTTTCATTCAGCCCTAATCTTTGCCCTAACCCTAGCTCCTTCTCCCCCATTTCAAAAATTTGTTGAAAAGTCGTGCCGCGGCTTCACACATCTCCCAAGTGCGCTACATTGGGTGATTTGCGAGCAAGAATTAACTTCGCTTCTGGGTAACTTCGCTTCTTAGCTCCATTTTTAATATTGCCCTATTACTATATTTTTGCTCAATTGACATAGATTGTGTGCATTCGTCATTTCTTGCATTCACTTGCATCACACACTATCATGGCTAGGGAAAAAGATAAGGGTAAGGCTATCATGCATGAGGAGGAGCCGTCTCGCAAGAGACGGAAGTCCACGCATCCACCTATTTCACGTCCTCCTCCTACACTACCTACACAACCCCCACCCCAACCTATTATCCCTCCTGAGGACCCAATGTTGGTTTTTCTGAGTCTGGAATAGAAAGATTTTTATAATAGACTCGACGCACGTTCATACCTTTCCACCAAGTTTGCACACGCACAAACTCTTATCGATCTCGGAGTTTTCTCCGGGGTCGAGACTCTCTTCGCTAACTTAGGGTGGTTAGCTTTCTTGAACGCCCACGCGGCGTCCTACCCCGCCCTCACACTAGAATTCTTATCTACTCTCCGTTGTGAGTCGAGATCGATCGTCGTTTTCCGCATCCAAAACAAAACTATCCGCACCCACCTGAATACTATCAATAACATTTTCGGATTCCCCATTCTAGGGGCGACACTATCCGTCCATACGGATATCACCCTAACTTCGACGTCGATCAATTTTGGTTTCGCATCACCCTCCACGATCACTATCCTCAAGATAAGGCCAAGGCCTCCTCCATCATTCACCCCGTGTTTCGTCTGGCCCACCGAATCATATCTTGCACGTTCTTCCCCTGGGATGAGTCCGGGACCGTGATTATCCCTGACCTTTTTATTTTGTGGGCCATGACATTCGATTTTATTCATGGTAACGACGGGATCGCCTTTGAGGCCCTTGCATTCCTATTCATGCTGGTGATTGGCTTATTCACAAGTTACTTGAGATTAGCCGCACCGACAAGGGCAAGTACTATTGTGGGGGCCTCATCACCATCATAGCTTCATATCCCCAGTACAATATCGTCATCCCCCAAGATTTGTCTTCTGCCGCAGGACCTACACATATAGATCTTGATGTCCTACGGCACACACACATGATCAAGCCCCGCCCCGAAGGTCGTTTTACCTTCTTCTACGGTCACCCCCTGCTCCTTACACCATTCTGCCCAACCCAGGTCGCATGTCTATCGTTCTTGTGGCAGATTGGACATTCCCTCCTTACCTGGAGTTCCTAGGGGGTTACGTCTTCCGTTCCTTATCCCGGGCGCACCCAGACCACCTTCTCATGTCGCCCACTTAGGCGAGCAGGATATCCCTACGTCCCGAGGAGACCCCGGGGCTGGCCCCAGTCGTGCCACCCCGGCTTCTGGCCCTATCACTTCTGAGGCTCTGACTAAGGCCTTCTTAGGCCTAGCTTCTGGTGCTGGCATGACCACTGCCGCTGGCACCACTTCCACTTTCTGTCCATCCACTACTTCTTCCGTTCGCCGAGCCGTCTCCGCTCGCCTCGCTCTCGAGGCTGAGCTAGCTTCACTGCGCGCTGGCGCTACGTCCTCTGCCCCCTCGGACCCATCCTATTCTATCTTCTCGCACCCACGTTTCCTCGCACTAGAGAGGAACGTGTCCACCATTCTCCGCCACCTCACTCACATTTTTGGTCCTCCTCCACCCACTCCTCCCACCTTGCCACCCCCTTCACCTCCACCATCACATTCATCACCACACCCTTCACCCCCTAGGCGACCTTCCCCTCCTGCCACCACTGTTTCCATTCCTGCCACTTCACCTCCACTCACGACCACTGTCATCGATCCAATTACAGGTGCGTTCGAGATCACTTCCCCCACCATCCTCTCCCGTCGCCGTATCTACCCCATCTACCACCGCATTGGTCGACATATCCCTACCACTCACCATCATCACCACCACATCACCCATTGTTCACACCTCCGCACCCATCCATACACCACCCCTCTCCCCACTTCTCCGCACACCCCCCACCTCTCCTGTCCACACCCCTCCATCTTCTGCCGAGGAGGACGAGGACAGTCCCTCTCCTGCTTTTTGATTTCTTTTTCTTCTTCGATCTTTCCCCTAGCATATTTCTGCATCATCATTATCATATCATATTGCTAGCACTGTCTTGTCCAGCTTGGGGAATTCAAATTTTGTGTGTTTTGTCGTGTTGTTTCGTCGTGGTGTGTTTGTTTATATATGTCGTGTGGTGTGATTTTCTATCTTTTATTTTCTGTATTTCCTTTTTCCTCCTTCTTTATTTTTCAGTTTCGTATATGTGTTTTTCTCGTTTTTCATTCTCTTTGTGTCGGTGCGTATTCCCTCCCATTTTCATTGTCCTCCCGTATTTACTTTTATTGCATTGAGGGCAATGCAAGTTTCAGCTTGGGGGAGTCGCACTTCGTGCGTTATTTGTGTCTTTTTCTTTGTTTTTGAGTCATTTTCATCGTGTTTTTCTTTTTCTTCTCATCTTTTGTCCTCTCTCTCCTAGAGATGACCCCATATGATGAATTGCCATGGAATCACACACACACCTAGCATGGCTTCGATAATCACATTCACTAACCCTAGGAAGCCGAGTCCTCTTGCATTTCATGCATCGAGGGTCCACTTAGCTTTTATGTGAGTCGTGTGTCGTGACTAGCTTACAGTGTGCTTCTACTTTGTGATTTTGATTTATATACCTATCCTGGGTTGACACCTAGATTATCATGCTTCGATTTGAATATGTGGTATTTGCTTCTTCTGTCTGCTTCTATATGCATGTTATATATATATATCGTATACTTCAATCCGCATGTGTCGGGATTCCACAATTAGGACTAGGATAACCCATTTAGCCTATGCTCTGATTAGCGAAGAAAATCTCTCTTGCCTAAGTATTCCGATTTCTTTTTTATTTTACTTGGTGCAAATCCCCTCGTCGTGTACCGTTCTCCCACTTGGGAGAGTACACATGTATATACCCCCAAAATCCAAAAATCCAAAAAAAGAGAGAAAAGAAAAACCCCAAAAGAAAAGAAAATAGAAAAGAAAAAAATATAAATATGTATATCCAAAAAAATACGTATATCCAAAACCCAAAAAACTTCCTATGTGAATATTTTCCTACCAACCGAGAATAAAGGGAAGGCGAGAATTTGCATCGAGTGTTCTACTCCACATCTTCTCAACCTCCATCGTTTTCGAAAACACATGGAATAGGAACTTTCTAGCTATTATCTAGGCGATAGTGTGGTGATTTCCTAGTCCCTAGCTGTGGAGTCCCTGACGCATGATACGTTTCGATTCTTACTCCGTTCTCATGCATGCTTGAGCTATATATTCACCGCTTATTTCAAATCGAATCGATATTTGGGTCTTTCCTTGAATATGTGTATATGGAGCTTTACTGCACAATATAGATAGCGACACCGTCTGCTAGCACACGACCACACTCACTCGTCCTTCATCGCGTGAGCCCACGACACTTGTTTGTGTAGGGAAATATGCCCTCAGATCATTTGTATTTGATGCAAATGATAATTTAAGCCTAGATAGGGACTATTTTGCATTTGATGCAAAAGAGATTAAATGTGTTTTAAATAGTTTAAGACAACATTTAATAATATAAACGCAAGGAAAAGTTCACAGGTAAGACGGGAATGTCCCGGTCTAGGCCCAGGTTTGAATGGCATCCAAATCGGACGCCAGATTCTCAAGATATGCCCAAAACAGCCCAAAGGGTCAGATCAGGCCAGACCAGGCAGACCAGCCCAGTCCTAACCTGGTATGGCCTGCTGGCCAGACCCAGTAAGGCCTAGGCCGGCCTGGGCCTGGGCACCCAGACCCGCCTGGGCCTGGGCGCCCAGCCCAGGCACAGGGCCGGCGCCTGGGCCTGGGCCCATGCGGCCCAGGCGCCCTGGGCGCCTAGCCCAGGCGCCCTGGGCGCCCATGCCAGGTGCCCTGGGCGCCCACGCCAGGTGCCTGGGCTGCTCCCAGGCCTGGCCTGGGCTGCTCCCAGGTTCAGGTCTGGGATGCGCCCAGGTCTGGCTTGGTGGGTCCCACAATTGCCGATTTTCTGCACCTAGGGCAGAACAGTTTTGACGGCTCGGTTTTTGCGAAAAACTAGCCGTGGGCTGAACTTTGAGTGATCAATTGGAGGGTCAAACGAACTCCGATTGACGAACGGTTTTTTCCTATGCGTTCACCGTTGAACACCCTTCGAATAGATAGGTCGTATCAATCCCGAAGTTAAACGGTGAGGGAGTTAAAATTCACGAAAGTTTGCACTTTGTGAAGGGCAAACTAATTTGATTTTATTAACTCTAATTATTAGTCCCACATCGGATTTTGAGAGAAGGTGAGCAGTCAGCTGCCTATATAAATAGGGGTCTGCTCTCCTCCTCAAAACTCGTCCCAAGCTCTAGATCTGAGCGTCTCTCGTAAATGTTGGAGCACGCTCGGATCTAGGCTTAAATTAATATTTCTCCTCTCCCTAATATTTCTGCCTTACTCTTGAGGGCTCTAGCAAAGCCGCAAAGGAGTTCGGATTCAGATCCGAAATCTAGGCGAAGGTTTCACTCGTGTGAAACTTTCTTCGGCGCGTGGTTCGCTCGACGACACGGGATTGATCGCCTCGGGATGCGGAGCGGTTCGAGGAGCGGTTCGGGGAGCGGTTCAAGGAGCAGCTCGGCGTGGGACGGGGAGCTGCTCGGAAGACGGTGCGGAACATCTCGCCTGCCCCAGGGCTGAGATTCCGGGTATGTGTTTAATTAAGCATTAGTTTAATTTAATCGCAGTGGCTAGATCCTTCTTGGGATGGTCAGACCCATCCCAAGTCGGCATAGATCTTGGATTAGGGTCTTGGACCTTAGGGTTAAATGTTAATTAGATTAACATGTTTATTTTTCCGTTACTTTTCTGTCTATGTTCCGTCCGACTTAGGACGGTCGTAGAGTTTTTGTGCCCTAAGGGTCCCTCAAAACCCTTCAGTGGTATCAGAGCATGGTTTGTGTTACGATCTAGCCTGCGATTTCTTTAAACACATGAAATGCTTTTAAATACTTTTAAAAATGTTTTTAAAGTTATGAGATAAATTTTAAAAATGTTTTTGATGTTTAAAAATCTATGTGATAAATTTTTGAATATGAAATTTTTTTAATGACGTTTTAAAATTTATGTGATAATTTTTAAAACTAATTTTAAATCTTTTAAAATTTATGCGATAAGTTTAAAGTGCCTAAAAAATTTTATATGATAAATTTTTAAGCATGAAAGTTTTTTTTAAAATGATGTTTTAATTTTATGAGATATGTTAAAACTGATTTTAAAGATTAAAATTTTTTATGCGATAAATTTTTTAAAGTAGCATGCAAATTTGTGATTTTAAAAATAAGTTTTTATGAGATAAAAATAAAATATTTTTAAAATCATATTTTAAATTTAAATGTTAAATTTATGTTTGCATGCTAAAATTGTTTATGTGATACACATTGTTCTATTTAAATTGTTAAATAGTTGTACACTTTTATTTTATGCAATAAAATTAGTGTAATCTTATGTTAATGGCTATGCATAACCTTGTCTCATATTTGATAACACAAGACAACCCTTTTGGTTAGCCATTAAGAAATGATTAAAATTTATTAATTGAATTTTAATGACATGCTATGTTTTAATAAAACAGTAACAATGCTTCAAGACCTAAATCCTGATTAGGGTAGTCGTTTTAATGAAAATCTTAATTCTAATTGTTATTATTAATTCTCATTAAAGGGCTTCGCTTTTAGCGTTGTTAATAAATTTATTAAAATCCTAATAACGATTAGGATAGCACGTGAACCTTATAGTTGATAAGGACTTAATAAAAGTTATTAAACAAATCCTAAAATTTTGAATTTAAGGATGCAACTAGTTGATAGGATTAATTAGTTGTTAATAAAAGCTGTTTAGTCTATGGCACACATATAAAAATGACAAGCTTCATTCAATGGACCATGATCCAGTTAATGTGCTTGGGCAAGAGTTCTGGATCAACCCTAGCTAGTCTAAGGAGTAGTGATCCTGGCTTAGTCAATTCCCTGGATGTGTTCCGCTGGACCGCAATGTCGCAAATCATGATTGTATGACACCCTGGACTATATCTAAGTCAAATACGTTAATGATCTTTTTCAAGATTAGCCGTAGCCCTCCTTGTTTTAGGGGTTGGCAACTATAGGACCCGTGTTACAGTTGTTGAGCTACACTCAAGCTGTGACATGGCAACCTTATAGAAACCAACTCCTTAAATACATAAAGATGAAATCTTGACTTGACCCAAACCGATGTTGTCGTGAATACACCGAGCGTCGGTATAAGTTATGTCAATGATGTAGTCTGTCTAGATGTAGTCTAAGACCTGACCCAAACCGACGTGTCGTGAATACACCGAGCGGCGGGGTAAGTCAGGCTAGACACGAAAACAAGGGTCCGACTAGACTAGACATTGTGATTTGGATGAGCACACTCATGATCACAAATGGCTAGGGGCAAAAACCGAATGAGAGGGTCATATCTGATATGATCGATGAAGAGTCATCTTCCGATCGCAGAGTCAAGCAACTTGTTGAGCTACACTCAAGGTTGTTAGGCTCAAGGTGACTGGACCTCTTAACCATTAATTTGATTCGATTAAATCGTTCGTTATTAAGCTTTGAAACGATCGTAAAAATAGTGGGAGGATATTGATAGACAAAAGCCATTCTACATATATTTAATATTGAACATATGCTAAACTAGAGCAAGACTATGTTTACCGAAGAAATCAAATGTAATATTTTATTAAATAAGTTAACTGGTCAAATAGGTTGATTAATTGAATATCGAGTTAAATTCTAATTGATAGAATTAAACTATATTCTCGTTGACATTAAATGACCTTCTAAAGAACAGACTTAAGAAATATGATTTCATTAAGTTCTGGGTTCAACAAAATAAATGCACGTTACATGTCACTCGTCTCTATATGGGACAGCTTGAACATATAGGATATTCGAAGTATGTTTCTCCCTACAACTTGTGAGCTACACTCAAGGTTGTATGGACAAACAATTTTGATCCGCAAAGTTCAAGAATTCGATCAAACTGTTTGAGTCGAATACGAGTGCATGAGCGATGCAAGGCTATGTATCCCAACCGGATCTTGAGACAAGCAACTTCTTGAGCTACACTCAAGATTGCAACTCTCAGGCGTTTGGATACATGAGACGCTTGCATAGCTATTTATTTATGTTGGGCTATTTAATATCTAAATGTGATTTAGAAAAGGAAGAAGGCACTCCGGAAAGTCAATCGAGTTAAATAGTTTAATTTATCATTAGTAAAGGCATAAGTAGGAGGAAATGAAAATGTGACATATTCTGATGTCACGATTTCATAATTTTTGTTATACAAAAGGTTAACACATTTTATCGAATGTCGTCACATTGCTTCTGAAGCAATGAGTAATATATATAACGATAATATATATATTAAATGTTAATATATAAATACACGAGATAGTAGCAAACTTATATGGCAAAATAGACTAGGCCGTATCGAGAGACTACGCTTCACAAGTCACATATAGAGGGGTCTGACCTCTCGTATTATGAAGTCTGCGGACACTTGTGAGTCTTACCCTTTTACATATAATGACCGAAACCCATCTGTAAGACAGTGGGAGAACGAATTGTCGAACTCAGTCTAGTACATACTGATGTACCCGAGTCTAGATTAACCAAAATAAGTTATTCGTATATTTTATTAAGACACGTGTTCTTGATGAAACACAAGTCCGATAAAATAAAGAACGAAATGACTAAAGTATTTAAACTGATTCGATTAGATTGAATGGTCAAATACTTAGCTACATAAAATATTGCGTAATTAAAAGAAAATGTGATTTTCTCTCAGGTCAAGTCTGTTAACACATCGGTGTGTTAAAAAGTATGAATCACACTGAGTTAGACTTGGTGTGATCTATTGTAAGTGACTCTGAGTTAAGTCCTCCCTCTGGGTTAAGTCCCAGATAGTAATGCCTAGGTTTTGATAATGTTCTATGAGGACATTATAAATAAGATATTCATTAAATCAATCATAAGGAAGTTGTAAAGTTACTCGAATCTCGTGAGACGAATTGTCGAGTTGGACATCATAATTGATGATGACTTAGTCAACTTCCGGGATGAAATTCGGAGTAGTAACTCCGATTTATAAAATTTGATGCAATCAAAATAGGTCCGTGTGCGTAAATAAATTTTAGAATTTAGTTTACGTGCCTAAGGAAAATGTTTCCTCACTTTCTACAAGTAAATCTTTAAGTTGAAAGATTGGTGCAGAAAGGAAATTAGTGAAGTGCAATCATGTTGGTCGAGAATGGTTTTCATCCTAATTCCTGTAAAACGGATTATTATGAAACCGTTTTCACCCGCAGATGTGTACAGATCTACTCAGATCAAGCTCGATGTAAACGCTCAAGTTGACCATGAAAATTGGAGCATTCACTTATAAGTTCGTTTTTCTTAATATGATTTAGATGGACCAACTTATATGAATTAGCCAGAAAGTTTTCAAGGTCAGTGGGAGCGTATAAATTACATGTGAAGCATCAAAGAGAAATGGAACATATATTTTGACAAAGTAATCAAAAGGTTTGATACTTTATCAGAAATAGATATGAGCCATTTATGACCATTAACTAATTTAAATATTATTATCGTAAAGAAGGATGAATTGAATAAGATCCAAGTAAATAAAAATATTATGGATTCCAAAAGGACCAAGTGAATTATTTGAATGAGATTCAAATGGTTGGTCTAACATGAACATAGACACCCCTTAAGTCTATAGTGTAGACGGTTTTAGCAGATCCACTCATGAAGGCTCTACCATATGAAGTCGGGAAAACTTACATGCAAAAACTGTATTAGATACCGAGATAAATGGGCCTGAGTGCAAGTGAGAGATGTTGAGAGAAGATGCCTTCGAGGCAATCTATCTCTGTGTGTGAATAACACAAACATCTTGTTCGAAATAACAGTAAGCTGTTTGGTAATAATGTATCTAAGTTATTTTATAATGTAGTAAACATTAGACACTAACTTAGGTAAAGTCCTGAGACTTTATGCAAGGTCAAACAGGTATCGAGATGAGTATCTCGATCAGGGAAAAATGTTTGACCGTCTGTAGCATAAGTCTAAAAGGGTTCGTAGTCGTAGATGTTTCGAGACAAGGATATCGAAACATCGGATAGACCATTGTGTCTTAGTCTTCACCGTTAAGCGGTGGCGATGATCTCATGATCGTTCGACTTGGCGAAGTCGGAGACGAGACACAGGTGCTCATTAGAGAATGAGTTCACTGAACGATCAACAAGAGTTATCATATGGTTACATTGACCAATCTGTCAATGATAACTCTTAGTGATGATAGGCAAGTTGGTCTTTTGACTTGAGGTCATTTTACGAACCTGTGTGTGAACGGTGCCACTTAGATCACTGACCTGACTTCGAGGCTAGGCCTGTTGAAAGGTCTTTGATTGGGTGTCACTTGAAGCGTACGAGAAGAGTAATGACCAAGAGAGGATTCGTCTCTCCCGGTCAATGGGAGTTAGTGTCGTAGAGTTAGTTCGGTCTTTAATAAAAACTCTGCGCAGAGTATGTTGGAAGAAGTCCAACATTAGTTAACTAAAAATCGATAGAAACTAATCAGAGTCAAGTTATTGGGGTTGACAGTTTGACCGTACCCTAGACTTGATCTACACGACATAGTTAAGATGAAGAGACTATAACTGCGGAATTCATCACGGAAACAGTCAGGGTGGTCCCGACAATACTCATGTCAATGAGTCAACCACATAATGATGATTCCTGAAGCAGGGACGGCAATCACTGCTCGTGGTCACTGCCGTATAGGGCTTCGAGACCAACCTGTTATAAGGGTCAGGCTGTAGGGTCTCACACAGAGTGCGATCTTCGTCTAGTAATTGGTAGAAATTAGTTAGGGAGAATAATTTGCATTTGATGCAAGGGATAAAATATTGCAAAAGATGTTTGCAATAATATCCAGCATTCTAGATAAATGATCCTGAGTGCAAGTGGGAGATGTAGGGAAATATGCCCTCAGATCATTTGTCTTTGATGCAAATGATAATTTAAGCCTAGATAGGGACTATTTTGCATTTGATGCAAAAGAGATTAAATGTGTTTTAAATAGTTTAAGACAACATTTAATAATATAAACGCAAGGAAAAGTTCACGGGTAAGACGTGAATGTCTCGGTCTAGGCCCAGGTTCGAATGGCGTCCAAATCGGACGCCAGATTCTCAAGATATGCCCAAAACAGCCCAAAGGGTCAGATCAGGCCAGACCAGGCAGACCAGCCCAGTCTGAACCTGGTTTGGCCTGCTGGCCAGACCCAGTAAGGCCTAAGCCGGCCTGGGCCTGGGCATCCAGACTCGCCTGGGCCTGGACGCCCGGCCCAGTCACGGGCCCGGACGCCTGGCCCTGGGCGCCCTGGGCGCGCAGGCCAGGCGCCTGGGCGGCGCGCAGGCCAGGCGCCTGGGCTGCGCCCAGGCCTGGCCTGGGCTACACCTAGGTTCAGGTCTGGGCTGCGCCCAGGTCTGGCTTGGTGGGTCCCACAATTGCAGATTTTCTGCACCTAGGGCAGAACAGTTTTGACGGCTCAGTTTTTGCGAAAAACTAGCCGTGGGCTGAACTTTGAGTAATCAATTGGAGGGTCAAATGAACTCCGATTGACGAACGGTTTTTTCCTATGTGTTCACCGTTGAACACCCTTCGAATTGATAGGTCGTATCAATCCTGAAGTTAAACGGTGATGGAGTTAAAATTCACGGAAGTTTGCACTTTGTGAAGGGCAAACTAATTTGATTTTATTAACTCTAATTATTAGTCCCACATCAGATTTTGAGAGAAGGTGAGCAGTCAGCTTCCTATATAAATAGGGGTCTGCTCTCCTCCTCAAAACTCGTCCCAAGCTCTAGATCTGAGCGGCTCTCGTAAATGTTGGAGCACTCTCGGATCTAGGCTTAAATTAATATTTCTCCTCTCCCTAATATTTCTGCCTTACTCTTGAGGGCTCTAGCAAAGCCGCAAAGGAGTTCGGATTCAGATCCGAAATCTAGGCGAAGGTTTCACTCGCGTGAAACTTTTTTCGGTGCGTGGTTGGCTTGACGACACGGGATTGATCGCCTCGGGATGCGGAGCGGTTCGAGGAGCGGTTCGGGGAGCGGTTCGAGGAGCAGCTCGGCGTGGGACGGGGAGCGGCTCGGAAGACGGTGCAGAACATCTCGCCTGCCCTAGGGCTGAGATTCCGGGTATGTGTTTAATTAAGCATTAGTTTAATTTAATCGCAGTAGGCTAGATCCTTCTTGGGATGGTCAGACCCATCCCAAGTCGGCATAGATCTTGGATTAGGGTCTTGGACCTTAGGGTTAAATGTTAATTAGATTAACATGTTTATTTTTCCGCTGCTTTTCTGTCTATGTTCAGTCTGACTTAGGACGGGCATAGAGTTTTTGTGCCCTAAGGGTCCCTCAAAACCCTTCAGTTTGGACACATATTTCCTCGGTTTAGTGATGTGTTTTGTCGTATGCTTGTTTAGTGTGGCGTGTCTGATTTTATTGGCTCTGACTAGCGATTTAGGATTTTGATCTCTCTCTCTCTCTCTCTCTCTCTCTCTCTCTCTCTCTCTCTCTCTCTCTCTCTCTCTCTCTCTCTCTCTCTCTCTCTCTCTTCTTCCTCCGAGCTCCTACTCTCACTCGTCTTCCTCGAGGACGAGAAAGGGTTCAGCTTGGGGGATTTTGACGTGTGTTAATATTTTATATATTCACGCACATCTTATTTGTGTTTTTCCGTTGTTTTCTGTCGTTCCGTGCCCATTTTCTTGGGATTTTTAGTTTTCTTTCACCTCTTTGTGTTTTTATGTATTTGCAAGAGATTGCCAGTGTAGGGGACATATAACGAAGATATCATGAGTCTCCAGAGTAACGAGAGGAGTCACGCATGATCCAGGGGGTTAAACGATGAAGATTGCTATTTTTCAGCCCTCAACCGATCGGTTGGACACAGCCAACCGATCGCGTGATGCACACGTGTCCGACCCGGACGGAAGCTGAAGCGAAGTGCAGCCCAACCGACCGGTTCGCCGAACGGTTGAACACATCAGAGTTCTCGGCCATTTGGAGCTAAATTCCAACCGACTGGGTGACATCTCACCCGATCGGTTCATTTGTAGCTGATTTTCCAAGCGACGACCCGGAGAGCTCAACCGACGGTTCGCTGACCATGCCAAATCGACAGACTTCTATGTATTTTTTGTCGACAATTCCAACCGATCGGTTGAATAGTCAACCGATCGGTTGACCTGATGCTGAATCTCTTCAAATCGACGACCCGCTCGCTCCACCCGTTCTCCTCAGCACCCGGTTGAAGTTCTCGAAGCCAATGACCGAAGCATCAAGCAGCTCACCCGATCGGTTGATGCTTCAACGGATCGGGTGACGTCGATTTGTATATATAGTTGCCCTAGGTTTCTAAAAACGGGAGTTGTTATTTTTTCTGTCTTTTCCTTGTACGGTGACGGCTGGAATTTTATCGCTTTTTGTAAGTCTTCTGATTGCTTTCAAACTTTAATACTATCTTTATAGCATTGCTACTACTTCATTTCAATCGCCTGATCATGATTTCTACGGTTGATTTTCATTTAGATTGCTTTTTAGCTATGATTTGTGAGTAGTTCCCAAATCTGGGATGTTGGTGGAAACCCTTTCGTGGGTTCTCCCTAATGCGTCCATAGGACTAGGATTTCGATAGGGGTTAGGAATTTAGATGGTTACACGTGATGTTTCATTGTCATCGGCGGGAAAAAGACCGCCTTTGATCGTCGGGCCAAGGGGGAATAAACTTGGCGGTTGACTCCCTAGCAACAGCTCACGCCCTTAGCGTAGACATTGAATCCTAGCGCATGGAAACGGCAGGATGAGATGTTGGGAGTTATCGTTGCGAGCTTAGTGCTCCCGGAGTCGGTCGGTGTTAATGGACATGGAAATGCCCACCTACTGAACCCGGGTAGTCCGGCGTATCATCATGGGCATTGACCAGAATATCGGGCCCAAGGGACGATGGTATCACTTTTAGAGGCAACTCTCACCACTAAACCCTAAATCTGATCGTATTCCTATCTGTAGGTCGTAATAGCGAGAACACATGATAGGGTGGAAACCGAAGTCCTAGATTTCCTTTTATATTGTTTATCCTCCGTATTCACATTCCGTGACAACCCATCGATCGTTCGGGCTAGCTCACCCGTAGGGTGAACTGGTTCCTCTTATACACAAGCACAACCACGCCTCCCTGTGTTCGACCCCCAAGCTACACTACAACACTGTGCGCTTGCGGTATAAATATTTAAATCTGGTATCCCCAATCTTATTGCACTTGCATGATCAAAAGCCAGGGGATGTCAACGCTAATGTTCCACCTTAACCTGCTGATATACCAAACACTTGGCAACGCTCCGTGCCACACTCCGCTTCATGCCATGCCACCAGTATTTCAGGCGAAGGTCCTTGTACATCTTGGTGCCTCCAGGATGCACAGAATACGGCGAACTATGTGCCTCAACAAGCAACTCCTCTCTAACATCTCCAGATGATGGCACATAAACTCTAGCTCCATACCTCAGCGAGCCATCCTCATGAATGAAAAAGTCAATCCGCAGACCAGATTCTACGTGCTTATGGATCCTCATCAGCTTAGGATCTCCGGCCTGACCTGCCTTAATTCGATCCACGATCGGCGACTGTATCTGCATACACATCAATGATAAAACCTCTCCAGGAAGCACAATATCAATACCTGACTCACAGAAATCCTGCTGCAACCTCCACTGTGAAGTCAACATCATAACTGCTGGAAGTCTGCTCAACGCATCAGGAACCGCATTCACCTTGCCAGGGTGATACTGCAAATCGATCTCGTAATCCGCCATGAGCTCCAACCATCGACGTTGTCGCATGTTGAGCTCCTTCTACGTAAAGATACATTTCAAGCTTTTGTGATCAGTGAAAATCTTCACCTTCTCACTCAGCAAGAAATGCCTCCAAATCTTGAGCGCAAATACGACTGCAGCCAACTCCAAATCGTGAGTCGGGTAGTTCTTCTCATGAGCCTTAAGCTGCCGAGAAGCGTACGCGACCACATGTCCATGCTGATGCAATACGCAACCGAGACCTTTGCTAGAAGCATCGCAAAAGATCTCGAAACCTCCACTCCGATCAGGCACAACTAGAACAGGTGCAGACATCAATCTCTCCTTCAGAACAGAAAAGGCATCCTCACAAGTATCGGACCAAACGAACGGTATATCCTTCCTCGTCAGTCTGGTCATCGGCTCAGTAATCCGAGAGAAATCTCTGATGAAGCGCCGATAATATCCTGCTAGCCCAAGAAAACTCCTGATCTCAGACGCTGTCAGCGCAGTCGGCCACTCTCTGATAGCCTTGATCTTCTCCATATCCACGGCTATGCCATCTTCTGACACCACATGTCCAAGAAAGGCAACTCTATCCAGCCAGAACTCGCACTTGGAATACTTCGTATACAAACTATGCTTCCTCAAAACCTCCAGAACTATCCTCAAGTGCTCAGCATGCTCCTCTTCCGACTTCGAATAGATCAATATGTCGTCAATAAAGATAACGACAAACTTATCTAAGAAGTCGTAGAATATCATGTTCATCAGGTTCATGAAAACTGCGGGTGTGTTGGTCACACCGAAAGGCATAACCACGAACTCGTAGTGTCCATACTTTGTTCTGAACGCTGTCTTCTACACATCTTCCTTCTTCACCCTCAGCTGGTGATACCCGCTCCTGAGATCCAATTTAGAGAATACCTTCGATCCTCCAAGCTGATCAAAAATGTAGTCTATACGTGGCAACAGATATTTGTTCTTGATGGTGACAGCATTCAACTCTCTGTAGTCCACGCACATCCGACGCGAACCATCCTTCTTTTTCACCAGCAGAACAGGTGCTCCACACGGAGACACACTCGGATGAATATATCCCTTCTGTAAAAGCTCGTCCAACTGTCTACGTAGCTCCTCCAACTCTGCCGGAGCCATACGGTATGGTGCTTTCGAAATGGGCTGCACTCCCGGAATAAGATCAATCGAGAACTCAAGAGCTCGATCGGACGGCAGTCCTGACAACTCCTCGGGGAAGATGTCGTCGAAATCTCTCACTACAGCTGGTCTACTCACTTCCATCTGCATAGCTACAAGCTCCGCTACTGGCTTGGCCCAAAATCTGACTGGCCCAAGCGAACTACTACCACTGCTGAACTCAAAGGTCGGATGACCAGGAATCTCAAACACCACCTTCTTCTGTCGACAGTCGATCGTAGCGAAGAAGCAATTAAGCCAATCCATCCCGAGAACGACATCATAATTGGTAATGTCATGGACGATAAAATCGGTGTAAAGCTCAAGTCCACAAACTACCAAGGGACAAGATCGACAACTAAGGGACACTGAGATCACACCATTCCCTGTAGCGATATCCCAACTCTTAAAAAGAGGGGAAGTCGTCAGAGAATGCTTGTCCACGAAACTCTGGGATAAGATGCACATGGATGCACCGGAGTCGAAGAGAACCCGAGCGGGACAAGCACAAATAAGAATAACCCCTAACAAACAAACTAGCAATCAAAACCTATTCTAGTAAACAAGATCTAATCTAACATGCAAGATCAACTAATGAAAAGTAAAGACTAGTCTGAGGGTTACCTGCAATAACTCCATCCTCAGCCTCTGCCTCTACTGCAGTCATCGTGAAAGCTTGCCTCCTAGGCTAAACAGCTTGCTGAAATGCCTGCTTTTGGAGAATGAGAGGCGCTCCACGTCCAGCGGCTACTGGAGCTTTCTGCTGCTGAACTATGACTGGTGCCTTCCACGGATGCTTAGCTCTTGGGCAGTCCTTTAATGCATGCGTAGCGTCACCACAAACTAATTACTAGCCCAAGAACCTCCTGCACTGCTCCTTCGTATGCCCAGCCTTGCCACAAAAATGGCACATCTTCGAAGTAGGCCCACCTGGCCTCTTAAACTGCACGGACTAATTACGCCTCATCTCAGGCCTAACCACAGCTCTGGCCTGCTCCATAGGCATCTTCACAGCACCTGAATCCTGTCCTCTCCTCTAATTAGCAATTAGCTCCTGCCTCTTGGTAGCTATCAGCAACTTCTGGTAAGAATCTAAGTCCGAAGAGGACCTCTGACTCTGCAACTCCAAAGATAAACCCTGCAAGAATCTCTGAGCTCGATCTTCAGGGTTCTGAACCAAATTTGGTGCAAAGCGACTCAGTCTCATGAACTCTTGGTGGCACTGATCCACTGTCAGATTTCCTTGCTTCAGATTGATAAATTGCTGCATCAGCTCCCTCCTTACATCTCGAGGGAAATACTCCTCGTCAAATCTTGCCTTGAAAGTGGCCCAAGGGATAGGCCTCACCAGCATCTGCTCCTCTAACTCCCACCAACTGCGAGCATTATCATTCAATTGCTTCTTCACCAAGTCAACCCATCCAGCCGGGTTAACCTTCGAGAGAAGCAGATTATCCTCAGTGTTCTTCATCCATTCATCTGCAATCAAGGGTCCTTCTGACCCAGTGAAATACATCGGGCCCAGCTCCCGAAACTGCTTCGCTCCCGGCTTGAAGCGAGGGGCATTCTGTAGCATGCCTTGCTGCACGTGCATCATCTGATGCATCATCCTCATCATCTCAGCCGTGGTGGGTTCTCTATCAGCATCCTCATCGAGTCCTGCTCCACCATCAGCTCCAGATCCACTACCAGTTCGGGCGATGCGTCTTCTCACCATTTAAGACAAGGAAACGTTCAGATTAGCATCAATTCATGACTTGAATGTTCCGAATATTTAAATGGATGTTGTTATCATTATTGTTGTTCCGATATTTAGCAGGTGCAAAGAGGACTTGCATGGGCCACCACTAAAATATGTCAAGCCCCGCTTCCCAAGTACAGAAGGCGAGACGTGAGAATATCCGCTCGGACTTGGAGCTGTGAAGCTGTAGTCCGATAAGCGTCTGTGAATGATACCAATGGCAATTCTTGCAATGCGACGAAACAACAACAATAATAATTAAAAAACAGACATAGAAATATCCACCAACAACATCCAACAAGTATTCTGACATCACAGAGAAAAATTCACAAGAGTACATAGTCTGAACAAAAGGCCTAAGACGTGACCGAAACATAAAGCAGAGAGATAGGTCCTACGCACCGAAACCTAACAGCAACTACTAAAAGAAGTCTCTAAGTGAGTCTAGGACTGGTCACCAGTGTCCTCAAATTTAGCCTCTGCAGGAACCTCGAACTCTACGTCCGCGTACTGCTCGTCCTCTGTAACTAACTCTGACTCCGAACCTGACATGTGACACCCAAAGAGAAGAGTACACATGTCAGCAAAAGTCTCCCAAAGGAAACATAGGACTTTTGCGCAAGGATCAAATAAAAGTAAAGCGACTAGAAGTTCTAATATAATGAATGACATGGCATTAAAAGTATGCAACAATTAAAACGACATGATGAACAAGCATGCACGTCGCAGCAGAACTACAAAAACACTATTTCATGATTCACGATTCACTAAATTACCACTTTGTGCACAGGGTTTACGCCTTTTGGCTGAAGTGGCTGTACGGGCTCACTTCTAGGCTCAAGTGATCGCTTAACCCTACACCTCCACGTGTATTGAATGTTGGTTTCCCAACTACACTGTGCTCGCTTCTGGATCACGAGCCAGGAAGTGTTTTTGGTTTGGCATAGGGTTGTCCCCGCAAAGAAGGTGCCTAGCCTCAATAGTTACAATTATTGTAGCGTGTGCTACGCAATCACGATGAAATATTTTGATGCATGACATGACATGGCAATGAGTAGTTAAAAGTACGTACCGTTAATTGAAAGTAAACATGACAGACAGCATGAAATGATATCATGGTAACAGTGTCGGATCTAGCTTCGTTGTCAAGCTAGATCTAGTAAAGGCGTCTAGGCGACTATCATTTCATCGCCTAGTCTCTTTTACGCTACTGTACAAATTGGCCTAACACGTGGCCTAAACAAACACTGGCAAGTATCACTTGCCTGTTTCTGGTGATGTCGGTTGTCGTGGATTCGACGGGGAGCACAAACGGTATGGAACGACCGATTCTCTGTTTGATTAAACATGTGTCTGAATTAGGTCCGTTACGACAGAGTTAGAATATTAAACAATCCTGACGATGTCTAGTGATTCCATATTATTAGGTTCTCTATCCTAGGGCGGGGTTCATATCATATTATTAATGTTACTAATCTACTAAGAAAACCTATGTGTAATAACCTACCTTTTATTATTCTTGTGTACAAGGTATTATATTGTTCCAAATAAAAGTTAATGTTCATCCTATAAGGTACCCAGTTTACGAGGTTAACTTGCACCTATAAATGTTAACAAAGTAGCTAATCTGCATCACTAACTTATATATTTCATAATCCAGAATTTTATTTATTAGGCAACCAGAAGTGGTACTAAAATGATGTCCATAGTACGAACCTATGTGTGCTAACAAGGTAAGACTTATAGGGTACTGTTTATGACAGACTTATCAGTGCATTCAACTCAAAGCTTTAAGAGCTTTCAAGTACTAGGGTGTGGCTGCAACATATATAGTACACTATATTTATATATAAGTTAACTTATAAGAATCCACAGCTTATGGTTCAAATATCTAGCTAATATTACTCTCTGAATTGCACAACGATGCCCAGTGAAGCACTTACGTGTTTGACGTTGTTATGCTCTTCGTGCCTTGCAGGTGGCAGCTTTGAACGGAGAATGATAGTCGAGCGACGTTGGCTTGTGGCGAGGCACTGCCAGCGCTTGGGAGGTGTCGGATCCGACGGCGGCGGCGGTTGCTGGGGTTGTTCGGCATCGGAAAAGTCGAAGAGAGGTGGGCTCTCGGGGTTGGAGGCACTGGCGTTGCGTGGATGATAGACGGGGGGAGAGGAGGAGGAGGCGAGTCGATGGCGGTAAGCTATGTTTGAAGTCAGGGGCGGAGGCTGATCCGTGAGGCGGTAAGCTGGAGGGGAGAGATGCCGCTGGGCTGTTGACGTCCGACGGTTGCTGCAGGCGGTCGAGGCTAGGTTTGGAGGGGTTTTCGATTCAGGTGAGGAGGTCGGAGAGGAGTAGTAGGCTTCTGGGTATTGGGTTTCGAGAAGGAGATGTCCGACGCCGGTTGCTCGGAGGTGAGGAGGGTTGCGGTCTGCGAGAAATGGAGGAGAGGCCGGAGGTAGGAAAAGGGGGTTTCAGTTTCGAATGGGTGTAGGGTTTCTGTCCGCGTGATGGGTGTAGGACTAGGTTGCTAGCATGATTAACAGGAGGGAGAAAGAGATATAGCCTGTAGGATTATAAATAGAATATGGGAGGAGAGAGTGGTGAACGTGGGGAAAAATAGGTGGCTGACATGTGAGAGGGGGTTGAGATCTTTAGGGTACGATTGTGATAGTATAGGGTTGATAGGATATGATTTTTTTAAAAAAGAAATTGAAACGGATTGATTCATTTTGTTTAAAAATCTCACAGCATTCTATCCTTACAAACTTCCATCGTTAACACTTTGAAATTTTAATTGGTTTGAATACGTACAACACACAGGAAGGAGTTTTTTATATATAAAAATTATTTATAAAGTAATAATGGGTTAAGTAGATTAGGCCCTTGATGTCCAAAAATTTAAATGAAGATACCGGGATGATCGCGCCTTCGAGAGGATCGTGAATACGGGGTTCAGTCGCGCGTCTGAACTACAGAGAGCAGTAATAAAATCAAATACACAACATACACGAAACACGGCTACCGCTAAAATGTGTACAGTCGAAAGTGATCGTTACAATACTGGGCGTTGAAGGTACTTGTAAATACATCCCATGAAATCGGCAATCCCAAGCGGTTTTCTACCACCTGCCACCAGTCTCGAGCACCATCAATCGATAGCGTCTTGGCGGTAGTCACCCATGCTTCTTCTCGAATATGAGATGCCCTCAGATCATCAGTGATGTTCCTGAACCATTCTTCCGTTTAGAGATGATTCTCGGTCCCAGCGAAAGTCTTTGGGTTCATCGCTCGAAAGTGGTAAGCATTCGAGTCGGCTTTGGCTCTCTATGCAAAGCATATCCCAAAGCCTGTCCAAGCTGTTGATAAAGGGCATACATGCCTCGCATGCACTCTTCTACAGACAATGGTGCGGTCGAAAATGCTGTCGCATCTGGACCGTTGTTGGGTCCATTTCCAGCATCATTCTGGTTGGGACCCTTATTCGGGTGATTGATCCCGGATCCAAACGCACTGTCCTCGCTTCCTGAAGTGTTCCTTTCCATTGCTTATTTGTGTTTCATAAGGTTTGATCAGTTCCATTGAGTATTTTATACAGCATATTTTAAACTTATTGTACTGTTCTTGTGGTATTTAGCGTGGATCTGCATGTGCCACCAAACTTGTAACGACCCACACTTGGGGCCCGTTACCGTTTGGAACATACACAAGTCCTGCTAGGCACCAATGAAATCAATATAGGCTCTGTTGCAGAAATATGCCAAAATACTCATACATGAAATGAAAATACAGCCTTATTACAAATCAGCAGCGTACAGAAAAGGAAATACAACTCGAAATACACATACACACCAAGCAAGCCACTCTAATACATTAAATAATAAAAACACTCTCACACTTACGCTTAGTAACCAGCGTCCTCCTGGTCAAACTCTACAGCAAACTCAGCGTCTGCAGTCCCTGTTGCAACTTCTTCAACCTGTGCTATATCTGGTGAGACCACCACAAAAGAAGGGTCACTGGGATCAGACGTAACTCAAAGTATCTCTAGCATGATATTTAAAACAATAAACAAGCATGGCAAAACTAGCATGGCAATCTAAAGAGGCAAAAAGTAAAGTTGATATACGGGCTGATCCTTGAAAAAGGAAGAGGCAGGGAGACAGGGTTCATTAATGGGGGAAGATTAGTCAAGGATTAGGTTGATGGATAAGTTCATTTAGTCAAAAGGATTAGCTTTTCATTAATGATGGGAAGATGAACTTAGCCCTGGATAATTTAAATGTGGAAGAGGTGTTGTAGGGTTAGGGTAATTAGGTGAGCAATAATAAAAGGTAATTTAATAATTAAATATTGGTAATTAGTAAAATTTAATAATTATTGGCAAAAAATAAATTAACTAAAGTAATTAGTAAAACAAATTTTAGTTAAGCTATGGTGAAAAATTAGACGCGCACGCGTCGACTCGTAGAAAAGAAAATACTCGTATAAAAATACTCGGACAATCTGAAGTAAAATACACGCACACACGCAATCAGACTGCCTAAAAATACCGACCGTTGCAGATGTAAACATATAATCTAATTGAGTTTGTTAATCGAAGACGTGTGCATGCTTTAATTGAATATGATCTGAGTAAGACTTATTCGTGATGCGATCTGAGAGGACGTATCATGACCAGAGAGGGCACTTGTGTGTATTTTCCGTATGAAATCGATATCTTACGTGATTACTTCTTGGCACGATATTCTACGCTTTAACATTATATTTTTCGACGTTCTCATATCTTAACCGGATAAGACGTTGAGTTGTAAAAAAGATATTCAAAATCATTGATTACAAAAACCCCTAACGAAATCACAACCGACACATACCACTCTCATTGGTTTCTAGATCGACTTTCCCGTACTTATTTTAGTGTTACTTTCACTTTTAATTTAAACCATTACCACAATTACTTCACCTTCGAAGGTGGTAGTGTTCCCTCGTTTTATTAATCTTTAGAAATTGACTCTGTTGGTTTGCAAATTGACTGTCATGTGGATTCGACACCTGACTCTCCAGATTTACTACTTGACCGATCTCCTACACTTGGAAGTAGTGCTCGCATATTTCGAGAAGAGTCAATTTTTTGGCGTCGTTGCCAGGGACAGCGGTATCTTCAATCCATAATCTCAGTTTCCTTGGAGGAATACTCGGTGAGATCTTTCGATCTTTTAGTTTAGGATTTTTACTCGCTTTCTATTGCATAAAAAACACATAAAAATATAAAACATAAAAACATCCTTTTCTGCTAGTTTATGTGGCATAGATCCCCTAATTCACATAAATTAGTACGAACTGAAAATATGACGAATAATGATGATGCGACACGTATCACACCACCTGCACAAGAAAGACCTTTATTGGAAATTTATATGCATTCTAGGGTGGTGTCTGATTCATGCATAGTTCTACATGCTGATGCTCATAATTTTAATCTGAACCCAGGCATGATTCAACTCTTACCATACTGACCATGTCATAGAAAATGATAATCCTTATTTGCACATAAGAGCTTTTGAAGAAGTATGCTCAATACAGTTGGATGGAAAAATTAGCTCTGATTCTGTTTATCTAAAATTATTTCCATTCTCTCTGAAAGATAAAGCAAAACATTGGATAAATACTTTGCCACCTAGATCTATCTCTACTTGGTTACAATTGCAAACTGAGTTTCTAAAAAATTCTTTTCTTTGCATAGGACCCACACCTTGAAGCGACAGATCATGTCCTTTTCGCAGAAGGAGAAGGAGTCGTACGAACAAGCATGGGAGAGATTCAAGGACATTTTGATCGCTTGCCCACACCATGAATATGACAAAGACCGTGTTATTGGATATTTTATGATGACCTACAACCACAAACTATGCGATACATGGAGATGATGTGCAACCGCTAATTCTTTCAGAAAACTCCTGCGGAGGCATGGAACTACATGGAAACCATATCGGAGCATGCGAGGAGATGAGAGTCTACTTCAGAGTTTGCTAGGTCAGAGCCACTTCCACCATCTAAAGGATGCATGCACTCATTGAATCCAGACGATGCAATAAGAGCACAGGTGGATGCACTACTGACGCAGAGGCTATAAGGCCTAGACTTGTGAGCGGTGAAAGTAGTCGAAGCTGAACCATTTTACGCCATTTGTGAGCAGCCCATTCATGACATGTCTGTCTGCTCGTAATCCCTGCTATGAAAGAGACTATAAGAAACCCACAAGCTGAAGTGAATTGGGTGTCAAATCAAGGAGTAAATTCGAATACTTTCAACTCTTCTTAGAAGAATCATCCAAATTTGAGATGGGGACCACATCAGCCGGCGCAACAGACGACTACTCCTTACTACCATTCGAATCATGCAAGCAATCAAGGAAAGAAGGATCAGAGCACTGATATCACTGCCATCCTGGAATAACTATTCGGAAACGTTTAGTCCAGTCATCAAACCCATTACTGTTCGACTCATGATTTCATTAGTTGTTACAAACGGATGGTCTATAAGTCAACTTGACATAAACAATGTTTTTTACAAGGTACACTCAATGGGGATGTCTATATGGCCCAACCTCCCAGTTTCATTGACAAATATCACCCTACTCATGTGTGTAAACTTCGCAAAGCCATTTATAGACTTAAATAAGCTCCAAGAGCTTGGTATCAAGAGCTTCACTCTTTTCTTCTCTCTTATGGTTTTCAAAACTCCATAGCTGATCATTCTTTTTTCTTTATCGCAAAAACACCATCTCCTTCTATCTTTTGGTGTATGTCGATGACATAATCATTACTGGTCCTTCCTCTACCGCAGTTCAAACCTTTCTTACAAGTATCGATGCTCGTTTCTCTTTAAAAGATCTTGGTGCCTTGTCTTACTTTCTTAGGGTAGAAGTGCGTCCTCATACACAAGGACTGTTGTTAAGCCAAAAGAAATACATTAGTGATCTTTTAAACCGTGTTGGAATGACCGAAGCTAAACATGTTCATACGCCAATGATTACTCAACCTTCTCTCACTCTTAATGATGGTACACCACTGCCAAACCCAACCGAGTATCGAGCTCTTATTGGTAGTTTACATTACTTGTCTCTTACTCGCCCGGATGTTGCCTTTACTGTCAATCGTTTGTTTCAGTACATGCAACGTCCGACGGATGTGCATTAGGCTGCTCTAAAAAGGTTGATTCGTTCTCTCAATGGCATATCTGACCATGGCATTACTCTCCATCGCTGTTCACCATTACGATTACACACATATAGTGATGCGGATTGGACCGCGGATCGTGATAACTATGTCTCAACTACAGGATATATTGTTTATCTCGGTCGAAACCCAATGTCGTGGAGTTCAAAGAAACAAAAAGGTCTAACTCGTTCTTCCACTGAAGCTGAATTTCGCGTCGTTGCATCTACTACTGCCGATGTTCTTTGGCTACGTTCATTCATTCATGAACTTGGGATTAAACTGGATGAACCACCAAGCATATACCGTGATAATTTAGGTGCAACTCACTACTCAGCCAATCCAGTTTTTCATTCGAGAATGAAACATCTTGCACTGGTGTTTTACTTTGTAAGAGAACATGTACAACTTGGTGCACTTCGGGTTCAACAAATTTTTGGCAATGATCAACTCGCTGATGCTCTTACTAAACCACTTGCCCAGATGCGTTTTCATGATCTGTTTTCCAAGATTGGACTTGCCCAAAGACCGTCCATCTTGCAGGGGCATGTTGAAGATAATTAGTCAAAGATGTTAATTGTTAGCTACTAATATCTAAGTTGTTGTTATCCTAAATATCTAAGTTGTTAGTTGTTAGCTACTGTAAATATCTAAGTTGTTGTTATCTTAAGTATCTAAGTTGTTAGTTGTTGGCTTGAATTTCTCATATACATGTAAGTCTATTTAAAGACATTTATCTCATTAATAGAATGATAAGACTATTCTTATACGTTCACTCTCTAAATTTTCACACTTTCTAGAAATTCTCCTAATTATTTGCTTGTTTTGTTTAAAGATGAAGAGATGGAAGATAAATAAGCAAGCTAGAGTTTTTTTTTCTTTTTTCCTTTTTTTCTTTATTTTGTTTTGGTTTTGCGGGAATATCACTGTTAGAATTGAATGTTATGAGTTTTATGGATTGTTGGCTGAAGATTAAAGATGCAATTGAAGGTTGTTTGATGTGGACGATGTGTTTAATTTGCATTGAAGCTCTAATTGTTGATGAATTTAATTTGTTGGAGGGATTTGATTTATTTTTCTAATTTTAATTAAAAAAGGGACAAGCATATTAATGCAAGGGTACTTTTGTCAAAAACTGACGCCAATCATCACCATTAGTTAACTTGAAGGTTTTGAAAAGTTAGATATTTTAATGAAAATAAAGAGAAATGTTTTGATATTTCGGTAAAATTTTCACATAGCAGAGCTGTAAAAAGAATGACGTTATCAATTTATTTAATACTAGAAATTACCCATGCACAGTTAACCAAGAAAAAAAACACATATACAGGTTGTGGTGGACGCACACAACCAACAAAAGAGCGAGAAAAGTGGGGATGAGTGTGTGTGAGTATTGTCGGGAGGAGGGGTGAAACAAATGAAAGCGAAAAAAAGGAGAGAAGTGTGGATGTGTGGATATCGTCGGAGGATGAAATGAGTCAAATTGCAAAAAACTTTGGGGGGACAAAGTGCGCAAATCCCAACCGAAACCACATGGGGCAAATAGGGGGAAAGCATGTGCGACGCTGAAGTGTAAAAAATGCAGTGTGCCAATGTGAAAAAGACGGATGGCAAACTTGTACTAAGGGGGAGAGACGTTTGGTTTTTTGAAAAAAATGCAAAGTTTGTAATTAATGGGAATGAGAATTGCTTTTGTTTGGTTTGTACACAAGGCTAATGCTGTCTGCACCCCTATCAATAAGGGTGCATTGACTTTTTTATTCTAAATTTGGAAAACCATAGGCTTTCTCTCTCTTCTCAATCCACTTCTTCCTATTTAAAGTTAATTTAGGCACTAAATACAATATGCACCACTACTTTCCTACTTGTAGGGGTGCAGATAGCAATTCACGTACACAATCCCGAAACACCACACTCAAATCCTCATCATGTCTATCATATCTCTGTGGCACAACCAAGGTCACACCTTTGTACTAATGGTGACAAAGGTGGGCCCCTTTTTTTTTGTCGTGGGACAGCGGGGAATTGTTCCCCTTTGTATGATTGAATCTCCTCACCAATCAAAACATGGCCACTCCCACATTGCGAAATCATGTGAATCCTGCTGTAGCCTGTACGTGCGAGGTTTGTCGAGGGGTTGCCGTCAAACTTTTCATTCTTATCCAGGGAAGTGACACGTGGCAAGCTACCATGGTAGAGCTGTAATGGTGCCTGTTTAGAAAACAGCCCAAGAGCTAATATTCTTCCAACATGTCGTTGGTCATCATTTTTCAAAAATTTCGCACGCTTTTCAACGGCTCCAAATATTTCCCTTTCATCTCCCACCACTAACGAAAGCAAGTAATTTAACAAATTGCGTATGAATATTTACAAGGAGCTAAACTTTTGTGCAGCAGCTTCAAGCAGCTAGGGCTTCTTCTCTGTCTCCCAAATCATCTAGGGTTTTAAGGTATGTTATCGCTTGAAGAGCTGAGATTTTGATGCGTTTCTAGTGTTCACACTAATGTCACAAGTATAAAAACTTAATTTTTCGTGGCGTTTACGCTCAAGATCTTGTTTTAAGGCTTGATCCTCACGTAAAGCCACCACCTTTTGTGAAAGGTCAAGATTTTGTAAGGGTTTATAGTAGCATTTGAAGTGATAATCTCCATGGATCCCCTTCGAGAATCAACAGAGAAGAAACAATGCGAGGTAGTGGTGCTGATATCCGGAGAAGATCAATCGAACTCCAAAGACCCAAGGATTGAATCTTTTGAAGAATCCTCCAACCATAAAGCCCATCACTCCTCCCCTGAGATTGTAGTCAAGTCTCCAGGGAGGTCCCCCAGACCTCAGAGATCCGGAACTCTCATCCGTCGCAAATCGATCGCGAGACCGAAATCAAGATTTGTTGAGCAAACGGTTCCCGTGCACGTATTGAATTCGGCTCAGGATTCATCACCCACACCCTACATTGGTTCACCGAAACTTAGGGCCTCGGGCACTCCCAAGACCCCGAAAGATGCAGAAGAAGAGGAAGAAGAAGAGGAAGAAGAAGAGGAGATATATAGGAGGGAGCAATTGATCAATGGCCCGGTTAGGAGAAAGAGATTTAGAGTGAGGAATTTGATTGAATGGTTGATTCTAGTCTTGGCCATTGTCTGGAGCGCTGCAAGTGTGTTGGTCCATGGATGGCAAGGGGAAGTGTTTTGGGGGTTGGAGATTTGGAGATGGTGCTTGATGGTTGCCGTAGTTTGCTGCGGGAGACTGGTTACCAGTTGGTTTATTCTTGTACTTGTGTTCTTGATTGAGAGTAACTTCCTTTTGAAGAAGAACATGCTCTACTTTGTGTACGGATTGAAGAAAAGTGTTCAGGTCTTTCTCTGGTTATTTCTGGTGCTTTTAAGTTGGTTGGTTGTGTTCAATGAAGGACTTCCTCAATCGCCCAGGAATGAGAGGGTTCTCCATTTTGTCTCTAGGCTTTTAATTTCACTCCTACTTGGGTCAGTAATTTGGCTTGTAAAGACGCTTTTGGTGAAGATACTGGCTTCTACTGTTCATATGAATCGGTTCTTTGATCGGATTCAGGAATCAATTTTCCATCAGTATATACTTCAGACCCTCTCGGGGCCTCCCGTGATGGAATTGGCAGAGAAGATTGGTGCAGCGATGAACTCGGGACAGCTGAGCTTTAGGAGCAAGGGGAAAGGGAAAGGAAAGGGGAAAGGAGGGGAGAAGCAAGATGTGATTGATGTTTCAAAGCTCTATAAGATGCGTCAAGATAAGGTATCAGCTTGGACAATGAAGGGGTTGGTTAAATTGATTAGGACGTCAGGACTCTCGACACTTTCTAATACTATTGACGAGAGTTTCCATGAGGAAGAGCAGAGGGAGATAACCAGCGAGTGGGAAGCAAAGGCCGTGGCCTATCGGATTTTTAAGAATGTTGCGAAGTCTGGTTCCAAGTGAGGATGATTTATTAGCCATTTCGCGTCACTAGCAGCCATCTTTGTTCTTGATTCTTTGGCTTGTTATAACCCTTTCATATCTTTCCTGTAGGTTCATTGATGCAGGGGATCTTCTTCGGTTTTTAAACAGGGAGGAGGTAGAGTATGTGCTGCCATTGTTTGAAGGTGCTGGAGAAACTGGAAAAATAAGGAAATCGGCTTTGAAGAATTGGGTGGTAGCTTTCAATTCTTTTAACTTACCTTCACACTCTCTGATTTTACACAATTCTATGCTTCATGATAATTTGCAGAAGATTTTTTCGTTCTATCTTTTGGAAGTTGCTCGAATTTAGTTGTTCTTCTTGATCTATAAAAGGGGTTAAACAGGATGTCTAGAGAAGTGAAGAACCTATTGTCGTGTTAAGAATAACAGTTTCAGATTTTGAGCTTTCCTTTCTAAAAAAACATATCCATTTAGTTCTGCATTAAAAGGAAGCTGGGTGCGCAGTTAATTCTGTTATGATTTAATGTACTGTGATGTCATGCATGCATGTGGTGCAGCATGGCATAAACCGTTACCAAATGATGGCACACATGTGGTGCAACATGCTTTCTCGAATTCCCTTTTTACACCTCCAATTCATGTCATCTTATGTTTCGACTTCTGCTTTCCTCTATATTGCACATACATGCACATGTCGAAACAGGAACAACAAATATGACAGGACGATACTTAATAAAAATTTAAAAAGCATAGTCACAGGCATATCACATTCGATGCATGTGGTCGACGTGACATGGTTCCGTGGTTGAATTGTCTGTGCTACCTATGCTTTTCTGCTTGCTTATTTTCTTTTCTCTATCTCCTTGTCCCCCTTCTTTGAGAAGGCATGTATAGGAGTCTAGATTCATCATACCTGGCTCGCTTTTTCATTAGGATGAATCAAGTTTTGCACTTCACGCAATAGTGATGCATCTTGATTACATTTGAATTTTTATTCAAATATAAAATTAAAGATGATAAATTGGGAAGATGTTATCGGCCTTGAGAGTAGGCATGTAATCCCTGCCTAAAAGACATGGTAACCTGGTGTGGTCAGCCAAACAAATATACCCCATAGTAGTTCAAACCCCGCTTTAACGGTGGCCTCTAATTCAAGATGGCCATTTGGCTCATGGGCCCAGGGCCCCGGCCCGGTCAACGGACCGGCCCAGCCCGGGCCCGGGCGAGTTGATCGGGCCGCGGGCCCGAGCTGGCCCGAGCCTAGGGCCGGGCTTTCGGCCCCACTGCGGCGCGGGCCGGCCCGGGCCTGGACCGCCCATTTTTTATAAAAAAAATTCTGTTGCGTAGCAGCAAAAGCTGTAGGCGTGCACGCGCAGGCCGAGGTAGCAGGGAACGGTCATATGACCGTTCCCTGCAAAGGGGAGGGGGTTTCTTGTCAAAAGGCCAAAAAACCCCAAACGGTCATAAACGGCCATTGGGGGGTTTTTGGGTCTTTTACACCTGAAAATTTCTTATAAATTGCACTCAACCCCTCATTTTTTTCACAACTCTCAAACTCTCATACTCTCATACTCTCTCTGTTTGCATAAGATCAACTTTCAAGCAATCAATTCTTAGCTCTTGCCTCTCGGTTAAGGCGGTATCGCAATGCTTAGCTCTCTGTCAACTTCGCAGCTTCACACGCAACTTACCGTCAAGCACAAGTCTCAACTCGCTGTCAAGCCTAACTTCGCTCTCAACTTCACACTCAAGTCTCAGCTCCCACCGCTCTCAAGCTCATATGTTCTCTACACCACTCGCAAATCGCAACAGGGCAATCAGGTTTCTTTATATATTAACATAATGGCTAGACCAAACAAATGTAAGAATTTTTGTTGGATCCTGTGGATGGCAAACAACACTAGAAGGGGGGGTTGAATAGTGTTGTGTATATAATAAACTTTTTCGATCGTTAATTAAAACCCTTCTAATGTTGCCTAAGAAGCCAAGTAGAGTGATCTACGCTTGGTTCTTAATCAACAAAGTAATCTTACAAATATGATAGAGAAAAGATTACAATCAGATATAAATCTTTTACAGAGAGATCTTTTCACAGCGGAATTAAATAAACAATCTTTGCAATAATAAATAAACAAGGAATTACAAAGATATAAGATTAGCAAATGAAAAAATGCTTGTATAAGAAATATAAACAATCACAGAAAAACAAACGCAGAGACAAGCGATTTTATCCTGGTTCCCCGCAACCCGGGTACGTCCAGTCCCCGACCAATCCGGTACGAGATTTTCCACTATCTGCCTTGGCAAATACAATTACCTAACTTCACTCGTTAGGATTTCCAACGACCTAGTCTCAACCAGGATTTCCGACTGGCAACACCTAGACTTGTCTAGTGTTCCAACAACCAACACAATGAAATTTTATCCAATACACCACAATAAATTGATGGAGATTGGTTTTTACACCCGATTCTATAGCCAATCAAAGATAGACAAATTTGTGCAGTGGCTTGATAGAATAAAAGTCTAGATCACACAAAGATACAAGATAAAATCTTTTGTGATCTAGATCTATAGCTTTTTCAAAGAATCCTTTAAATAAAATAAAGAGAATAGTAATAAGGACTTTGAAAAACGTTTTAGCCAATAAAAACAAGAATATGATCTTAAAAGAAGGTGATAATAAAATATTGCAAGATCGCAAATAAAATCAAATTGGCTAGAAAAAATGAGAGCTTTGAATCGAAGAGCGTTTGCACAAGAGATTTGATTTTCAGTAATTGTTGTTGTGTTTCTCAAATGAAATTAGCTCTTATTTATAGGGAAAATTCTGGGATTTGAAATTCAAATTTTCTTTGACTTTTGTCCCAAAAATCACGGAGTAAATTGCTCAACGAATTTCAAAATTCAAATTCAAAAACGTCAGAATTTTTACAGCTGGTAGTCGACTCCCTCAAGTAGGTAGTCGACTCCCAGAGAGTTTCAGGAATTCTTGATCTCTGTCTGGTAGTCGACTCCCTACTGTTGGTAGTCGACTCCCAGAGGAGTTTTTCCTGCAACATGTTAGGAACTAACAAAGATGGAATTTTTATTAGAAAATAACAAGCGAAATAAAAAGATAATTGGACACAAAAGAGGTGTGCCCTCCTCCCAAGACGCCTAGAGGACGTCCGCACTCGTCTACTCCTAATGGATGCTCAATAGAAATATTCCAATATTAAGCATGAGAAAATAAGAGAAGGCTACCCCCTATTTATAATAGAAACCATGACAATCCTAAACCAAGTAGGACTAGTCCGGCTAATCCTACTCCAAGGAGGACTCGGGGCGGGAGGGGGAATCCTACTCCAAGGAGGACTCGGGGCGGGAGGGGGAATCCTACTCCAAAGAGGACTCGGAAAGGGCAAGTACAAAAAAGAGGGTGTGGCAAGGGGTCGGCTAGAGGGGGGGTGTGGCGGCTGGCCTGGGCCGGCGGGTGTAAACACGCATGGGTTTGGGCCCATGCCCATCAATACTCCCCCCAAAGAGCCACATTGTCCTCAAGGTGGAAATCTGGGAATCGTAACATCGTATCAGCCATGTCCTCCCAAGTGCTGTCGTGCTCTGGTAGATCCTTCCACTGCAACAAGACCTGTCGCGCGCCTGTGTCGGTCCGGCGTACCCCCTTCAGTAGCTCTGGCTCCAGTCCAACCTCCATATCCGCAGTAAGTGACTCGGGCAATGTCGGAGAAGAAGTGTGGGTGCCAATAGCCTGGCGTAACTGTGAAACATGGAATACCGGGTGAATGGTCGATCCTGGCGGCAAGCGCAACCTGTAAGCTACCGATCCAACCCGTGCCTCGACCTCAAAAGGCCCAAAATATCGTGGTGACAGCTTTTCATTCTTCCTATGAGCCACCGACCTCTGCCGGTAGGGCCTTAACTTCAGATATACCATGTCGCCCACCTCAAAGTGTACATCTCGGCGGTGGAGGTCTGCCCGAGCCTTCATCACCTGCTGAGCTCTCGCCAAATGGGGCTTCAGCTCCTCTAGAACCCGGTCCCGCTCAGCTAAGTACTGCTCCACATCAGAAACCGGGGTCGTCTCCTGCCCATAATGAAGTAAGTGTGGAGGGTCTCTGCCATATAAAATCCTAAAGGGTGTCGTCTGGGCTGCCGTGTGGTATGAAGTGTTGTACCAATATTCTGCCCATGGTAATCAGCGAACCCACTCCTTAGGATTCTCCGAGATGAAGCATCGCAGATACGTCTCTACACTGCGGTTGACCACCTTTGTCTGGCCATCTGTCTGGGGGTGATAAGCAGTGCTCTTTTTTAATGATGTCCCCTGTAGGCGAAAAAGCTCCTGCCAAAACTTACTCTGGAACACCTTGTCCCTATCCGAAACAATGGACTTTGGGGGACCATGTAGACGGATAACCTCGCGCACAAAAGTGTCGGCCACTGACACAGCGCTGTAAGGATGCTTAAGTGGGATACAATGAGCATATTTGCGGAGGCGGTCTACCACAACAAAAATGACGTTGAACCCTCCCGACTTAGGCAACCCTTCAATAAAATCCATAGAAAGGTCCTCCCACACTCTGTCTGGTAGGGATAGTGGCTGTAATAATCCTCCTGGAGACATAGCCTGATATTTGTGACGCTGGCACACGTCACACTCCGCCACCATCCTAGCCACATCCTTCTTTTGCCCCTTCCAGTAAATTTCCCGTGATAACCGCTGGTAGGTCTTGAGGACGCCAGAATGTCCTCCAATAGCACTGCCGTGGAACTCTCTGAGTATGGTCGGTAAGAAAGGAGAAGTCCTTGGTATCACTAGTCTGCCCCAGTACAGTAATCGCCCCTCCTGCAATGAATACCCCAGGTACTCAGTCGACCCCTGCAAAAGAGCTTCTCGTATAGCCGCCAAATCCGGGTCTGTCTCAACCTCCCGCTGCAGTGGGCCCCAATCGTCCATGATGGATACGGTAAGTGCTGCTATCTCTGTCTCCTCCCGCCGGGATAAAGCATCAGCTGCCTTGTTCTCTAGTCCCGGACGGTACTCTATTTCGAATCTGTAACCCATCAGCTTGCGCAACCACTTCTGATGTTCTTCTACTACCATCCGCTGCTCAAGTAGGTACTTCAGGCTCCGCTGATCAGTGCGAACGATGAAGCTCCGTCCCAACAAATAAGGTCTCCACTTCTGAATAGACAAGACTATCGCCATCAGCTCCCGCTCATAGACTGACCGCAATCGGGCCCTGGTGGTCAACACCTGGCTGTAGTATGCAATAGGACGATGGTCCTGCATCAGTACCGCGCCCATCCCATGTCCTGACGCGTCTGCCTCGACCACGAAAGGTCGGGTGAAATCGGGCAATGCTAAGACCGGGACCGTGGTTATTGCCCTTTTCAGGGCCTCAAAAGCTGTCGTCGCCTCGTCACCCCAATGGAACTGATCCTTCTTTAGTAATTCTGTCAATGGCCAGGCGATCGTCCCATATCCCTCTACGAAGCGGCGGTAGTAACCTGTAAGCCCCAAGAAGCCCCGCAGCCCTCTGAGAGTAGTAGGTCGTGGCCAATCCAGCATGGCCGCTATCTTAGCTTTATCGGCGGCTACTCCTCCCGCTGACACCACATGTCCGAGGTACTCCACCTGTGGTTGCCCGAACATGCACTTCTTCCTGTTCAAATAAAGCTGGTGGTACTGCAGCTCCTGAAAAACTACCTGCAGGTGGTCCAAGTGCTCCTCCAGCGAACGACTGTACACCAAGATATCGTCGAAAAAGACCAAAACGAACCGCCTGAGAAAGGGACGGAATACCTTATTCATTAGAGCCTGAAAGGTGGCCGGGGCATTGGTCAGCCCAAAGGGCATGCCCAGGAACTCGTAGTGGCCCTCATGCGTCCTGAACGCCGTTTTGGGCACATCCTCCCGCCGCATCCGAATCTGGTGATAGCCCGACTTCAGATCTAGCTTGCTGAACCAAGTCGCTCCATGTAGCTCGTCTAGGAGCTCATCAATCACTGGTATAGGGAACTTATCCGGGACCGTCTCCTTGTTCAGTGCCCTGTAGTCCATGCAAAACCGCCAACTACCATCCTTCTTTTTGACCAATAGAACAGGGCTGGAAAACGGGCTAATGCTTGGCTGGATTACCCCGGCCTGCACCATCTCTGAAACCATCCTCTCGATCTCATCTTTCTGGTGCTGAGGGTATCGGTAGGGCCACACGCTAATGGGGGAAACCCCCTCTCGTAGAACAATGTCGTGCTCGTGGTCCCGTGGCGGTGGAAGTCCCCGAGGCTCCTGGAATATCTCCTCAAACTGCCCCATCAACTGCTGAACCTCCCTCGGAATGGGCTGCTCGGAACTGGCCTCGGCTCCTCCCTCCCTGGTCAGCGAGTACAGCTCCACTAAATATCCGCCACCCTCCGTCTGAATGGTCCTAACCATGGTCTTCAGAGAGACTAATGCCCTGCAGAGGCTGGTGTCTCCCTGTAGTATCACCGATTGCCCGGCCTCCTGAAACTTCATCCGCAGTAGTTTCCAGTTAATGGTCATCTCCCCCAGAGTCTGGAGCCAAGTCATGCCGAGGATAACGTCGGTGCTCCCAAGGTCTAGAGGTAAAAAATCTGCAATAATCTGTATCCCCTGCATGGTCAGAACCAAACCCCGACAAACTCCACGGCTGCTCTCCTTCTTCCCTGTCCCCATCATCACGCTAAAGCTGCCGCCATCTGTCAGCTGAAGGCCCAGCTGTGTCACCACCCTCCTGGAAATAAAATTGTGGGTGTCCCCACTGTCGATCAGCACCGTCACCTCCTGGTCTCCGACCTCTCCCCTCAGCTTCATGGTATGATTCGGTGTGAACCCGACCACGGAATTGAGGGACACCTCCGCTACATCCAACTGCTGGCCCTCAAGCTCATCCTCTGCCGCAGCGGTCTCTTCCTCGATATCAGACTCGCCCTCGTCGTCCTCCAGTAGGATCACCTGGAGTTTGCGCCCTGCGCATCTATGGCCTGGTGAGAATCTTTCATCGCATCGGAAGCATAAGCCCTTCTGTCTCTTGCCCTCATCTCTTGAATACAAAATTGTTAGGAATTAACAATATGGAATTTTTATTAGAGAAAACAAAAGCAAATAGAAAGATAATTGGGCACAAAAGAGGTGTGCCCTCCTCCCAAGACGCCTAGAGGACGTCCGCATTCGTTTACCCTAAGAGTCTCTCAAATAACAATCATCAAATTAGCATAGGCATACAAGAGAGACTCCCCCCTATTTATAATAGAGACTAGGGCAATCCTAGGACTAGGGGGATTAGGCAATCCTAGGACTAGGGGGATTAGGCAATTCTAGGACTAGGGGGATTGGGCAATCCTAGGACTAGGGGGACTCGGGGCCAAGAGGGGTTGCGGGCGGGGCCTGCGGGTGTAAACCCGCAGGGGCTGCGGCTGGGCCAGAGGCCCATCAATACTCCCCCCCAAAGAGCCACCTTGTCCTCAAGGTGGAAGTCTGGAAAGCGCGCCACCATATCATCCATGTCTTCCCACGTGCTGTCGTGCTCTGGTAAGCCCCTCCACTGCAGTAGTACCTGCCTCTCGCCTGTGTGACTTTGCCGAACCCCTTTTAGCAACTCGGGCTCCATCCTCACCTCCATATCCGCAGTAAGGGTCTCTGGTAATGTAGGGGAAGAGGTGTGGTTGCCAATGGCCTGACGCAACTGTGAGACATGGAAGACTGGGTGAATGGTAGATCCTGGGGGTAGGCGCAATTTGTAAGCCACCGGTCCTATCCTCGCCGCGACCTCGAAAGGTCCAAAATACCTCGGCGCCAACTTTTCATTCCTCCTATGAGCCACCGACCTCTGCCTGTAGGGCCTTAGCTTTAGATAGACCATATCACCGACCTCAAAGTGCACGTCTCGACGGTGTAAGTCTGCCCGAGCCTTCATCACCTGCTGAGCCCTCGCCAAGTGGAGCTTCAGATCCTCTAGGATCAAGTCCCTCTCTGCCAGGTACTGCTCGACATCTGATACCGGAGTAGTCTCATGACCGTAATGAAGTAAGTGCGGAGGATCCCTACCATACAAAATCCTGAAAGGTGTAGTCTGCGCCGCTGTGTGATATGAAGTATTGTACCAGTATTCCGCCCACGGCAGCCAACGTGCCAACTCCTTAGGATTCTCCGAGATGAAGCATCGTAGGTAAGTCTCCACACTCCTATTGACTACCTCCGTTTGACCGTCAGTCTGGGGATGATAAGCTGTGCTCCGCTTCAAGGCCGTCCCCTGTAGTCTAAAAAGCTCCTGCCAAAACTTGCTCTGGAATACCTTGTCTCTATCCGAGACTATGGACTTTGGCGGACCATGCAAACGAATGACCTCTCACACAAAAATCTCTGCCATTGAAACGGCGCTGTAAGGATGCTTAAGCGGGATAAAATGTGCATATTTGCTGAGGCGGTCTACCACAACAAAAATGACGCTGTAACCGCCCGACTTAGGCAATCCATCGATGAAGTCCATAGAGAGGTCCTCCCAAACTCTGTCTGGTAAAGATAGCGGCTGTAGTAGTCCTCCTGGGGATAGGGGTGGCAAAATTGACCCGACCCGACCCGACCCGAACCCGGCCTCTTGGGTCGGGTATGGGTAGGGGCCAATCCGGGTCGGGTCGAATTCGGGTCAACCCGACCGACCCGGATAAAAATCCGGGTCGGGTACGGGTTTGATCCCTCGACCCGGTTGACCCGAATTCGACCCGTATTTTCACTCTTTTCACCCCAACCCGACCCGGACCCGACCCGAACCTGACCCGAACCCGACCTTTTTTGAAAAATAACCACTATTTCACACCAAACCCGACCCGAACCCGACCTGTAAGACAAACCGGGTCGGGTACGGGTCACCCGGGTTACGACCGGGTCGGGTTCGGGTATCCGAACCCTGACCCGAATTTAATTCGGGTCGGGTTCGGGTTTACCCTTATTCGGGTCGGGTCAAACCTGACCCGACCCGAACCCGACCCGACCCGCCCGTTTGCCACCCCTACCTGGGGACATGGCCTGATATTTGTGACGCTGGCACACGTCACACTCTGCCACCATCCTTGCCACATCCTTCTTCTGTCCCTTCCAGTAGACCTCCCGTGATAACCGCTGGTAGGTCTTGAGGACTCCAGAATGTCCTCCTATAGCACTGCCGTTGAACTCCCGGAAGATGGTCGGTATAAAAGTAGAAGTCCTCGGTATCACCAGTCGCCCCCAGTAAAGTAGCCGCCCATCCTGCAAAGAATATGCCGGGTACTCAGTCGACCCCTGTAAAAGGGCCTCTCGTATAACCTCCAACTCCGGGTCCTGCTCCACCTCCTGCTGCAGTGGGCCCCAATCCTCTAGGATCGACACCGTAAGGGCTGCTAACTCAGTCTCTTCCTCCCGCCGAGATAACGCATCTGCTGCCTTGTTCTCCAATCCCGGGCGGTACTCGATCTCGAACCTGTAGCCCATCAGCTTTCGCAGCCACTTCTGATGTTCCTCTACTACCATCCGCTGCTCTAACAGGTATTTTAAGCTCCGCTGATCCGTGCGCACTATGAAGCTCCGTCCCAATAAATATGGTCTCCACTTCTGTATGGACAAGACTATCGCCATCAGCTCCCTCTCATAGACCGATCGCAATTGGGCCCTCGTGGTCAGCACCTGGTTGTAGTAAGCTATGGGACGCTGCTCCTGCATCAGTACTGCTCCCAGCCCATGTCCTGATGCGTCCGCCTCTACTATGAATGGTCTGGTGAAGTCGGGCAACGCCAATACTGGCACAGTGGTCATTGCCCTTTTCAGGGCCTCAAAAGCTGTCGTCGCCTCCTCCCCCCAGTGGAACTGATCCTTCTTCAATAACTCCGTCAATGGCCAGGCGATCGTCCCATAACCCTCTACGAATCTGCGGTAGTAACCTGTAAGGCCCAAGAAGCCCCGTAGCCCTCTGAGAGTAGTAGGGTGTGGCCAGTCCAGCATGGCCGCTATCTTCGCTCTATCGGCGGCTACCCCTCCTGCTGAGACCACGTGTCCCAGATACTCCACCTGCGGTTGCCCGAATAGACACTTCTTTCTGTTCAAATATAGCTGGTGGTACTGCAGCTCCTGAAAAACCACCTGCAGGTGGTCCAAATGCTCCTCCAGAGTACGACTGTACACCAAAATATCGTCGAAAAAGACTAGTACGAATCGTCTGAGAAAGGGACGGAATACCTTATTCATGAGAGCCTGAAAGGTGGCCGGGGCGTTGGTCAACCCAAAGGGCATGACCAGGAACTCGTGGTGGCCCTCATGCGTCCTGAACGCCGTCTTAGGCACATCCTCCCGTCGCATCCGTATCTGGTGATAGCCTGACTTAAGATCTAGCTTGCTGAACCAGGCTGCTCCGTGTAGCTCGTCCAGGAGCTCATCAATCACAGGTATCGGGAATTTATCGGGGACCGTCTCCTTGTTCAGCGCCATGTAGTCCACGCAAAGCCGCCAACTTCCATCCTTCTTCTTCACTAGCAACACTGGGCTGGAGAACGGGCTTACGCTCGGCTGGATCACCCCTGCCTGCACCATCTCGGAAACCATCCTCTCTATCTCGTCCTTCTGATGTTGAGGGTATCGGTAGGGCCGCACGCTAATCGGGGAGACACCCTCTCGTAGAACTATGGCGTGCTCGTGGTCCCGTGGTGGTGGAAGGCCCCGAGGCTCCTGGAAGATCTCCTCAAACTGGTCCATCAGCTGCTGAACCTCTCATGGGATGAGCTGCTCTGTATTGGCCTCTACGCCTCCCTCACCTGTCAAAGAGTACAGCTTTACTAGGTATCGCCTCCCTCTGTCTGGATGGTCCTGAACATGGTCTTCAAAGAGACCAAAACTCTGCAGAGGCTAGGGTCCCCCTGGAGTATCACTGCTCGTCCCGCCTCCCGAAACTCCATCCGTAGCAGCTTCCAATTTATGGTCATCTCACCTAAGGTCTGTAGCCATGTCATGCCGAGGATGACGTCTGTGCTCCCCAGGTCTAGGGGTAAAAAGTCTGCAATGATCTGTATCCCCTGCATGGTCAGCACCAACCCCCTGCAAACTCCGCGGCTGCTCTCCTTCTTCCCCGTCCCCATCATCACACTAAAGCTGTCGCAGTCTGTCAGCTGAAGTCCAAGCTGTGTCACCATCCTCCTGGAAATGAAATTGTGGGTAGCCCCACTATCAATCAGCACAGTCACCTCCTGATCGCCGACCTCTCCCCTCAGCTTCATGGTATGGTTTGGTGTGAACCCTACCACGGAGTTGAGGGACACCTCCGCCACGTCCAACTGCTGGCCCTCCAGCTCCTCCTCTCCCTCAGCGGCCTCCTCGACATCAGACCCGCCGTCGTCGTCCTCCAACATGATCACCTGGAGTTTGCGCCCCGCGCACCGGTGGCCCGGCGAAAACCGCTCATCGCACCGGAAACATAAACCCTTCTGCCGCTTTTCCCTCATCTCTGCATCCGTCATGCGTCTGAACTGCCCCCAGTCACTGGCGTGCTACTCTTCTCCCCAGTCTTCTCCCGGCTCGTCTGGGCCACTCCTGCGGTGGTACCGGATCCTCCAGCCCCAGATGGGTGCTTCTCGAAGTCTGACTGCTGTAGCTGCCTCGGACCCGCCTATCCTCAGTCTGTGCGTCCTCCACCATCTGGGCCATCTCTATGACCTCTGAAAGCCCCCTGGGCTTGTAGGGTCTCACAGCTGCTCTCAGACTGGGGCGCAGTCCCTTCAGAAAAGTACCCTCCAGTGACTCGTCAGACACCCCATGGACTCGCCCGGCCAGTGTCTCAAATCTCTCAATGTAATCCCGCACCGGCCCCTCCTGCCTGAGGGCGTACAGCTGCTCGTGTAGGTTCCCCAGACGAGGGTCTCTAAACTTCTCCAGCACCATGTCCTTCAGCTCCTCCTAGCTCCTGATCTGCTGCCGCCTCTCCGTCCACTGGTACCATCCCAAGGCACGCCCCTCCATGCAGACGCTGCCGCCTCCAGCTTCTGGGCCTCGGTCATGTGATGCGCCGTGAAGTATCTCTCTGCGGTAAATAACCAGGCGTGTGGGTCCTCCCCAGAAAATAGCGGCATCTTCAGCTTCCGGACGCGGCAATCTCCTCCAAAACGCCCCTGCTCGGGTCTCACATCCTCTCTGTGCTGCGGACGGTAGTGCCGACGTCTCTCGTCTAGTGTCTCGTAGCGCCTAGGTGGTACCCCTCTGTGGCCCCCGTAGTCTCCACAGCGATCTCCACGCCGCCCCTCAAAATCGTCCCAACCTGCGTCGTCGCCGAATTCTGCCCCGTAGCCACCCCTATCGTCAGAATAATAATCTCTCCCGTGTCCGTTGCCGTAGTAAGGGTCCTCCGCCGGTGGTCGACGCTCCGGAGGGTCAAAATAGTCTCCCAAAAACTGCCAGTAACCCTCCTCGTTCGCTGTCCGCTGTCCGGGAGGCTCAAAAAAGTCATCTGGGGGCTGTCCACATGTTCCCCGCCCTTCGGGAGGCTGCCAGGGGGGTTCCCGCCCTTGGCGGCCCCAGCTGGAGGTGCCGCCGCCAGCTGGAGGTGATACCAAAATGTTAGGAACCAACCAAAGCTACGATTTTTATAGCAAAATAATAAAGAGAAACAAGATAATTGAATACAAAAAGGTGTATTCTCCTCCCAAGACGCCTAGAGGACGTCCGCACTCGTTTAATCTAGAACTACTCCTAGGACGCTCAATAGAGAAATCTCCAAATATCAAGCATGAATACAAATGACGGCTAGCCCTAGTTTAAATAGAAAAACCCTCCTTGTGGTGCGCAAAGTAATTTCCCCATGACTTGTTGTGCGCAAAGTAATTTCCCCATGACTTGTTGTGCGCAAAGTAATTTTCTCCCCTCTTTAGCCGCGCATGGATCTAACATTACTCCGCCCCTGAAAATCCACCTTGTCCTCAAGGTGGTGCATGGAGTGTGTGTGCCATCCATTCCACGTATTGCATGTCTCCTCCCGGATCGAAAGGATGAGATTGGTCTCCACCACCTTCATCAACGCTCAGACGGAAGCTACGGTCGCCACCAGTCAGATCTGAAGGCTCTCTATGCCCAAAACTGAGATGTTGGCGCTCTGAAGGACTTTGAACTGAGAACCAATGGCCTTGGGGCCCACGTCGTCCTTCCGGAAGCTCAAATGCTCGCTGTTTTAGGCCCAGAAAGTTGAAAAATCGCTGTCCGCTACATCGGAGGGTCTGTCGTCGATGCTGAAGGGGCTGCCGGGCCTTGCAGGGCCACGGCAGGAGTCTGCACGGGCTCCTGGGCTCCTGCAGGGCCCTGCAGGGGCCCTGCAGGGCCCCTGCCGGGCCCTGCAAGGGCTGCTGTGACCCCTGCAGAATTTCTGCAGGGCGGCCAGCCCCTGCAGAAATTCTGCAGAGGGCGTGTCCGCCTTCTTGAGATGACGGCTAGGGTTTGCTCGCCTTGGGGACTCGTCCTCGTCTTCCGCGGCCGCCTTTAAGTCTGGATTTTCACCGCCATCAGATTCAAATCTGAAATTTTCAGATATAAAAATTTTCTCGTCTTCCTCCGTCGTCTTCAGATCTGGATCTGAAAATTTCAGATCTGAAATTTCTAGATCTGGGCTTTTCTCTTCCAAAGGTGACGTCTTTTGCCCAAAATTAGGGTTTTTGCCGTCGTGGATGCCCAAAATTAGGGTTTTTGCCGTCGTGGATGCGCGCCGTCAATAGCTCCATGATTTTTGCAAATTGCTCGTCGTTCTTTGCTTGTCTTGCCTTCATGTGCTCGATGTATTCCACCAAATCGTCAACCGATTTCTTTACCCATTCAATTCCCGCCATGGATCGTCACGCGCTCTGATACCAAAATGTTAGGAACTAACAATGATGTAATTTTTATTAGAAAATAACAAGCGAAATAAAAAGATAATTGGACACAAAAGAGGTGTGCCCTCCTCCCAAGACGCCTAGAGGACGTCCGCACCCGTCTACTCCTAATGGATGCTCAATAGAAATATTGGTTGGTTCCAATATAAAGCATCCATTAGGAGTAGACGGGCACACCTCTTTTGTGTCCAATTATCTTTTTATTTCGCTTGTTATTTTCTAATAAAAATTCCATCCAAAATGTTAGGAACCAACCAAAGCTATGATTTTTATAGCAAAATAATAAAGAGAAACAAGATAATTGAATACAAAAAGGTGTATTCTCCTCCCAAGACGCCTAGAGGACGTCCGCACTCGTCTACTCCTAATGGATGCTCAATAGAAATATTCCAATATTAAGCATGAGAAAATAAGAGAAGGCTACCCCCTATTTATAATAGAAACCATGACAATCCTAAACCAAGTAGGACTAGTCCGGCTAATCCTACTCCAAGGAGGACTCGGGGCGGGAGGGGGAATCCTACTCCAAGGAGGACTCGGGGCGGGAGGGGGAATCCTACTCCAAGGAGGACTCGGAAAGGGCAAGTACAAAAAAGAGGGTGTGGCAAGGGGTCGGCTAGGGGGGGTGTGGCGGCTGGCCTGGGCCGGCGGGTGTAAACCTGCATGGGTTTGGGCCCAGGCCCATCACAACACTTCTAGTCAGACAGGTAGTTAACTCCAGGGTGTGTGGAGTTTCACTACGGAAGTTATAGGATGACTAGAGAAAGCTCTTTAAAATATTTTTGAAGATATAAAAAGATTTTCAAGAAAGCTTTTTCAAATTGTTTGTGTGCGTGTGTTTTGTCTATATGATTTGGCTTTGACAAATACCCTAAAGAGACACGACACACTCACTAAAGACTTAGGACATGTCTTCGGAAGCTTGATCAATTTTGATGAAGTGGATGCGAGCTTCACTTGAGCTTCTTGTTCTATTTGAGCTCGAACTTCATCATATGGCTTAGCCACGTTTGTCATTATCTTTGAGCGTAGATTTGTGCTCCTTTGAGTATGAGTAAAGCTTCGTATATTCTGCACATCTTAAGTGTAGTGTAGTTAGTATACTTAAGCTTTCATTTGGTGTGTTCATCATCAAAATCACTTGGGGTGGAATTCAATTTCCATCACTCTCCCCCTTTTTGATGATGACACCCAAATGAAAAATGAAGTAAGATAAAAAATGAGATTCATGAAAGTGTACTTACTCCCCCTGCTTTGATGCGGTTCTCCCCCTGCTTCGAAGCTGTTAGCAATACAATTCATATAATTTCATTTTTGCATTTCATATATTTTTCTCACCCTTGTCATCAACAAAAGAAATAATTTTTTTTATAAAATAATTAGGAGATGAATTCAGTTTCATATGCCTGCAAGAGAGATGTTAGTTCATAGGAACAACTAAGTATTGCATAGTAGATAAGTTCATAATAGCTAGCATCACACGACATAAAAGTTATTACAAGCCATAATATTTTTGAGAATCATTGTTTTGAAAGAGAACCATTGTTTATGAAGCTAAGTTCATGAAGCTAAGGATGACCGCTGTTCTTCTTCAGTTCTTTGATCTCTTCAAGGATCATAACAAGCGTTTCTTCAGTCATCTTGTTGCTTTTCACGACGATCTCCTTGAGGTCGTCCACCTTTTGATTGAGAAATTCAAATCATTTCTCTTGTGAGATCTTCAATTTTCCAATCTTCTTTAGAAGCATTTCTTGAAGTTCAAGAATATATGCCGGTGCTTCTTCTTCTTCTTCTTCTTCTTCGCTTCCTTTTTCTTCTTCTCTTTCTTCTTCTTCTTCAGAATTTGAAACCACAATTTTCTTACCTTTCCTAGAGGATGAGGATCCTCCTTTAGCTGCAAGTTTTTCTTCAGGGATGTTCTCATCAAGGTCATGGTGAAGATTCATTCTCCCAAGTGCATGAACATCAAAAACTCGAGCCGGTTCTAGAATAGAGGTTTCATGATCCAAAGGCACATTATAGCTAATAAACAATATAGTGAGATAGTGACCATGAGCTAAAGTGGAAGAGGGTTTATTTGAAGAAGCTGAAGCAAGTATAGAATCCATGATAACTTTGGCCCAATTGATGCGAATGTTACCTAGTATAGCATAGATGCATTTGGCTTGTTTTTCTGATAAGATCGAATGACTTCCAGATTTTTGAGTGATATTATAGGATAATATATTTGCCAAAATTCTTGCCGGATAGCGAAGATCACTACATGGCAGTTTAGTCTGAAAATGTCGTCCTGGCAAATACATTCTCTCTAAAATATTTCCTTCAGTCATTTCAATTTTATCAAGAAGCATGCCGGAATATGGGATTCTTAGGGCTTCTCCGAGAGATTTGACAGTAATGGCAAGCTTTGTGTCAAGAACTTTGGTTATGAAACGGCTTTTAGCAAGATCGTAGTCCATGTTGGCATAGAACAAGTGCACAAGCCTAGGGTAGCAAAGATAAGTATTTTCAGATGAGAATAGGTTGGCCAAGTTCTGGAAATCAAGCAAGCTATCAATGCCATAATTTATAACATCATTAAGCTTAACAAAACGTTCATGCAAGATGGGTTTCTTAGTGACCTTAACGAATTGTTCATAAGTAGTGGTTCTGAAGAGATAGGGTAGAATGGTTTCTTTTTCAGAATCAATTTCAGAGGATGTTTTTCTCTTCTTGGTGAAAATTCCTTTGATAGGCATCTAGAAAGAGTAAACAGTATTTTTACAATGCTAGATAGGCAAGAAAAAAGAAGTAATGAAATAAAGAGCATGGAGTAAAAATTTTTTTTTACCTTGGGTGAAGTTTGGAAGAGATGAAGTTTGAAGGAGCTTCAAATGAACCAAGTACCAAGAGAGTTCTCAAGAGAGGGGGAACAAATGGGGTAGTCGGCTACCTAGGGTTTTCTCTTGGGGGTTTTAATCTTTGGATGAAAGATGGAGAGGAAAGAGGGCCTTAGGATCAAGAGATGAAGGGTTAGGATGAAGTTTTAGTTTATTGGGTATAAGTTACCTTGAGGATATGAACCCAATTACTCAATAGAACCCATTAGGAGATAGTCAAAAATGAACCCAGATTTTCGCATATACTCTGGTAGTCGACTCCCTCATGGAGGTAGTCGACTCCCTATTGGGTTGAGTCGTTTTCTCATCCCGAGGGGTTTTTGATCCAGGTTGAGTGCGATCTCTGAACACAAAAAAATGTTTTTAGGAGTATACCACAAATACATAAGATCAAAGTAAAAAAAATATTTATTCAATCAATTTTAATCATATATATAATAAAAAATTGAGTTGTGCAAGAAAATTGTTGATGTTGATTCTTTTGCAAAGCGTTTGACCTTGTTTCCTTCCTTTCATTTCTTTGGAGTACCTGAAAAAAATAAAACGTTTATGGTACTCCCCTTTTTTGAGTCCGAGAGGTTAGTCTTTAGGAAGCCAAACCCAGTATGGTTTAGTTCCCTTATGAACAATGTATTTGTAATTTTTGTTTAAATGAACTTGCTGAACAAAGTCAATAGCGTACCTTTTCCTTCGTTGATCAGATAATTTCTTTGGTATCCAGATGCTCAAAACATTATTGTTAGAATGATGCATCCTAGTATGCTTAACCCGTTTCTTGGTATGACGTGAATCATAACCGAGTCCGGTTTTGCTAGATGAGGCTTTTTGATTATTTATTAGACTGTCTAGCTTCCCTTTTCCTTTGTTGAAATTCTCAATAATTTTCATCGTAGCTTCGTATTTGTTTTTGACAGATACAAGAAGATTATTCAGATTCTCAACCTTTTCATTTACTAAAGAAATATCTTTTTGCAAAAGATCATTCTTTTCTTTAAGAAGACTATTTTCTTTGATGATTTCTTCCTTTTCTTTAGTATCCCTTTTAATATTTCTAAGTGTTCTTCTATGTTCTTTTATGAGCTTTTCATGCATTTTGCATAGCTCCTTATATGCTCCCTTATAATCCATGTCTTCATCATCACTTGATGACGAATCATTGTCGCTAGATGAATCATGATGCGTGCTTACCTTGGAGGATGTGGATGCCATGAAGCACATGTGTGCTGTTTCTCTTCTTTCATCACTATCTTCCTCTGATGATTCATCAGATGAGGAATCGTCGCTCTGATCGAATGCTGCGTAAGCTTCCTTCTTTGGTCGTCGGAATTTGTTTCTTCCGTTGTTTCGCTTTTCATTATTGTCTTTGTTCTTCTCACGATCTCTAGAATCACGATTGTTTCTCTCCAATGGACAGTCTCTCTTGACATGCCCTGGTTTGTTGCAACCAAAACAAATAATACCGTTAGTGGGTCTAAAAGATCGTTTTCCATACTTACTTGTGATGAACTCTTTAAAGTTCTTTGAGATGAACGCGATATGATCTTCTTTGTCCGTGTAATCAGAATCTTCCTCTTGGGCTTTGAACGCGAGATTCTTCTTCTTTGGTTTTTCTTCGATCTTCTTGTCTTCATCAAGCTCAATCTCATATGCCATGAGATTTCCCATTAGTTCTTCAATGGTGAGATCTTTAACATTATGAGCTTCTCGGATGGCGGTTGTCTTTCCCTTCCATTCGGGCCGAAGGGATCTTAGTATCTTCATTACCTGCTCATATTCAGAAAGTTTCTTTCCTAGTCCTGCGAGCTCATTTGTAATATTAGTAAAACGAGTATTCACATCGGTGATACTCTCTCCTTCCATTTTAAAGGATTCAAATTTAGAATGTAAAACATTTATGCGGGATTCTTTTACCTTTTCGGTTCCTTCATGACTTACCTGAAGAGTATGCCATATTTGGTGTGCTGTCTCACATTAGGAGACTCAATTGAACTCATTTCCTGTAACGGTGCAAAATAGTGCATTCATTGCTTTTGCATTGAGATTAGCTCTCTTCTTGTCGTCGACAGACCATTTCCCAAACCCAACGTCGGTAGGTGCGATATACGGGACTTTAGTAATGGTCCAAGCTTCAATGTCTAATGACTCGAGGTGAGTCTTCATTCGGATCTTCCAGCTTGCGTAGTTGGTTCCATTGAACAGTGGTGGTCGCATGGTATTCAGTCCTTCAGAGTGAAAGGATGTTGACGCCATCACCTTTGTAGCCTCGCTCTGATACCAAGTGTTGGATCCTGTGGATGGCAAACAACACTAGAAGGGATGGTTGAATAGTGTTGTGTATATAATAAACTTTTTCGATCGTTAATTAAAACCCTTCTAATGTTGCCTAAGAAGCCAAGTAGAGTGGTCTACGCTTGGTTCTTAATCAACAAAGTAATCTTACAAATATGATAGAGAAAAGATTACAATCAGATATAAATCTTTTACAGAGAGATCTTTTCACAGCGGAATTAAATAAACAATCTTTGCAATAATAAATAAACAAGGAATTACAAAGATATAAGATTAGCAAATGAAAAAATGCTTGTACAAGAAATATAAACAATCACAGAAAAACAAACGCAGAGACAAGCGAGTTTATCCTGGTTCCCCGCAGCCCGAGTACGTCCAGTCCCCGACCAATCCGGTACGAGATTTTCCACTATCTGCCTTGGTAAATACAATTACCTAACTTCACTCGTTAGGATTTCCAACGACCTAGTCTCAACCAGGATTTCCGACTGGCAACACCTAGACTTGTCTAGTGTTCCAACAACCAACACAATGAAATTTTATCCAATACACCACAATAAATTGATGGAGATTGGTTTTTACACCCGATTCTATAGCCAATCAAAGATAGACAAATTTGTGCAGTGGCTTGATAGAATAAAAGTCTAGATCACACAAAGATACAAGATAAAATCTTTTGTGATCTAGATCTATAGCTTTTTCAAAGAATCCTTTAAATAAAATAAAGAGAATAGTAATAAGGACTTTGAAAAACGTTTTAGCCAATAAAAACAAGAATATGATCTTAAAAGAAGTTGATAATAAAATATTGCAAGATCACAAATAAAATCAAATTGGCTAGAAAAAAATGAGAGCTTTGAATCGAAGAGCGTTTGCACAAGAGATTTGATTTTCAATAATTGTTGTTGTGTTTCTCAAATGAAATTAGCTCTTATTTATAGGGAAAATTCTGGGATTTGAAATTCAAATTTTCTTTGACTTTTGTCCCAAAAATCACGGAGTAAATTGCTTAACGAATTTCAAAATTCAAATTCAAAAACGTCAGAATTTTTACAGCTGGTAGTCGACTCCCTCAAGTAGGTAGTCGACTCCCAGAGAGTTTCAGGAATTCTTGATCTCTGTCTGGTAGTCGACTCCCTACTGTTGGTAGTCGACTCGCAGAGGAGTTTTTCCTGCAACACTTCTAGTCAGACAGGTAGTTAACTCCAGGGTGTGTGGAGTTTCACTACGGAAGTTATAGGATGACTAGAGAAAGCTCTTTAAAATATTTTTGAAGATATAAAAAGATTTTCAAGAAAGCGTTTTCAAATTGTTTGTGTGCGTGTGTTTTGTCTATATGATTTGGCTTTGACAAATACCCTAAAGAGACACGACACACTCACTAAAGACTTAGGACATGTCTTCGGAAGCTTGATCAATTTTGATGAAGTGGATGCGAGCTTCACTTGAGCTTCTTGTTCTATTTGAGCTCGAACTTCATCATATGACTTAGCCACGTTTGTCCTTATCTTTGAGCGTAGATTTGTGCTCCTTTGAGTATGAGTAAAGCTTCGTATATTCTGCACATCTTAAGTGTAGTGTAGTTAGTATACTTAAGCTTTCATTTGGTGTGTTCATCATCAAAATCACTTGGGGTGGAATTCAATTTCCATCAATTTTAACTTCCACCGTGGCAATACCGAGGAGCAGAATAATTTTAATATAATTTGGGATAACCTGATAGAAACACCAAATTTCGATATTGATGTCACAAACATACACGGATGAGTACACGAATCCTATAATTGTGCATATTACTTCTGCACAGACTTCTTCTGTACACGCTTCTACTCCTGCACAGTCTATTAATCCTGTTGTTCCTTCTACACAACAACCTCAACCTAGATCATAAAAATTTGCGGGTTGGTAGCACTTTACGCTTGAAACTATTGTTGGTAAAGGACATCAAGCATTTTGCAAAATATGTAGAACATATTTTAATTGCAAATCTTCTGATGGCACACCACACCTTAAGAGACACATATCATCCCACACAAAAAGGGATTTTAAACAAACCACATTAAACTTATTTGCATCTTCTTCATCTCTTTCTAATTTCTCATACTCTGTTGATACAATGAGAAAAGAGATGACTAGATTGGTTTTATGCCAATAATTGCTATTTAGTTTATGAGGAAAGTCCCGAATTAGAACGGTTTAACCAAGTTGCACCTAACCTTTCATTTAGAAGAGTGTATAGAAACACTCTCAGAAAAGATGCTATGACAGCCTTTTAAACTGGAAAGGCTAAATGGCCGAAAACTTTTGCTAGTTTAAATTCCAGAATATGTTTAACTTCGGGCATTTGGACAACCAAATGGGGATGGTCCTATTTATGTGTTACAGTGCATTATGTAGATCATGCTTACTTGCTTAACAAGATGATTATAGGATTTAGAATGTTAAATCATGCTCATACTTGGGGCGTTATTTCTTCTGTTATTCATGATTTTAATATTGCTGAAAAGATTTTTTTCATTTGCTTTTGACAATGCATCTAATAACAATAGTGCAATTAGCTGTTTAAAAAGAAATTTGACTCCCGATATGGATGAGTTGTTTCATCAAAGATGTGCATGTCACGTATTGAACTTGATAGTTTAAGACAGACTTAAAACTTCTTCGATTTATTTAGATAAAATTAGGAATCTCATGTTGTATATACATACTTCTGGCACTAGGAGACTTCAATATAAACAACTGTGTCGTACTATCCAAACACCGTACATGGACTTTAAATTTGATGTTCCACTTAGGTGGAATTCAATTTATATAATGATGCGTTCCATGATTAAGAATAGAGATCAGTTCACAGATTTTGCAATTACATACCTTCCACATGACTCTTCGTATGAAATTAGTGAATACGAATGGATAACTGTATATCATCTTCATGAATTTTTTGATATATTTTTTACTACTACAAATAAATTTTTAGGGGTTTACTACTCAACATCAGTTTTAGGATTAGAACAATTAGTTATCTAAGCATAGATTATCTAAGCATAGTTATCTAAGTATAAATTTTCGAAGTTTTATCTAAGCATAGAGACAATCCACATCCTAACACTGTTATTATGCCATGATAGAAGACATGTCGACAAAACTAGTAAGTATTGGAATCTTGTTCCTATGCTTTACTCTATAGCTAAAGTTTTTGATCCACGTTTTAAGGAGGATGTTGCAATTGGGTTATTAGAAATGTATTATGAAAACATGGGATTTTCCCATGATAAACATCTAGCTACGTTTAAACAGAACTTAAGAACCCTGTTTGCAACTTATGAGATTAGATTTGGTAGAGCTTCATATACTTCTTCTGTGTCTGCTACTACTACTTCGAGTCAGATCTGACAGATGTTAGGGAAGAAGAAACAAAAAACAATAGATTCAGATAGTTCTTCTAGTGAACTGTATAAGTATTTAGCAAATCCGTTTCCATTTTCTGAGGCAGAAATGGATGATGAGCATTTTGATGCTCTTGCCTGGTGGAACAGAATATGAAACAGTTTATCCTATTCTTTCCATCATGTCTCGTGATTTGTTAGCTATCCATATATTTATCGTTGATTCAAAGTCTGCTTTTAGTACAGGTAGTCGCGTTCTGAGCAACAAGATGTTAAGGCTGAAGGAAGACATAGTTGAAGTTGCGATTTGCGCGAAGGATTGGTTCAATGCTGAAAACCGCGCATGGGACAAGAACCTTTCCGAAGATTCCGATGAAGAATAGGCACACGATGAGTGATTTTCATTTCTTCAGTCTATTATTATTTTCTTATTTATAGTAGTGTTTTTGGCCATTGTATGATGGGTAAGGCTAGCCGACTTAAGTCACACCTCTCAAAAAAATTTCATTAATAAAATTTAAAGGTTCAAGTCGGGACCTTCGAGAGTTTCGGGCTTAAATACTTTTTTGTCATGTGTCACTACTGTATCTATTTAGTAAAAATATAAGTTATTTTTTTATCTTTTATAAAAATTTTATCAACGTACAATTTACAAAATACCATCTATTTGAAATTTTTTATAAAATACTATGTTTTAATAAAAATATTTATCCTTAAAAATTTTAATACTATGTATATATATCATATATTAAGTGTAGATTTTTCTTACATTTTAAAAGAATTTTTAAGAATTTTTTTAATTTTTTTAATTTGTCTAATTTTTTATTTTAATTTGGGCTGGCCAGGCCGGCCATGCCTGGTTTGAGTCTCGGTCTGGCCTTCCGGCCCCTGGCCCGAGCCACCCGGTCAAACGGGTCGGCCTAGCCTGGCCACCCGATCAAACGACCCAGCCCGTGGCATGTGGCCCGGTCAAGGCCCGGGCCGGGCCGTTTGCCACCCTGACCTCTAATGCACAAACTTCGAGGGAGATGATCATGAATTGTAAGCTTGACATGTTCAGCGGAAGGAGAAAATGGACATGAAATTTAGGAAAAAAGTGAGGGAGGTGTCATTTTCTCTTTTTTCATTTAGATATATGTAGGGTTTATGTCTACAACTCACTGACCCCAATAACCCATAACCGTCTGCAAATGCCACTCACTCATAAATGTGCAGCTAAGTCCATATTTCCCACATGTCTAATTGACTACTGAAATTTAATCTTTGTGTTAATTAAAATGTCTAGAATGTTATTTTCCAATAACATGTCTTTACCTCCTAGATATTCTCTTATACTATAATTCTCAACTATTATTATTAATAATATTTATTTAAAAGCAAGGTGACGATATGTGTGCAATCTACTAGCTTCAATTTTAGTTTTAGTGATCCTTAGATGTCTTAACTTCAATTATGCACATTTTGATGATGTCCAGAAGCACTTTATGTTTTTGCAATAAATGAGCCTGTTAAGTAGTTAAAGTGTATTTGAACTGTAAATTTCATTAAACATTAGTCTCATCATTGATGTCGTTTTTCTTTATTATTGGAGAAAGTTCAGATTCATATGTTCCCCGAAACTAGTTTGCATGATATCTAATAGTGAGCTTCTATTATATTCATAGGTGAAAGCCTACCTCGATCGCAAATCACTGGCACATTCCTTGAATGACACCAAAACAGCAGTCAACCAATTACACAAACTAGCATCAACAGTTGTTATCTTTGTGAGCCTTATCATCACTTTAATTCTGACGGGCATCGCAACAACTCAAGTTCTTGTTTTTATCTCCTCTCAAGTAGTAGTGGTGGTTTTTATGTTTGGAAACGCTTGTAAGATGGCATTTGAGGCTATAATATTTGTATTTGTAATGCATCCCTTTGATGTTGGTGATCGTTGTGTTGTTGACGGAATACAGGTAACTTTTACCATCCTGCATTCACATGTTTCTGTCATACAATGAAAAGAAGAAGTTGGGAGTTCGGATATATGTTCTGATGCTGCTGACCATAACCTTGCAGATGGTAGTAGAAGAGATGAACATATTGACAACCGTCTTTCTGAGATTTGATAATGAGAAGATTTATTATCCAAATTCTGTCTTGGCAACCAAACCGATCAGTAATTTCTATAGAAGCCCAGACATGGGTGATGGCGTGGAATTTTCTATAGATGTTTCAACTTCAATGGAGACCATTGGAGCTTTGAAGTCGAAGATCAAGACGTAAGTTGTAGTAGTAAACTGCTATTGCATGTTCAATGTTTTTGGTACACAGTATACTGATGGAAACTTTATTTGGTTATCTATTTGGCCTTTTACGTGCCTCAACAAAAATTGCAATTGCACGTTATTATTTTGACATTTAAGAATAGTATTTTTAATGTTCTTCCTAATAAATCACTTCCAATAAATGATTGCAGCATTACATTGCAAATATAACCGTACCTGTAGGTAGGCACTTATTTTCAGCATGTATTAGTACCCACATTCAGATCCTTCCTTTCCGAATAAACCTTGATATTTGTAATTAGGTTCTTGAAAACCAAATATTTAGTCTTATCATGCTTTCTTCAGCTCCCTTGCTTCACTCTGTCAGATCAACATGCTAATAGAACTTGATTGTAAGAATGTAGGGTAAAAGATGTTGGATATTTCTTACAATTTCAAGATAAGATAGTCCCACATTAGATGGGAGATAACACTTGTATGTGTATATTAGAGTCTTCTTGTTAATGGGCTATTGGACTTGTTAATGGGCTAGGATTTGGGGGTAGCTCGCGTGCGCATGCGCCCAAGCAAGGGGCCGAGCCCAAACCGGGTTGAGCCGAATGGATAATGTGGGCGTCGGATCCGGAAAACCTTAGCGTGTGTGCTCTAGCGTCGCGCCTGTGCAGGGGGGTTCACGGGTGCGCGCGCGGAGTGCTCGAGTTTTGCATCAAATTTTTTAGCCATCTTGTTTGGCAGAATTTAAAAGGCCTATTACGGTTTTTAATTTCCCCAACAGCCATATTCTCCTTAATAGCGCTGTTTAATGGCTCAACAGCTATATTTTTATTTAATGGCTGTTTTAATATCGCAACAGCTATTTTTTGTCTTTAATGACTGTAATTCCAACAGTCATTTTCCTTCACCTATATAACTCATTCTGTCAGGTGTTTTGTACACTGCGAACCTCTTCCACCAAAACCAAATTCATTCCTTCTGTTGCTGTAACTCTGTTCTGTTTGCCTCTGCCTCCATAAACCCGAATATATCCTCCCGTTCTGCAGATCCCTTGATGCAGACTGCTGCGAACCTCTTCCTCTTCGTTCGCGATCGAAGAACTGTTGCTGCTCGCTGGAGCCTTGCCGTTGAATCCTGGAGGGTAGCCGCTGGACCTGACTTGCACCGAGTTCTAACTCTGAGGGACGAAAATCTACTCTTAAGGACAGTGCCTAGCACGCTTCGGCTAACCGATAAGTCATTTCCTTCTCTGTTTTATAGCAACATCCTTTAAAATCTGCAATTTCTCCAACAATCTTAAGAGTAGATCATGGATGCTGCTATTGTGACTGCTAAACATCTGCCTGATCTGTCTAAAATCGAACTTTTTTCTGGTTCATTCTTTAAACGTTGGCAAGAAAAGGTTTTTAGTACTCTTGATGTCACTGGCTTTGCTTTCGCACTCACAGATCCTAAACCAACAGATGAAAAAGACCTTCCTGCCTGTGACCATGCCAACAAAATTTGTCGCCATACAATTCTTCATACTCTCTCTAATGAATTGTTTGATGTCTACTGTCCTACTAAAATAGCGTCTGATATTTGCACTAGCCTTACCAAAAAATACATCCTAGAAGATGCAAGTACCCAAAAATTTGCTATAGGCAATTTCCTTCACTTCGCCATGACCGAAGACAAATCTGTTTCCATCCAAATTCATGACTTCCATGTTCTTATTGATGATCTTAAAAATGAAAACATAACTCTCCCTGATCCTTTTGTTTCTGGCTCTCTTATTGGAAAACTTCCTGAATCTTGGAAAGGCTATAAAAACAGCCTTAAACACAAAAGAAAAAAAATGCCCTTGAGGACGTAATCATTCATATTAAGATTGAAGAAAAGAATAGGGAAAGAGAGAAAACCAATTCTGCTAAAGAACTTGTCTCCAAAGCTAATCTGGTTGATACCAATTCTTCCTTTTCTCCTTCACATCCAAAGAAACATTTCAAGAAATTTAGACCCAACCACAAAGCAAATCAGAGATTTCAAAAGGGCCAAAAACACACCACTTTCAAGAAGAAAGGAGACTGTTTTATTTGCAAGAAACCTGGACACTATGCAGCTCAATGTCGCTTCCGAAAAGATACTCCTAAACCAAGTGCAAACTTGGTAGAAGGAGAAATAATTGCTGCGGTGATCTCGGAAGTTAACATGGTGGCACATGCTAAGGACTGGGTAATTGACTCCGGGGCAACTCGGCATATCTGTGCTGATAGAGGAGCTCTTACCTCCTATGTTCCTATCAGTTCTGGTGAGGAGAATGTGTACATGGGGGATTCAAGACCCTCACCCGTAATCGGGAAAGGGAAGGTTCTTCTCAAATTAACCTCAGGAAAAACCGTTTCGCTTAGCGAAGTGCTTCATGTCCCAGATATCCGTTGGAATCTGGTTTCTGTCTCTCTTCTGGGAAAAGTGAGGGTTAAGGTTACTTTTGAGTCTGATAAAATTGTAATGACCAAGAATGGTCAGTTTGTGGGAAAAGGGTATTGTAACCAAGGTCTCTTCATTCTGAATGTGCTTGATGTCATGAATAATATTGCATCCTCTTCTTCTGCTTACTTGATTGACTCTTTTGATATTTGGCACTATAGAATAGGTCATGTCAATTATTCATACATTAAGAAAATGAAAGAAATTGGTTTGCTGAATGCTTCATCTTCCTCTAATGACAAATGTGAAATTTGTGTTGAATCAAAAGCCACTAAGAAAACATGTAGATCTATACACAGAGAAAGTGAATTACTTGCTTTAATTCATAGTGATCTTGGGGATTTGAAAAGTAATATAACTAGAGGTGGTAAGAAATTCTATATCGCTTTTGTAGATGACTTCTCTAGATACACTGAAGTATATTTGCTTAGATCTAAAGGTGAAGCTTTTGATATGTTTTTGAAGTATAAGACTAAAGTAGAGAATCAACTTAATAAGAAAATAAAAAGGGTTAGATCAGATAGAGGAGGGGAGTTTACATCTTTTAATGAGTATTGTGAAGAACATGGGATTATTCATGAGACTACACCTCCTTATTATCCTGAATCTAATGGCATAGCAGAAAGACAAAATAGAACCTTAAAAGAAATGATGAATGCTTTGCTAATTAGTTCAGGTGCACCTCTTAACCTATGGGGAGAAGCTATTCTCTCTGCTTGTCATATTCAGAATAAAATTCCCTATAAGAAATTAGGTAAGACTCCTTATGAACTTTGGGTAGGTCATTCTCCAAACCTTAGTTACCTCAAAGTGTGGGGGTGCTTAGCTAAAGTTCTTTTACCTGAACCTAAGAAAAGAAAGTTAGGTCCTAAAACCTTTGATTGCATGTTTATTGGATATGCTCAAAATAGTGCTTCATATAGATTCCTAGTTGTTAAAAGTGAGCAAAACATCATGGAGTCTAACATGATTGTTGAAACCAAGAATGCTGATTTCTTTGAGCACATATTTCCAATGAAAATGGATAATGTTAGGTTGACTTCTGCACCTCAATCATCGCACACTTCTGATGTTCATTCACATGATAATAATGATGAGATAGAAGTAAGGAGTAAAAGAGTTAGGAGGGAGACTAATCTAGGTGATAGCTTTTTTACCTTTCTTATTGATAATGATCCTCTTACATACCATGAAGCCATCAAAATATCCTGATGCCACATTTTGGAAAGAAGCAATCAACAGTGAATTAGAATCCATTATGTCAAATCACACTTGGGAACTTGTTACCTTGCCCACAGGAGCTAAAACTATGGTTGCAAGTGGATATTTAGAAGGAAGCTAAAACCTGATGGTTCTATTGACAAGTTCAAAGCTAGATTAGTTGCTAAAGGCTTCAACCAAAAGAAAGACATTGATTATTTTGATACATTTGCCCGTGTCACTAGGATAGCTTCTATTCGTGTCTTGGTTGCTTTATCATCTATACATAGTCTTGTTATCCATCAAATGGATGTAAAGACTGCATTTTTGAATGGAGATTTGGAAGAAGAGATTTATATGGAACAACGTGAAGGTTGTATCACTCCTGGAAATGAACATAAAGTATGCAAACTTGATAAATCTCTTTATGGTTTAAAACAAGCTCCAAAACAATGGCATGATAAATTTGATTCTGTTTTGCTTTCAAATGGTTATCATATTAATGATGCTGATAAATGTATTTACACAAAGTTTGATAATGATGTTGGTGTTATTATTTGCTTATATGTTGATGACATGCTTATTCTCGGCACCAACCTTGATGTAGCAAATGCAACAAAGTCATTCTTGTCTTCTAAATTTGATATGAAAGACATGTGTGAAGCTGATGTAATCTTAGGTATTAAATTAACTAAGACACCTAGTGGGATTATGCTTTCTTAAGAACATTATGTTATTAAAATGCTTGAAAAGTTTGGATATCATGATCAAAAACATGTAGCTACTCCATATGATGCTAGTTTATATTTAGCTAAAAATTTTGGTGAATCTGTTTCACAAATTAAATATGCTCAGATCATTGGTAGCTTGATGTATTTGATGAATTGTACACGCCCTGATATTGCATATGCTATTAGTAGATTGAGTCGTTACACTCAAAATCCTAATAGTGGTCACTGGAATGCATTGTCAAGAGTTATGAGATACTTGAAAGGAACTATTGAATATGGATTATTTTTTAGTGGCGATCCATCAATTTTAGAAGGTTTTATTGATGCAAACTGGATCTCTGATTCAGATGAGCTTAAATCCACAAGTGGTTATGTTTTTACACTTGGTGGAGGTGCTGTGTTTTGAAAATCATCCAAGCAAACTTGTATTGCTCGGTCTACTATGGAATCTGAGTTTATTGCCTTGGAGAAGGCATGTAATGAAGCCGAATGGCTTAAGAACCTTCTCAGTGATCTTCCCATTTGTGAAAAACCGGTACCGTCTGTGTCTATCCATTGTGATAGTCAAGCTGCAATTGCAAAAGCCAAAAATAAAGTTTTTAATGGTAAGAGTAGGCATATACGCCTAAGGCACTCTATTGTGAGTAGGGATGAGAATGGGCATGCCCAAAGCCCGTTTGGGCTTCCATTTGGGCATGCCACATCATCATCCCTACAAATCCTTCACAAATCCTTAAACGGGCTTCCAATTGGGCATGCCACATCATCATCCCTACAAATCCTTCACAAATCCTAGAAGAATTTGTGAAGGATTTGTAGGGATGATAATGTGGCATGCCCAAATGGAAGCCCAAACGGGCTTTGGGCATGCCCATTCTCATCCCTAATTGTGAGGCAGCTGCTAGATCATGGGATAGTATCCCTTGATTATGTGAGGCTAGAGATGAATTTGGCAGATCCTCTGAGAAAACCACTAAATAGGAAGTTAATGGAAAGTACATCGAGGGGAATGTGACTTATACCTAAAACATAGGTCATGAGTGATGGTAACCCAACCTATGTGATTGATGATCTCATGAAGTAGGTTCATATGGGTAACAAGTCACTCATTGATCGTGAGGATCACTATCATTATGTTCATGTCCCTTTCTATAGTGTAGATAGTGCTATCGACGATGAGAGAGGATGAGCATATGGCCCTTAATGGAAACCATAGCCCTTGTTAGATGGTGTGTATAATCGTAGAGCACACTTGATGGGTCCACCTATATGGGTGTGGAAGTGGGGCCGCTTCCTATGCGAATTTGGGTACATTCGCTAGAGCACTCATGAAAATCCAGGTACGGTGCATGGCCGAAACGTGCCAACCCGTAAGAGCAAGCAACTATTCATTGATGATTCAATATGGGTTGTGAGTCAATGTTTTACAATAAAAGAGATTGGTTCATATAAACTATATGTTTCACCAACTTCTTGTAGAACACACTTTCATTCCCTAAGTAATGGTTCATAGACCGAAAGTCACCATTGCTAATGTATTGAATTGTCGTATTCGATCTCACATATTTTTTTCCTCATTTTGGATTCTTATTTCCTTACCTCTTGAAAATTTGAAATTGTGGGGGATTGTTGGATATTTCTTACAATTTCAAGATAAGATAGTCCCACATTGGATGGGAGATAACACTTGTATGGGTATATTAGAGTTTTCTTGTTAATGGGCTAGTGGACTTGTTAATGGGCTAGGATTTGGGGGTAGCTCGCGTGCGCATGAGCCCAAGCAAGGGGCCGAGCCCAAACCAGGTTGAGCCGAATGGAAAATGTGGGCGTCGGATGCAGAAAACCTTAGCGTGTGTGCACTGGCGTCGCGCCTGCGCAGGGGGGTTCACGGGTGCGCGCGCGAGTGCCCGTGTTTTGCATCAAATTTTTTAGCCATCTTGTTTGGCAGAATTTAAAAGGCCCATTACGGTTTTTAATTTCCCCAACAGCCATATTCTCCTTAATAGCGATGTTTAATGGCTCAACAGCTATATTTTTATTTAATGGCTGTTTTAATATCGCAACAGCTATTTTTTGTCGTTAATGACTGTAATTCCAACAGTCATTTTCCTTCACCTATATAACTCATTCTGTCAAGTGTTTTGTACACTGCGAACCTCTTCCACCAAAACCAAATTCGTTCCTTCTGTTGCTGTAACTCTTTTTTGTTCGCCTTTGCCTCCACAAACCCGAACAGGTCCTCCCGCTCTGCAGATCCCTTGTTGCTGCAGACTGCTGCGAACCTCTTCCTCTTCGTTCGCGATCGAAGAACTGTTGCTGCTCGCTGGAGCCTTGTATTGTGAGTGCACACTTACAAGGCCGTTGCCGTTGAATCCTGAAGGGTAGCCGCTGGACCTGACTTGCACCGAGTTCTCACTCCGAGGGGCGGAAATCTACTCTTAAGTCCTTTCCTTCGGCTAACCGATAAGTCCTTTCCTTCGGCTAACCGATAAGTCCTTTCCTTCTCTGTTTTATAGCAACATCCTTTAAAATCTGCAATTTCTCTAACAAAAGACATTTAACCATGAGCTACACACGGTTGCACGAATCTGCAGGAGCACAGATACACTCCTTATAGAGAGAAACATGTGATTTTGATATTTAACCTAAGGTAAAAATTTTGTTGAGTTATTTATGGCAAAATGCACTTAAGTACCTCAATGTTTCAGTAATTTCTATAGAAGCCCAGACATGGGTGATGGCGTGGAATTTTCTATAGATGTTTCAACTTCAATGGAGACCATTGGAGCTTTGAAGTCGAAGATCAAGACGTAAGTTGTAGTAGTAAACTGCTATTGCATGTTCAATGTTTTTGGTACACAGTATACTGATGGAAACTTTATTTGGTTATCTATTTGGCCTATTACGCGCCTCAACAAAAATTGCAATTGCACGTTATTATTTTGACATTTAAGAATAGTATTTTTAATGTTCTTCCTAATAAATCACTTCCAATAAATGATTGCATTATTACATTGCAAATATAACTGTACCTGTAGGTAGGCACTTATTTTCAGCATGTATCAGTACCCACATTCAGATCCTTCCTTTCCGAATAAACCTTGATATTTGTAATTAGGTTCTTGAAAACCAAATATTTAGTCTTATCATGCTTTCTTCAGCTCCCTTGCTTCACTCTGTCAGTGCAACATGCTAATGGAACTTGATTGTAAGAATGTAGGGCAAAGACATTTAACCATGAGCTACACACGGTTGCACGAATCTGCAGGAGCACAGATACATTCCTTATAGAGAGAAACATGTGATTTTGTTATTTAACCTAAGGTAAAAATTTTGTTGAGTTATTTATGGCAAAATGCACTTAAGTACCTCAACTTTTCGGGGTTCTTTCATATATACCCTACGGGTTATTTACTTATTTGCTTACATGTTGATACCTTCAAGTTTTAAGTTCTTTCATAGTGATACCTTTCGTTTTCGTTTTGTTCTGTCTGGTGTACAATGTTCTTTTTTAGGACAGGTATACACTTCTAGTATCTTCAAAATTTCAAATTAATGACATTTTAGTTTCTCTTTAGTTTTTACTTATATTATCAAGCAGAGTAGCTCTCCACGTTTTAATCATCCTTTGTCATAGAAGGTTTAGTAATGAGCTTTCCTTGTGAACAAGATTCACAAATGTAATTCTTGGACAAGATCTTTGAGTCTTTTAAAGGATGTCATCTAGTATTCATGATGATTCTACACATCGTAGTGGCACCTGGATGACTAATGTGACCATGCCAAAGTCCAAACTCATCAGGGTTAAATAATTTCCAGGGCATAGTAGCATAAGATTCCATAGCTCGTATGGGAAAAGAATATAATCTCATGCTACAAGCTTCCAGCTTCTCATGGATGATTTTCTGGCCCATCTTATAATAGGTGATATAAAGATATTACTTATTTTGTTCATCTGTAGTCTTAAGGTGATACCCATTGCGACATACATCTTTATAACGAAGTAGATTTCTTATTGATTTATCACTTAGTAATGCATCTTCAAGATGTAAGACAGTACCATTAGACAAAACAATAGTGGCATCCTTCCATAGTCATCAATGTGTTTAACAAGACTAGAAATTGTATGTACATTTTCCTTGCACAATGTCATACTCAAGAAAAATTGTTTGTTACGAAGAAATGTATGTATAGTACCATTATCTAACAAACATAAATCTTCATTTTTCTCAACATTTCTCATTTGTACTTATGTTGACAACTTCAGGTGTCAAGTACAAAATAATCAAATTAGTAATCAATTAGCATATTGATTCAACAAATATGAAATGAGATTCTTGACTTTATTCAAAAATTTATTTAGTGCAAATCATCTTTTGGGGACATCTATCCAAATGTAAATACATAGTAGAGCATAAGAAAAATGTCGAGTCTCGTGAGAAAATTAAAACTAGGCTGTTATTCACCACTAGATGATATGCAATTTGATACGATCCGGGGATCGAATCACTCAAATCGATATATTTTAAAGTGGAAAAATGTAAAAAGAGGATTTTTATAGATATGAAATGCGAAGAACTACAAATAGGTTGAGTTTCCTTCGAGACGAAACCCTATCTCCTAGCTTTGGATGTCGGATCAAAGCCTAAGAACCTTCTCAATGATGCCTAAAGAGTTTCTTCACAAATCAAGCATACCCTAACAATGGCGGCTAGCCCTAATAAATAGAAAATGGGGATTTACTAATTTAGCCCGAAAAGACTAAAATACCCCTCGACCCACTAAACCCACTATGTGACGATCTCGCGCCTCCTACGCCTCACGTATGTCACGATGGGTGGACCCGCATCATCAATGGCCGGTGGGGTAGGCGATGCGTCCGCATCAATACCCCTAAAAGAGCCACCTTGTCCTCAAGGTGGAAATCTGGAAACTGCTCCCGGACCACGTCATACATCTCCCACGTGGCGTTACAATCAGGCAGGCCCACCCAGTAAATCAGCACCTCTCTCCGTCGTCCCGGTCCATGACGTACTGCTTGCACATCCAGGGGCTCGAGCAATACCTCCATATCCTCCGTCAGTGTAGGTGGCAGAGTCGACGTGGCTGACTGGTCTCCAATCGCCCTCCGTAGCTGCGACACATGGAACACCGGATGTATCGTCGAGGAAGGTGGCAGGTGTAACCGATACGTCACCTTCCCAATCTTGGCCGCAATCTGGTAGGGACCGTAGTAGCGAGCTGCTAGCTTCTCATTCTGCCTCCGAGCCAATGTCTTCTGTCTATAGGGCCGCAGCTTGAGATACACCATGTCGCCCTCCTGAAAATGGACGTCCCGCCTGTGGCCATCTGCCCGGGTCTTCATCACCTGCTGAGCCCTCAACAGATGTCGTCGTAGTTCCTCCAACATAGCATCTCTGTCTCCCATATAAGCCTCCACCTGAGACACCGGCGTCTGTCGATCACCGAAACGCAGCAAGGACGGTGGGTCTCGCCCATAAAGGATCCTGAAGGGAGTCGTCCCTGCTGACGAGTGGTACGAGGTGTTGTACCAGTACTCCGCCCAGGCCAACCACCTGTACCACTGTCGAGGCTTATCTGACGCGAAGCACCGCAGATAAGTCTCTATAGAACGGTTCACCACCTCGGTCTGTCCGTCTGTCTGTGGGTGGTACGCTGTGCTTCTCTTAAGGACCGTACCCTGTACCCTGAAGAGCTCCCGCCAGAACCCGCTCAAAAAGACCTGGTCCCTGTCGGACACTATGGACCTCGGGATCCCGTGTAGGCGTATCACCTCTCGAATGAATACCGCGGCCACCGAGACCGCTGTGTAAGGATGCCTCAAAGGTATGAAGTGGGCATACTTACTCAGGCGGTCTACTACAACGAGGATCACTGAATATCCCTCGGAACGGGGCAGCCCGTCGATGAAGTCCATCGTGACCTCCTCCCATACCCTCTCTGGCAACTCCAACGGCTGTAGGAGTCCGGCTGGGGCCATCGCCATGTAATTGTGACGCTGGCAGACGTCACAAGAAGCTACTAACTGGGCCACTCTCTTGCGCATCCCGGGCCAGTACACCTCCCTGGCCATCCTCTGGTACGTCTACTGTACCCCCGAGTGGCCTCTAGTCGCTGACCCGTGGAACTCCTGAAAGAGGACTGGTATGAACCCTGAGGACCGCGGTAGCACCAACCTCCCCTGGTAAAGTAGTCTGCGCCCCTGTAAGGAATATCCGGTCGGTCCCTCCTTTCCCTGCTGCAGCAACTCACGGATCCGCCCCAGCTCATCATCACTCTCTGCCTCCTGAAAAATGGGCTCCCAGTCCAACTACATCGGTCGCGACAGAGCTCTCAAATCCACGCTCTCCTCCCGACGAGACAAGGCATCAGCTGCCTTGTTCTCCAATCCTGGCCTGTACTCGATGGCGAACCGGTACCCCACCAGTTTGGACAACCAACGCTGGTGCTCCTCAGTAACCAATCACTGCTCCAAAAGGTACTTAAGGCTCCGTTGGTCCGTCTTGACCATGAACTCCCGACCCAACAGATATGGTCGCCACTTCATCACTGCGATGACGATGGCCATCAATTCTCGCTTATAAACCGATTTCAGCCGTGCTCTAGCCGAAAGCACCTGACTGAAATAGGCTATGGGTCGTCCCTCCTGCATGAGCACCGCCCCCAATCCATATCCTGACGCGTCGGTCTCCACCACAAAAGATAAGCTGAAGTCTGGCAAGGCAAGAAATGGCGCTGTCGTCATCGCCACCTTCAAGGCCTGAAATGCCTTGGTGGCCTCTTCCCCTCCAATGGAATCCGTCCTTCTTGAGCTGTTCGGTAAGGGGCCATGCTATGGTACTGTACCCCTTAACGAACTTCCGGTAATAGCCCGTCAGACCCAGAAACCCGCGGAGAGCTCGCAGTGTAGTAGGTACTGGCCAGTCCAGCATAGCCGCTATCTTCGACCTGTCAGCCGCTACCCCCTCCGCTGACACCACATGCCCTAGGTACTCGATCTGCTCCTGGACGAAACTGCACTTCTTCCGGTTGGCGAACAGTTGCTGCGCCAACAACTCCCGGAAGACCACCTCCAAGTGGCCCAAGTGCTCCCTCAAGCTCCTGCTGTAGACGATGATGTCGTCGAAGAAAACGAGGATGAACCTCCTCAGGAAGGGCTGGAAGACCTTGTTCATCAAGGCCTGAAAAGTAGAGGGGGCATTCGTCAAGCCGAAAGGCATGACCCTGAACTCGTAATGCCCCTCATGGGTGCGGAAGGCAGTCTTCGGCACATCCTCTGGCCGCATCAAGATTTGGTGGTATCCTGCCCTCAAGTCGATCTTCGAAAAGATCGCCGCTCCATGAAGCTCGTCCAGCAGCTCGTCGATCACCGGAATAGGAAACTTGTCAGCGAAAGTCTCCTTATTCAGCGCCCGGTAATCGACGCAGAATCTCTAACTCCCGTCCTTCTTGACTAGCAAGACTGGGCTCGAAAAAGGACTCACACTTGGCTGGATGATCCCAGCCTGCAGCATCTCCCGCACCATCCTCTCAATCTCGTCCTTCTGCACATGCGGGTACCGATACGGTCGCACACTCACCGGTGCTGCTCCATCACGCAATACAATCGCGTGCTCGTGCCCCCTGGACGGTGGTAGCGCCTGCGGGTCCTGAAAGACCTTCTGGTACTGCTCTAGTACCTGCTCGACCTCCGCAGCGGCCTCCTGCTGCTGCTCACCCTCAGCTGTCAGCACCTGATACTCCACCAGGAACCCCTCTCCCTTGTCCCGCAGCGCCCGAGTGATGGCCTTGAAGGCCACTAAAGAAAAACACAGGGTCGGGTCCCCTGTCAGCACGACGGTCTGATCTCCATCCTGGAACTCCATCCTCAGAAGCTTCCAGTTCACCTTCATCTCCCCCAACTTCTTCAGCCACTGCACCCCTAAGATGATATCCACGTTGCCCAACTCCAGTGGCAAGAAGTCCTCCATGATCTGTACCCCCTGCAAGGTCAGGCACAGACCCTTGCAGAGCCCCTTGCTCTCATCCATCTTTCATGTCCCCAGCAGTACCGTAAACTTCTCTAGAGTGCTCAGCTGTAGCCCATGTCGCTCTACCACTCGGCTGGAGATGAAGTTGTGGGTGGCCCCACTATCTATCAGCACCGTCACCGCCGTGTCCCCCAGCTGCCCTGATAACTTCATGGTGTGGTTCGGTGTGAACCCCACCACAGAGTTCAGGGAAACCTTCGCGAAGTCTAGGTGAGACTTCTCCTCCTCTACCAGTGGCTCCTCCTCAGGCTCCTCCTCCTCACACACGTACCCCTTCTCGTCGGGTACCATGGTGATCTGCAGTAGGCGGCTCGCACATCGGTGCCCAGGGGTGAACTTCTCATCGCAACGGAAGCACAAACCCTTGGCCCGCTTCTCCCTCACCTCAGCCTCAGTCATCCGCCGCCCCAGGGTAGCTGGATGGCCCTCCCCTCGAGTCTCAGTAGCAGCTGCAGGTGGTCTAGGTGCCGCGGCTGGTGGAGTGGGCCGGGAACTCTGGCCCCCCCAAGCTCCCCGTATCCTCCTCTCCTCTGTATGCTTCTCCTCCGCTTTATGGGCTAAGCGAAGGACATCCTCCAAGGTCGCCGGGCTCTGCATCCGCAACTCAGCTCGTATAGATGGCTTCAGCCCTCTCATGAAATTTCCGATCATCACCTCGTCGGTCACCCCCTTCACCCGGCTATTCAGCATCTCAAACCTCTCTACGTAGTCCCTCACTGTCCTCTCCTGCCTCAGGGCCGACAGCTGCTCGTAGAAATCCCCCCTACTGTCTCCTGGAATCGATCCACGATCAGCGCTGATAGCTACTCCCAGGTGCGAAAAGGGGACCGTGCTATCTTTCACCGGTACCAGGCCAGAGCCTTCCCCTCAAAGTAAATCCCGATGGCCTTCAGGACCTCCTCCTCCGTCAGCCCCATCACCTGGAAATATCTCTCCGCTCGGTATATCCACCCGTCAGGATCGGTGCCATCGAAGGTCGGCATCTTCAGCTTCATCAACCGCCGGTCGGCGTTGATGTCTCCCTGCTTTCCCCTATCTCCTCCACGGTCACCGTCCCGCACCAAAACACCACCCCTGGGCTCCATCAGGCCTCCTCCATCAACCCCGTACAACTCCTCCGGCCATGCAGGTCTCTCACAAGCCTCGGGCTGATAGTGATGCGCCGGGAAACTCTGGTGGTCGTGCAAACACGGGCCTCGGCCCAGGTGGGGCGGTCTCCGCTCTCCAAAATTGGTCCGCTGGGGCCCCAATAGCTGCTCCCGATGCCCATCCGCCTCTCGCTGTCCCCGAAGTTCCTCCAGATTGGGGTACGAACCCCGCCGTGTAGTGCCCTGTGAAGCTACTGCACATGTACTAGAGGGGGGGGGGGGGGTGAATAGTACTTTAAAATAATCAAGAGTGTTATTCCTGATTATTGTGCAAACATACAAACAACAATGCGGAATAAACAACAATCGACAAGAATAAACAAACGCAAACAAATGATATAACGGGTTCGGATCCACCCAAGTCTCCCCGACTTGTTCCCGGTGATCCTACGTCCCAACCACCCGGATCTCCTCCGGATACTTGAGTTAGAAACCACTAACCCAAGATTTTCCACTATGAAATACTTGTAGCAAAACCTCTACAAGACCAAATCATACACAAATGACATGTGACTCCCACAAACCGGGATCACACACTTCTCTCACAACCGAGAGAACAATTCAAATATCAAATGCGATGAAATAATGAAACACGTACCACAAAATCTTATGCCTTGAGTATACTTACCAAATTAGGGCAAAGAGGGATTTTGAGGAAGAAGATGTCACCAAACCCTAGCTCCAAGAAGTTGACCAGCAATGGAAGCCTAGAGTGGAGTTGGTGACCTTGGATCAAGCTCTTAGCTTGAGAGGCTCACAATAGAGAGAATCTCTCTTGAGGAATTAGGGCTCAAGAAGTGAGGGAGAGATTCTTGGTGAGAAGAGAGAGCTTGGAAATAGCTTGAGAAAACTCCACTCTTAGGTCTGAAATAACTTTGATAATGGACCTCTAACCTTGCCTCAAACGAATCAGGTTAGTATTTATAGAGGCAAGAAAAATCGTGCTCAAAAGATTCCCAACGGTCATATTTCTGAAGCAGTTAGTCGGTCTAAGAAGGATCACTGACTGACTAGTTCCTCAACTAGTCGGTCGGTGATTCAACGTGAACCGACTAACAGCTCGACAGCCAAACGAGAAAGTTCAGACAATAAGGAACTAGTCGGTCTAAGAAGACTTGCCAACCGACTAGTTTCACAATTAGTCGGTCGGTGAGTGTTCTTTGACCGACTAAGAGTCGAAATCGAATAGGCTGAATACAAGTACAGCTAGTCGGTTTAAGAACAACTTCCAACCGACTAGTTTCTTAACAAGTCGGTCGGTCGATGTGCTTTGACCGACTAACTGTAAACAGTAAGATAGGCTGTACAGAGGCAATGATAACTAGTCGGTCTGCGAAGGATTCCTAACCGACTAGATCGTCATCTAGTCGGTCGGTGAACCTTCTTTGACCGACTAATTGATCAACAGTGACAGGCTGAATTGAGCAAGGACATCTAGTCGGTTCACGAAGAGTTGCCGACCGACTAGATCGTCATCTAGTCGGTTGGTACTTCTACTTGAACCAACTAAGATGCACTAGAAGCCGAGGGAAGAAGCGATAAGCTTCGGGAAAGTTTCTAATGGCTTCTATGATAATCCTAGCTCTAAGATATGAGCGAAATGAAGATTATAATGTAAGTCCTACTCAAGGCTTAACATTCTATTCTATGAAGCTAGAAGACAATAAATATAAACATGATGAACCGCCTTCAAAGCTTCAATCTTCACTCTTGACTTCAATGATACTCCTTGAGCTTCAACGAAGCTTCAGGCACACGATCACGCGTATTGAGAAGTCTTGAGACGTCGCATTTGATGTACGTAGTATTTTGGCGACGATCTCCATAATTGCGCTCACAAATAATTAGTATACGATATTTATGTTTGCTCATCATCCAAAACCAAATCCGGGGAATCAATACTCAACATTCTCCCCCTTTTGGTGATGACAAACCAACATAAATAATAATCAATAATAATGATTCAAATGAAATTTACTTACCCCCTGCATTGATGACACGTTAGTTCCGTATTCAATAATATTCATACGCATCAAGCAGACGAGGGAAAATATAAAATATGAATCCTATTATTGCAATTTAGGATCTAAATCCATTTTATATCTTAACTTCCCCTGAATCTAACATATCAACTTAGATTCATGGTAAATTGCTTTGAATTAACAATTAGCACATTGTCATTATTAATTCTCTCCCCCTTTGGCATTAGCAAAAAGAGCAGGAGGAGATCAACGACAAGATTACAATGGCTAAAAGTAAAATCATGAGAGTCTAAGAATACGATCACGATCCAAATGACACCAATGTAAAATACCAAATGTAAAATACCGAAGAAAATCAAAGCGTGCCAACGTGACCATAGTCGAAAATCGAAAAACGAAATCATCAAAACTCAAATCAATTTCACTTATTGAGTTATGGAACATACTCTCCAATATCAACATTCTTGGTTAATTTAGTGCATGGAAAACAATTCTATGTTTTCATAAAAGTAAATCTATTTAACGAAAATAATCGTCGAGCGACGAAATCAATATCAGAGATATAAATCCAATGAGAATACCAAATGTAGCGAATCGATACCAAAAGTAATATACAAAAGTGTTATGCCAAAAATAGATAGAACATCATAAAACTATGGCATACACAATTCTAGCATAAAATGACATCAATTGTAATATAGTCTACCAATGGATGCATTCAACCTTCATGGATACCAATGTAAGTCAAATGTATGAATATACTTACAACATTAAGCTCTCCCTACTTTGGTGCATCACTTAAGCACCATCAACTCCATTTGAATGAAAAATCCTTTGCAAATCAATGAGTTGGTAGGGTTGGTATCCCATGGTGGATTGAACCTAGAAGACACAATTCTTGGTATCCAAAAACCCTTTTGGATCCTATGGGTTAGGCAACAATTTTAACAAACTAAATTCAAATTAACGTAACCCATAGCCCAACTAAATTCAAATTCAATATGAATTTAAGCTTCAAACAAACATGCACATCCAAGACCAAAAAGCAAATAAAAAGAATAAACCAATTCTTACCACAATTGCTTTGGTACCCATAAATGAATATAAGCTTAAGGTACCAAGCAATGAAGGGTCAATGAAGACTAACCCTTCGGAAACCAAGTCCAAGAGGACCTTGATTTCCCAACATAATCATCATTCAAAATAATGTCATTAATATACGATTGCACATACATATCCTTAGCATACATGCTTGTGTTCTTCAGACCCCAAATAGTGTATGTCTTGGGAGTCCTAATCCTATTGGGAGCATGCATACGTTGTTGATGTCTATGTGATGCATGTCGTGGATAAGCATATGTCATATGATGAAATGGTGCATGATGATAATTATTCATATGAAAATGTGGATGAACATTTGCATGTGGTGGTACACGTGCATGAGTGTGTCTCACATGGTGTGCACGTGCTCGTGGATGCGGAGCATAAAAATTATCATATGTGCTAACATGTGGAGTAGGATGTGTGTTCCTACGTGGCATGGTATACATGAAAGCATGACGCTTCTTTGGAGGTCCACCCAAAGTGGGTTTCTTTCCAAATGGGGGTGTGTACCTAGTGGAAGCACCATTGGTAGAAGAACTACCCATGAAGTGTTTACTCCCACTAGTAGAGGCTTCGGAAGATGGCCTAACAAAGGTCGTGGCCGATTTGGATGAGTCTCACATCTTACACCCCAAGCCAATGTGGTGATTGGCCGGAAGTAAGTCATTTAGGATATTATCCAAATGGCCCTTACCTTTATTGAATTCATGAATTCGGCCTAATGTGCACTCATACTTCTCGATGAGAGAATGCATCGAAGCATCCAAGGTGGACACTTGCGATGTGAGTGCACAAACACGTGACTTGAGATTTTTATTCTCAATACTCAAAGTTGAGTTTTGAGACGTCAAATCCGCTATCACATGTTCATCCGAATCCTCGATATGAACATGCTCAAGTTGAGATTTGAGATTTACAATCTCATTTCTCAACCCTTCAACAACGGTGTCGTTGACGATGATATGCTTAGGCGAGGTTTGAAGACTAGTTAACTCATTTTTAGTCTTAATAAATCTAGTAGCCAAATTAGAAAACTTATTCCAAAGTTATTCGTTGGCTAATCTAAGTTCATCCATAGTTACCTCTTCGCCTTCATCCTCGCTTTCATCGGATGAGGTCTCTTGATCACGTTCCTCTTTTCCCATGAAGCACGTGTGTGCTTTCTCCACGCGTTCATCATCCGACTCTCCACTTGAGGAGTCCTCTTCCGAGTCGGTGAATGTGCCGACAAGTCATTCCTTGTACTTTCTCGACTTGTCGTATTTGGATGCCTTCCACTTCTCCTTGTGTTTGTTGATAGGACAATCCGGCTTGATGTGTCCTGGCTTGTTGCATTTATAACACACGGGAGTAGAAGCATTAGTCGAACTAACTTTAGATTTATTTCTAAAGTTACCTTTTCGGAAGAATCGGTCGAACTCCTTTGCCATACGGGCAATGGATTCTATGTCTAACTCTTCTTCCGATTCTTTATCGTCGGTAGATGGAGCGGCCTTGTACGCAATCGCCTTTTTCTTTGGCTCGTCTTGCTTCAAGTACGCCTTCATCTTCTCCTTCATCTTGATCTTACTTTCCTTGCGTACCTCGTAAGACAACAAGGTACCCATTAGTTGTACAATAGTGTACTTATTCATATCGTTACCTTCCTCGATGGCGAAGGTACGCTTTTCCCAACAAGAAGGAAGTTCGTCAATAATCTTCGCGACTTTCTCCTTTTGGGTGTAGATCTTCCCAAGAGCTTCCAATTCGTTGGATATGTCCACGAAGCGAGCATAGTAGTCCTTCATAGTTTCACCATGTTCCATGTGAAACAACTCGAAATCTTTGTTAGCGACAACGAGTTTAGAATCTTTTACCGTACTCGTTCCTTCGTGCTAGATGAGGAGTTGGTTCCATACTTGATATGCACTCTTACATGTGCATATCTTGTTGAAGTCTTCGGGCTCCAACGCACATTGCAAGGCATTCATTGCCTTGGCATTGTTTACCTCCGCGGCGGCCTCCGCGGTAGTCCACTTCGTGAACTCTTGTTCGGGCTCGACATAATCCGTCAATGTGGCTCTCCAAAGTGAAGCGCTCCGGAGGAAGGTTTCCATCCGGCATTTCCAGTACCCATAGTTGGTACCATTGAAGTGAGGAGGCCTAACTGAGGATAGCCCTTCCAAAACTGAAGAAGCTCATTGACGATCCTTGAAGACGTAGTCGTTGTTTGTCATAGCTTTGAACTCTGGCTCTGATACCAATTGTAGTGCCCTGTGAAGCTACTGCACATGTACTAGAGGGGGGGAGGGTGAATAGTACTTTAAAATAATCAAGAGTGTTATTCCTGATTATTGTGCAAACATACAAACAACAATGCGGAATAAACAACAATCGACAAGAATAAACAAACGCAAACAAATGATATAACGGTTCGGATCCACCCAAGTCTCCCCGACTTGTTCCCGGTGATCCTACGTCCCAACCACCCGGATCCCCTCCGGATACTTGAGTTAGAAACCACTAACCCAAGATTTTCCACTATGAAATACTTGTAGCAAAACCTCTACAAGACCAAATCATACACAAATGACATGTGACTCCCACAAACTGGGATCACACACTTCTCTCACAACCGAGAGAACAATTCAAATATCAAATGCGATGAAATAATGAAACACTTACCACAAAATCTTATGCCTTGAGTATACTTACCAAATTAGGGCAAAGAGGGATTTTGAGGAAGAAGATGTCACCAAACCCTAGCTCCAAGAAGTTGACCAGCAATGGAAGCCTAGAGTGGAGTTGGTGACCTTGGATCAAGCTCTTAGCTTGAGAGGCTCACAATAGAGAGAATCTCTCTTGAGGAATTAGGGCTCAAGAAGTGAGGGAGAGATTCTTGGTGAGAAGAGAGAGCTTGGAAATAGCTTGAGAAAACTCCACTCTTAGGTCTGAAATAACTTTGATAATGGACCTCTAACCTTGCCTCAAACGAATCAGGTTAGTATTTATAGAGGCAAGAAAAATCGTGCTCAAAAGATTCCCAACGGTCATATTTCTGAAGCAGTTAGTCGGTCTAAGAAGGATCACTGACTGACTAGTTCCTCAACTAGTCGGTCGGTGATTCAACGTGAACCGACTAACAGCTCGACAGCCAAACGAGAAAGTTCAGACAATAAGGAACTAGTCGGTCTAAGAAGACTTGCCAACCGACTAGTTTCACAACTAGTCGGTCGGTGAGTGTTCTTTGACCGACTAAGAGTCGAAATCGAATAGGCTGAATACAAGTACAGCTAGTCGGTTTAAGAACAACTTCCAACCGACTAGTTTCTTAACAAGTCGGTCGGTCGATGTGCTTTGACCGACTAACTGTAAACAGTAAGATAGGCTGTACAGAGGCAATGATAACTAGTCGGTCTGCGAAGGATTCCTAACCGACTAGATCGTCATCTAGTCGGTCGGTGAACCTTCTTTGACCGACTAATTGATCAACAGTGACAGGCTGAATTGAGCAAGGACACCTAGTCGGTTCACGAAGAGTTGCCGACCGACTAGATCGTCATCTAGTCGGTTGGTACTTCTACTTGAACCAACTAAGATGCACTAGAAGCCGAGGGAAGAAGCGATAAGCTTCGGAAAAGTTTCTAATGGCTACTATGATAAATCCTAGCTCTAAGATATGAGCGAAATGAAGATTATAATGTAAGTCCTACTCAATGCTTAACATTCTATTCTATGAAGCTAGAAGACAATAAATATAAACATGACGAACCATCTTCAAAGCTTCAATCTTCACTCTTGACTTCAATGATACTCCTTGAGCTTCAACGAAGCTTCAGGCACACGATCACGCGTATTGAGAAGTCTTGAGACGTCGCTTTTGATGTACGTAGAATTTTGGCGACGATCTCCATAACTGCGCTCACAAATAGTTAGTATACGATATTTATGTTTGCTCATCATCCAAAACCAAATCCGGGGAATCAATACTCAACACGCCACACCGCCAAAAGCCCCCCGTGCTCGCCAAGCCTCCGGAAAAGCCGCCCGGGCCCGCTGACCCCCTCCCGGGGTCCAGCGGCCCTGCCCGGCCCCAAACAGGGGCTGGAACCCCTTAGCCGCCCCCGCCTGGGGCTGTCGACCCCCAGGCGGGGGTCGCGTGGCTCGCCCGACCCCCGATGGGGGTCGGCGGGCCCTGGGCACCCCCGGAAGGGGGTGCCGGCCCTCCGGCGGCCCCGATTGGGGTCGCCGAGGGCCGGGGGTGGCCGGCCGGGCCCGCCCAGGCTGTGGATGAGCCGGGCGGGTCGGTCGACCCCACACAGGCCCGACAGGGCCCGTGGATGTTGTTCCGGGCCCTGTCGCGCCAAACCCTAGCCCGCCGGCTAGGGTTTGAGCCGCCGCCGCCGCATATGATTCCCCGTGGATCGGGGGTTCCTAATTTGTCGAATCGATTCCGGAATCGCCTTGGATCTCTTCCGTTGCCCTCCCCTTGTCGCGATCCGCCGCCTTCTCCTTGGTCAAACCTTGCAACATTGCCATTATCGCCGGAATCGCAGCCGTGGCATCCTTCAACCTTTTAAGATCCCTTCCCGACTCCGCGGCTTCCCTTCTCATGATCCGAAGCTCCGTTTGAATGTCCTCTTGGGTGTTTGCGTGATCCTTGATCGATGCTTCCATCGTTTTCCTCAAACCCTCGATCTCTTGATTGAGATCGTCGCGGAGACCTTGGATCTTCTCGTCCACGGAAGCTCTCGTCCCCGTCGCCATGGAATCGTAGTGCTCTGATACCAATTTGATACGATCCGGGGATCGAATCACTCAAATCGATATATTTTAAAGTGGAAAAATGTAAAAAGAGGATTTTTATAGATATGAAATGCGAAGAACTACAAATAGGTTGAGTTTCCTTCGAGACGAAACCCTATCTCCTAGCTTTGGATGTCGGATCAAAGCCTAAGAACCTTCTCAATGATGCCTAAAGAGTTTCTTCACAAATCAAGCATACCCTAACAATGGCGGCTAGCCCTAATAAATAGAAAATGGGGATTTACTAATTTAGCCCTAAAAGACTAAAATACCCCTCGACCCACTAAACCCACTATGTGACGATCCCGCGCCTCCTACGCCTCACGTATGTCACGATGGGTGGACCCGCATCATCAATGGCCGTGGGGTAGGCGATGCGTCCGCATCACAATTCCATCAAAATTGTCAAGAAAACCAGAGACATCAAAAGATCACACTATATCAATAGCGGGGAGTCATCTTGATAACAGTGATATTATCTTCAATCAAATTTTGGTCATTATCAATTGCATGTGTCTCAACATGCTTATTCTTATTTTTAGAGATGCATGTTATGGGTCAACCAAATGTTTTGCCATACGACATATACGCGACTAGTGACCGATCATCCCATATTGTTGGTAATTGCTATCACCATACTTTTTCATAGGCTTCCGGCCATTATGATTGTTTCGGGAGTTAATAATTTTGGATCTCCCATTATTCTTTCGAGAAAATTTGACATGCTTACGCTCATGGCCTTTAGAATGGCTAATAATCTTGCTTTCTCTGACATTTGCTTCAAGAAGTGTCTTAGAGCCACCATATCTCAATTCATGATTTTTGAGCAACAATTTATTTGTTTGCTCAGCAGTCAACATGACTGATATAAGCTCATAAGAAGTCTTAAATTGATGTTGTCGATATTGTTGATGCAACACAATATTAAAGGCATAGAATGTGAAGAGTGTCTTTTCTAAAAGCTTAGCAGTAATGAGCTTAACACCACATAATTCAAGTCTTGAAACGATGTCAATGCTGAATTATAATCAGACACTAACTTGAAATCTTGCAACATTAGATTTGACCAATCACCGTGCTTGAGGGAGAACGACATTCTTGGTATGTTCATATCTTTCTTTCAATCTCGTTCACAAGATCAAAGGATATCGGTTAGATAAATATTGAATCTTTCAACTGTCACTGAGATGCCTGCGGATACATAGCAACACATTTGCTTTATCTTTGTCACGGACATCTTCATTTTCAACAATGTCACAAGCAAGTCCTTACACTTGAAGGTGCAATTTAATATCAAAGCACGGTGAGAGATATTTATTTCCAATCACATCTATGATTTGCAATTTGGGCTTCCCAATATTAGCCATAAATAATATAATGATTTCAAAATGAATATACTTACTACGATAATTTCAGGTGCCAAAATGCTTATAAAAAACTTAGCAACATTTTTTGCGCAAAACTAAAATTAGTATGCCAACTTGTTGTGTCAAAATGATAATAATTCTACTTTTTGATGATGCCAAAATGGATATTAGCACGACAATTTCAAGTGTCAACAACAAATCAAAGTGATGATTTGTATGACAACTATTGGTGCCAAATTTCTTATAAGCATTTTGGCACATGAAATTGTCATACTAAGTCTATTCATTTCGGAATCATTATATTGCAGGGTTCATGTCTATATTGAGAAGCTTAAATTCCAAATCTTAGATATAAATGAAAATAGATAATGAAAATAGATATCTCTCATGGTGCCTTGATATTGAATTGCACCTTCAAGGGCAAGGACTTGCTGGTGCCATTGCTAAAAAATGGAGATGCCAGTGATAAAGATAAGGCAAATGCGTTGATGTTTATCCGTATACATCTCAGTGACAGTTTCAAGGTTCAATATTTATCAATCCGAGATCCTTAGACAAGATTGAAACAAAGATATGACTATACCAAGACTGACATTCTCCCTCAAGCACACTATGATAGGCAAAATCTGAGATTGCAAGATTTCAAATATGTGTTTTATAACAAGATTTCAAATATGTGTTTGATTATAATTCAACACTGTTTAACATTGTTTCAAGACTAAAATTGTGGTGTTAAGCTCACTGATGCTGAGCTTTTTAGAGAAGATGTTCGAGTTTATAATTACCGCAAGTGCACGTGTAGTTGTAGCACGAACGGGTTGATTATAGGGAAGCTAGGGACCACGTACGAATCAATCTTAGACTATAATTAGCTACACGATCTTTGAACAGACGACGAGAATTTAACTAAGGGTTTATCAAATATGGAAAAAATGCTAGGACCAAGTATCCCCACTATCATGTATTAATTGTGGAATTGATCACGAGAGTCTAATTATTGAACTAATGCGTTGAGTGAGATTATTGTTCCTTATATTGCTACTCGATACCTTCTCTCGCAGCGCATTAAGTCTATCTATCATGAGTTGACACATACTCGTGATTTTCAAATCATGATATATGCATTACGAATCAACAATAAATGGTTCCCAACCTTCGTTCTCGCCTACTCTCGTGGGAGAACTTAGGTCAAAGTTAAGAATCTCTGATTTAGGACTCCAACTGTAGATGATAATCCTAAATGCATAGCTCTAATTAATTTAGGATCCAATTCTCGTTGATAATCCTAAATTAATAGAAAATCAAATTAACTGTCAAAGTGCATCAAACCAAAACCCCAACTCTCGTTGGTGATTAGGGGTTGATAACAAATCAAGAGATAAATTAATATGAAGCGTATCCAAGACTAAACCTCAGACAATTATTTCAATAATTTGACAACAATTAGATCAATCAACACAATTATACATGATAGGGTTCAACTCAACCCTAGACAAAAAGAACCACTCACGATAATAGTGATAATCACAATGCAATTCATATAAGATAGCATGAAATTAAAGAGAGAAGAGTTGAGAAAATAGTTACAAAATTGATGAAGGAAATCAAATTCCAAGTCTTCAATCTTTAAGCGCAAGAGAAATCAATCAAAGTCTCCAAAAGAAAAGCAAGTAGACATCCAAAATACAATTAAATAAACATAGGAAAAATGTCTATAATCTTCTCTCTAAAACTCGTATATATATCCCTGTCAAATTCGTTCAAAAATCAAGTCAAAACCCTATCTACACATTGGCACGGCCGTGTACTGTAACTGTGCACGTTCTGTCGACTTTGTTTGGCCGTACCATATTTGGCATGGCCGTGCCAAAATTCTAGCTCCACTACCCTCCGAGATCAAAAAATCCGCAAAAATATTTGTTGGTTGGAATTAGGAGAATGCTATCTTCGATCCAAAAATAAGAGAGACGACAAAAATTAGGTCATACAAATCATATTTTGCACATAAAGAGATGCTAAGCGCTAATATCGAATAACATTGAGAAAATGCTTGGATTAGAGTCAAATTAAGCAAATAATATGTGTAAAATATCTATGAAGGGGGAGGGGGTTAAAACATGCAATATTATACTCTTATCAAACACCCACAACTAGCTTTTTGCTAGTCCATAGCAAAACAAGCAATAAATTCGGATCATCCATATAATATGCATTAAACTCTTTCTGTTGACCATGGCACAACACAAAACATTATTTTCCCACTAGACTAACACATAATATGCAACAGAGCATAAGTTCCAAGACATTTTCTCTATCCGGCTTTCAATTTGTAAAAAATAAATCGACGTTATGCCCGAATCAAGAGTAAATTACAATGTCATGGCTTGGTTATACTAATCTTTCAAGAAAATGCCACTCACAACACGCCCATCGTTTCTTGACTTGTGTTATCAACTAGCATCATTCATGTCATTTTATTCTCTCTGTTTTTACTCTTTTTTTGAATGAAAACTTAGAATGATTCATGTAGCGAGCGTTTGTTCAATGGCTCCAAATCCGACGATTTTAAGGCATTAGGCTTAAAGAAACCCCTCGGACCTACTAAATCAAACCATCTAAGTTTCATTTATTCTTTTGTGCACTCCTTCATACTCCATCCTTCGACGTGAATCCCCAATGATTCTTGAGGCATGATCACCTGACTACTCAATAAGAGTTGGAAGAACGATGCACTTATCACTCTTTTTTCATCTTTTTTTGAAACACGAATTAGTAAGCCAAGTAACCACTCCTTAGTACTAAATTGAATATGTTGTTATCTAATTTCCTTTTAGATTATCAACCACTCTATTCAATTATGACCGCCATGATAAATGCATCGTGTGGATTTATAAGACACGAAACTAATTTAAGCCGTTTCAAGAATATACATCATGGACATTATGGACATGTTTCATAAAAAGCATATTATCATATCATTCCATGTGAAAAACACATTGCAAGTCATGCCATCAATTTCAAGACCGTGAACAAAGGGTAATAATCCGAAAGAGGCTATATCTCTATGCACAAAAGGAACTAAGCAATTAAGCAAGTGTGTTTTGTTGGAGGAATTGATATGTTGTGAAGGGATTTGATGTCTTATGTCTCAATTTTTTCTTCAAAACCCTAAACAAGTCCCAAAGATTATAACACTCCCCAACTTAAAGACACACTATCATCAATGGTGAAAGAGTATTAGATTTATTCAAAAGCAACTTAAACTAGAAAGCATAAAAATCATAATTACAAAAAAGAAAAGAACGCACAGTGTCAAACGGCGAATTATGGATCTTTATTGTGGAGGAGCTGCTGAAATATCTCCTTGTGCTCCTCAGTGAGCGTCTTCTTTCCACCAGCAGCTTTGTAGCCAAGTGACACAACCAAACATATCTTCTTTAAATTTGAACATGTCCTGCAGGAGATACATTGTGTCAAAATAATTTATGCACGCTTGCCCATCCAAATAAGCTTGCCACAAGCTTGCCACAAAGGGTCGTCAAAATGAATAAAAGAATTTAACGCTAAATGATGACAATCTGAATCTAAAATATATGGAATTGAAGATTGAGATTCAGAAATGACGAGAGTGTTTGGATGGAAACTTCTTCGAAATAGATCGCTAAGCTCTGGTTTATGCCAGGCATCTGGAGGAGGGGTGAGTGGCTATAGAGAGAAATCTGGAGAAGGCAGTGTATGCTCAATGTAGACCATTTCACAATCGTCTTTACTCGTCTCATCCTCACCATCAGAGTATACATGCTATGCAATCCTCCCCATGCTTGGAAATACCTTAAAATGGGGAGATGAATCAGAAGGGAACATGGCACATGCTCCTCAATATCATCGATCTCACTCTTGCTTTCACTCGTCTCCACCTCATTATCATCAACCAAATAAAAATGTATCTGGTTGATGCGAGGCATCTGGAGGAGCGGTGAGTGGTTGCGGAGAGTAATCTGGAGAAGGCAACTCAGACTCAATGTAGACCATCTCACAATCGTATTCACTCGCATTAGCCTCACTATCAGAGTATACATGCTATGCAATCCTCCATGTGCTCTGATATACCTCAAGATGGGGAGGTGAATCACAAGGGAAACATGACACATGCTCATCAGTCTCACTCTTGCTTTCACTCGTCTCCACCTCATCATCATCAAAGTAAAAATGTATCAAGTTTTAAACATGTCTAACACGCACCCCAACATCCATCTCTTGTTCATTAAAATTTTGACATATTGCTGTCATGAGCTGCCTGCAGCTGAGTCGTGGTGCCTAGCTCCTTCTGGACTGCATCTCCAGATTTAAGTGAATAATCGCCATAATCAAGAGGTGGGGGTGACACAGTCCGCTCATACTCTGCCAGGTTCCACAAGTACCACCATGCATCATTAGTCGTATTTGCAAAGAACTATCCATTGCTCATCCTCTGCACAAAGTTCCGCGTAAGAGGTTGTAGACCGGTGTAGAAGATATAAAGCAGATGGTCCTCGTGGAAGCCATGCCATATGCATCCAAGCACTAAGTCGTGGAACCTCTCCCAAGTCTACCAGTAGGCCTCCCCGTCAAACTGTGCAAAGTTTGCCATATGTTGTGCAAATACTTGCCGCATCTGTACCTGTCACTGGTTGTTCTTATACAAAGCACTAAGTTGCTCAATACTTAACCCTTGTGTCTGTGGATTGTTGAACTGACACTCATTGGATAAGTGCCCCTACACACCATAAACTCCACAACTCGAAACAATCGATTGACCAGAAACACTCGATCCAATTCCCATCTAAGCAATCTAATGTGACGGGGCATCCATTTTACTAGCGAGCAGTGTCAACATATCATTAATAGCTTTGTCTTCCTCTGCCATCCTTTCTTATCTCAACTTCCTTTTTCTCTTAGCGTCCAGTCTTTTTGCAGTGGCTTCGATCTTTGGATCAAATGGGATTAAGTCTTCTGCACTCTGAGTTTGCCTGCTCATACAAGGAAAAGAGAAACTTTAAGAAGATCGTCAGTAAAACAAGAAGAATGGAAAAAGGGAAAAAGAACATCGTAGTCTAGTAAATCCAAAATTAGACTAATATTAATCCATTAGCTTTCCCGGCAACAATGTCAAAAACTTGTCCGACTTTATAATTGCCGCAAGTGCACTGGTAGTTGTAGCACGAATGGGTCGGTCGATCACAGGGAAGCGAGGGACTAAGTATTAACCAATCTCAGACTATAATTAGCTACGCGATCTCTGAACGGACAACGAGAATTTATCTAAAGATTTATCAAATAGGGAAAATACTAGGGCTAAGTATCCCTACTATCATGAATTGATTGCGGAATTATATCAATGATCAGATTATTGAACTAATGCATCGGGTGAGGTTATTGTTCCTTTTATTGCTACCTAATACCTAATACATTCTCTTGAAGCGTATTAAGCCTATTTATCATGAGTTGACACCTACTATTGTGGTTCTCAAATCATGATAAATGCATTACAAATCAACAATAAATGGTTCCCAACCTTCGTTCTCGCTTACTCTCATTGGAGAACTTAGGTCAAAGTCCATGATATCTGATTTAAGACTTTGACTCTTGATGATAATCCTAAATAAATAGCTCTAATTAATTCAGGATTCAACTTTCCTTGATAATCCTAAATTAATAGAAAATCAATTTAACTATCAAAGTGTATCAAATCAAAATCCCTAATCTCATTGGTGATTAGGGATTGATAACAAAGCAAGAGATATATTAATATTAAGCACATCTAAGACTAAACCCTAGACAATTATGTCAATAATTAGACAACAATTAGATCAATCTACATAATTATACATGATAGAGTTCAACTCAACACTAGAAAAAAGAACTACTCACGATTCATAGTGATAATCACAATGCAATTCATATAAGATATTGCCACGCCCCGCTTCCCTTTTTTTCAATTTTTTTGTTCTTTTTCTTGAAGCAGGAGCACGAGCGGGGCTGCGAGCGGGGCTGCGAGCGGGGCCGCTGTGTGCTTAAGATAAAGAGACAATACTTTTTCTTTCGTACCTCCTTAGCCTAAGCACACTAAGAGTCTGTAGATACTCGCAGGTTTTTGCATGCATACTCAAAACAACACAGATAATCATATTAAAGTTACAATCCCAATGTCTCAAAAATACATTACAATTATGAAATAGAGAGGGGCCGTAGGCCCATACAACACAGGGTACCTAAATATGATATAATGGGACATGTCATGGAGCGGTAGTCTAGAGATAAATGCACAGACAAGAAACATCAAGCTAGCGCAAATCCTTAGGAAGAATCTTGCCTCTAACAGAGTCATGCAACATTGGAACAAAATCTGTAAAATTACCCTTAGGACATGACAGACATTGCATTATAAACACAAATACAATGTCTATCAGTGAGGGTTACTCATGTATGTTTCCAAGCACAATTTCATTTAAATACTTAAAGAAGACTACTAGCAGGATATGAAATTTTAACAACTTGATATCATGGAAATAAATACAAGCTAGCGTGCAGGAGTAAACTAATCACAATGAATATATGAATCTAATAGCATGATAAAAGGGAATTTAATAACATTAACATGTGCGTAGAGGTAATCAAGCAATATCGAAATTTACTAGCAGGATAGCATGATACGAAGGAAAAATTAGTAATTAATAGTATGAAGAAAACATGTTACTATGAAGCTTAATAAATGTTGACATGTGCTACGAGATAAGCTAATCACGATGAATTGATGTCATTGCCGTCATGGGGACGATTAACACATTTAAACATTTCTAAAAGTGTCAGGTCAATGAAATGTTTGAAACCTAAATTATTGCGTGACTCATGTCAGAGGGCACATTGCACTTTTCTTCTCTTTTTGGTGTCATTGTTACCTCAGGGGCGCTCACCCGGATAACCACAATCCCGCCTACACGTCTGAAGGCGGGGACCCTAAATCAATAACCTCACCCACCAGTGTTGGAAGGTGGTAACACTAAGCACGATGGAATGACCCAATTACTCTATCGCACTCGAGACAATGAGTTACCCACCCCAAGTGTTCTATTCTAATTATCATGTTAATGTTAACATCGATGGTTAATCATTATAGTGATTGCATTCATTCGGTATGGTGATGGTGTCACCCAACACATTCTTCCTTTCTTTAAGACATTCAAAGATGCGACAATGTCGCTCAATCTATTCTTTCATGCATTCGGTTGCGTACGTTCTTTAACAAAGGTGTCAATTTAGTTTTTGCATGAACATTAACCTATATTCATTAGAAACGTTATATTCAATAGAAACGTCAAACTGTACAAGTTAGCAACTTGCAAACCATCGTTAAGTTAACGTAAGAAAGCATCGTCATAAACCAACTTCAAGACATTATTAAGTGAGCATTCACTACGAAATTGGAGTAATCATTTCATTTGGTTAACTACTAACATTCCATGTCATTTGCTACAACAGCAAGCTAGTATCAACCATGATTTTTGAGCTAATATTTCATATGTTTAACTAACTAACATTAAGCTAGCATTAAGCTATCTTTAGACGAGCATTATCATGAATCTTTAGGCTAGCAATATCATTAAGCTATCAACATTATGATATTAGACTAACAACATTGTTAAGCTACTTACTTTAATCTTGGCAATGTCATTAATTTAAGCTAGCATAATTACCATTATTAACTAGCATCATTAAGGGATTAAGCCAACATTTTAAAACATTAAGCTAACACTAACATGAGTCTTACAGGATGAATATCTTCATTAAGACACTAGCATGAACTTGGTTATTAGGCTAACCACATCATTAAGTTACTAAAAATCATGCCACCACCCGCATTGTTATATTCATTAAGCTAACAATTTTATTAATTTTAGTTAACAACCTTTCGAACATTAAGCTATCATTTCATATTATTAACTACTATCATTTGGCTCAACATTTCATGTCCGTAACTACAATCTTGAAGTCAACATCTCTTGTCATTATCAACGATCATTAACTAACATTTCATATAAATGAACATACTAATATTGAGCTAACATCAAATTTACTTAAAGCTACAATCATTAACTAACATTTCATGTAAATGAACATACTAATATTGAGCTAACATCAAATTTACTTAAAACTAGCATCTTATGGAAGAACATTCACCAACATTTAACTAACTTCTTAATTTAACATAATCTTGTAACTAACACAAGTAGCATCAACATTGCATGTCATTAATGGCTAACATTAAGCTTAACACTTCATGCCCTTAACTATTAATCGTTAAGCTAACTCACGTCATTAACATCTAAACTATCATTAATTAACAACGTTATTAATTTGGGTTAACTTTATCATGAATACTTAAGCTAACAATAACCAGACCATTAAGCAATATTTAGCTAACATGATGATAATTCTTTAAACAATTAACCATATTACCAAAAGCTACGATAATCTTTATGTTAAACTAGCATTAGAAGAAGCAACAAGACATGTTACGACTAACTTTCGAATCATATGGAAGTTCAACATAATTTAATCCTTAAGCTAACATCAACAATCGTGTTAAACTTGTAATGCCCTGATAGCTACTGCACAAGTACTAGAGGGGGGTGAATAGTACTTTAAAATAATCAAGAGTATAATTCCTAATTATTGTGCAAACTCAACCAACAATGCGGAATGAAAATATTGACAACAATAAAAGACAATGCAAACAATCGATGTAACGGGTTCGGATCCACCCAAGTCTCCCCGACTTGTTTCCGGTGATCCTACGTCCCAAACACCCGGATCCCCTCCGGCTACTTGAGTTAGAATCCTCTAACTCAAATTTGCACTATGAAATTCTTGTAGAAAATCTCTACAAGATCAAATCATACACAAATGAAAATGTGACTCCCACAAACCGGGATCACAAACTTCTCTCACAAACCGAAAGAAAAACTTGCAATATCAAAGTAAATGAAATAATAAACACTTACCAACAAAATCCTATGCCTTGAGTAAACTTACGATTTTAGGGCAAGAAGGATTTTGGGGAAGAAGCAAGCACCAAACCCTAGCTCCACCAAGATGACCAGCAATAGGTGGCTAGGGAGAAGTTGGTGACTTGGATTCAAGCTCCAAGCTTGAGTAGCTCACAATCAATGAGAATCTCTCTTGAGGAATAAGAGTGAGGGAGAGATTCTTGTGAAGAGAGGGAGCTTGGAAATAAAAATTAAATGCTCTCTCTTTGATTCTCAAAGTCTCAATAACATCAGCCTTGAATGCTATGAAGAAGCATCACAAGATTATATAGGATAGAGAGAAGAGGGAAAAATCGTGCATTTATGCTCCAACGGATCTATTTCTGAAGCAGTCCAATCGGTCTAAGAAGGATCACTGACCGATTAGTTTTGCAACTAGTCGGTCGATGATTCTTCTTGGACCGACTAAGAGGTTGACATTCAAGAAAGATAGTTCAGGAGATATAGAATTAGTCGGTCTAAGAAGACTTGCCAACCGACTAGTTTGACAACTAGTCGGTCGGTGAGTGTTCTTTGACCGACTAAGCAGTTGAAAAACAATAAGCTGAACACAAGAGAACTAGTCGGTCTAAGAACAAATTCCAACCGACTAGTTTCACAACTAGTCGGTCGATGAATGTTCTTGGACCGACTAACAGTAAACAGTAGCTCAGGCTGAAAAGTGAAAGTATAACTAGTCGGTCTAAGAAGGATTCCAAACCGACTAGTTTGACAACTAGTCGGTCGGTGAACCTTCTTGGACCAACTAATTGGTCAACAATGAAGATGCTGAATTGAGCAAGGAGATCTAGTCGGTTCAAGAAGGATTCTTAACCGACTAGATGACAATCTAGTCGGTTGGTCCTTCTTTTTGAACCAACTAAGATGCACTAGAAGCCGCGAAAAGAAGCGTAAAGCTTCGGGAAAGTTTCTATGGGCTTCTATGATAATCCTAGCTCTAAGATATGCGCGTTAAGAAGATTATAATGTAAGTCCTACTCAAGGCTTAACATTCTACGAAAAGAAGCTAGAAGACTATAAAATAAACTAGACGAACCTACTTCAAAGCTTCAATCCGAATCTATTGACTTCAATAATGCTCCTAGAGCTTCAACGAAGCTTCAGGCACACAATCACACGTTTTGAGAAGTCTTGAGACGTCACTTTTGATGTACGTAGAATTTTGGCGACGATCTACATAACTGCGCTCACAAAGAGTTAGTTCACGATATTTATGTTTGTTCATCATCAAAACCAAATCCGAGGAATCAATACTCAACATTCTCTCCCTTTTGGTGATGACAAACCAACATAAATAATAATCAATAATAATGAGTTAAAAGAAATTTACTTACTCCCACTGCATTGATGACACGTTAATTCCATATTAAATAATAATCATAAGGATCAAGCAGACGAGGAAAGTATAAAGTATGAACCCAATTATTGAAATTTAGGATATAAATCCATTTTTATATTTTAACTCCCACTGAATCTAACATATCAAATTAGATTCACGGTAAATTGCTTTAAATTATCATTTAGCACATCGTCATTATTAATTCTCACCCCCTTTGGCATTAGCAAAAAGAGCGGGAGGAGATCAACGACAACAACAATGGCTAAAATAAAAGCACGAGAGTCGAAGAATACGACCACGGTCCAAATGACATCAAAGTAAAATCACGAAGAAAATCAAAGCGTGCCAACGAGACCATAGTCGAAAATCGAAAAATGAAATCATCAAAACTCAAATCAATTTCACGTATTGAGTTATGGAACATACTCTCCAATATCAACATTCTTAGTGAATTTAGTGCATGGAAAACAATTCTATGTTTTCATAGAAACAATTCTATTAAATTAATATAATCGTCGAGCGACGAAATCAACATCAGAGACAAAAAGAATATAATGTGCACACTGAAGTAAATGGCAACAGGATGCATATATATATATAAATAAATAACATGATACATCAAAAAATATACATCCGCCAACACAAATATAAACGATCCTCAGATCGGAGCACATCATACAACATATCTCACAGCATACATCGAAGTATCACAAAACATACAAAAATCCATCAAAAATACATCAAAATACATAACCACCCAACTATCCTACCCCACTCTCTCACGACAAAGTAGATCATCCAAGTGCATATGGGAGAGTCCTCCAACGCAAGCTCAGGAGGCGGAGGCAGGATCAGGAGCAGCAGGCTGTGCAGAAGATGTGGTAGTCTCTGGATCGACGGGAGTGACAACCGAAAGGAGAGTGGCAACAAGAGTGGTCTCGGGAGCACCGGCAGAAGTATCCACCGAAGGAATGGTGGCAGCAGGTGTGCTCTCGGGAGCACCAGCAGAAGTAGCATCAGCAGACATACCCTCGGGGGCACGAAGAGGAGAACCAACAAGCTCCTCGAGATCAGCATTGTCCATGTCCTCCTCGTCAGAAACTGTAGGAGGAACCTCAATGCCCAAGTGAGAACAGATGTGGGCAAACATCTCCTCACAACGAGCAATACGAGCCTCTTGACGGCTCTGAGAAGCAGAAGAGTCAGGGCGTGAAGGCGGAGGAGCAGAGACGAAGGGTTTTAGGGATTGAGAGTGATCGCGCACCGATTAGAATGAATTCTAATCGGTGCGGAGGAGAGTATAAGTCGACTTACGGAGTGAAAAGACGAAACTGCCCTAACGCATTTAGTCGGTCCTAGTTCAAGTGCTGACCGACTAGAATGCAATCTAGTCGGTTGGCCGATGAGCTTGGACCGACTAAGTGCAAACATCAACAAAAGTCAAAAATAGGGCATGAGTTAGTCGGTCTGAGTTCAATAACTGACCGACTAGAACTGAACCTAGTCGGGCGGCTAATGAACTGGGACCGACTAAGAGAGTTCAAAAATTTTAGAATTTGAAATTTTGAGTTCTCTCCTAAGCACACTTGGACGAAACATCGAAATACTCTCATACACTCTTATTCTACCCCCTAAAACATGGAAAATCATATATACGACTGCATGAACATATCTAGCATAAATTCCAAAAATCCAATCATAAATCCAGAAAATCCCAACAAATCTAGCATGAGCATATAGAAAGAATTATTATCATGCAAGATTATTGAAAAAAAATATGAATCCTAAATCTCGGATTCACTCATAATCCCCAATTCTCGACGTAACCGCACAAAGGAGTCTTCCTTTAGTGGTTTCGTGAAAATATCGGCGAGTTGCTTCTGGGTTTCAACGTACACTAAAATGATGTCCTTTCTAGCAACATGATCATCTAGGAAATGATGACGGACATCTATGTGTTTGGAACGGAAATGGTGTACCAGATTCTTAGAGAGACATATTGCACTTTGGTTGTCCACCATGATAGGGCAAGTATCACAGTTTATATCGAAGTCTTTAAGAGTGTCTCATCCAAAGAACCTGAGCACACGCAGCACCGGCGTCAATATATTTCGCATCGGTGGTTGAATGTGATACGGAATTCTGCTTCTTGGAAAACCAAGAGACAAGAGAATTTCCTATAAAATGGCAAGTGCCACTAGTACTTTTCCTATCGGATTTGCATCTAGCATAACCTGCGTCACTATATGAGATTAACTCATATGTGCTAGACTTTGGATAAAATAATCCGTAGTCGAGTGTCACTTAAATAACGGAAAATACGTTTTACCGCTACTAAGTGAGATTCCTTAGGTTGTGATTAATACCGAGCACATACACATACGGCGAACATTATATCAGGCCGACTTGCAGTAAGATATAGTAAACTACCTATCATACCTTGATATTGACGAATGTCTACATCTTTGCCGCCCGTATCTTTATCAAGATGTGTAGTAGTGCTCATTGGAGTCTTCTTGCCTGAGGCATTCTCCATTCCAAATCGCTTTAGCAACTCCACCGTGTACTTGGTTTGGTGGATGAAGATTCCATCGTGCATTTGGTGAATTTGGAGACCTAAGAAATATTTGAGCTCACCCATGTGGCTCATCTCAAATTGGTCCTTCATGAAATTAGAAAACTCTTCGCAAAGAGTGAAGCTAGTAGCACCGAAAATGATATCATCAACATAAATTTGAACTAAAATAATATCATGATTGGCATACTTAACAAAAAGTGATGAATCAACTTCACCCATTTTAAAACCCAAATCCAAAAGAAAGTTCTTTAGGCGGTCATACCAAGCTCTAGGAGCTTGTCTCAAACCATAAAGTGCTTTCTTAAGTTTGAAAACGTGATTTGGAAACTTTTCATTTATAAAACCCGGAGGTTGAGAAACATAAACTTCCTCAACGACATCTCCGTTTAAAAACGCACTTTTTACATCCATTTGAAAGAGTTTAAAATCTTTATGGCATGCAAAAGATAACAACCTAATAGATTCTAATCTAGCTACAGGAGCAAAGGATTCTTCGAAATCTATACCTTTCTCTTGCCTATAGCCTTGAGTAACTAACCGAGCTTTGTTCCGGACGATGTTTTGGTTCTCATCGGACTTGTTCTTGAAAATCCACTTCGTTCCAATAACGGTGTGGTTCTTCGAAGGCAATGGAACTAGCTCCCAAACCTCATTCCTCTCAAATTGAATGAGTTCCTCCTCCATGGCTAGGATCCAAGCACTATCTTCGCACGCCTCGTTGATATTCTTTGGCTCTACTGAAGAGGCAAATGCACAATGAGCGAAGTAGTTGACTTGAGATCTCGTCTTGACACTATCAAGTATGTTGCCAATGACTTGCTCATGGGGATGGTCACGAACTGTATGAAGCCGTTTGGGAACTCCCTGATCACTAGGAACATTTTCAAAAGATTCATCAGTAGGGTTAGTATCAATAGAATCAATAGAATTAGAATTACCAATAGAATCACATAAAACATCCATGGAGTCATCATCATTGATAATTCTAGACGGGACAAAATTTTCATTGAATGAAACATGAAGTGATTCCTCGATCGTTGTGGTTCTTTTGTTGTATACCCGGTAGGCTTTGCTACGTGAGGAATATCCAACAAATATCCCCTCATCGGATCTTGGATCAAATCTGTCCAAACTTCCATACGTGTTTTAATAAACCATTTTGCTCCAAAAACTCGAAAATGTTTAACTTGAGGTAACCTACCAAACAACAATTCATAACAAGTTTGTTTGGTGCCGGGCCTCAAGAGTATCCTATTAAACACATATCAAGCGGTATGTACCGCTTCCGCCCAAAATTGATGGCCAAGTTGGCTATTATCAACCATTGTGCGAGCACATTCCACTAGCGTCCTATTCTTTCTCTCAACAACACCATTTTGAGGGGGTGCGCGAGGGAAAGAGAAGGTGTGTGTAATACCAACTTCATCACAAAAATTTGAGAAAGACTCATTCTCAAATTCACCTCCATGATCACTACGAATAGTGACAATGGTGGTTCCAATGGGATTTTGTACTTAACAAATATTGTGAAGTTTTCAAAAGCATCATTTTTATTACTTAAAGAAAATACCCAAGTAAATCTAGAAAAGTCATCAATGATGACAAGTCCATATCGAGCATTCCCTAATGAAGCAACTCTAGTTGGTCCAAAAAGATCTAGATGTAAAAGCTCTAGAGGCCGTTTAGAGGAAATGCTTTTCTTAGGGTTGAATGACGATTTTGGAAGTTTGCCTCGTTAACACGAGTCACAAAAGCTTTTCTTTTGGAAAGAAAGCTTAGGAAATCCTTTAATAGAATTTAACTTGGAAAGCTTAAAAAGTGTTCCAGAGTTCACATGACCAAAACGTCGATGCCATAAGCGTTGTTCACTTGTGTTGGCAATGAGACATTGTTCATGTGACTTGGGAAGATCTAGGATATATATATCCTTATGGCGTGTGCCAGAAAATAACAAATTATTATTATCGGTACTAAAAATATGACACATTCCTTTCGCAAAGCTAACTTTGTAACCTTTGTCACAAAGTTGGCTTATTGAAATAAGATTGTGATTTAAACCTTTAACAAGGTAAAGATCACTTATTAGAGGTTTAGATGGGTTACCAACTTTACCAACACCAATGATGGTTCCGCTCTCGTTGCCTCCAAAGACTACTCGGTTCTCATTCTCAATAGGCACCACTTCGGAGAGCAATTGAGCTTCACCCGTCATGTGTTTTGAACACCCGCTATCGAGTATCCACCCATCCTTGGAGCTAAATTTGGATTTGTTGCTCCGTTCTTTTTCTTGAGTACCTAAAGATAAAAATATCATTTCATGGTACCCAAGGTCATTGGGTCCTAAAGGATTAGACCTTTGGAAGCCAAGTCCAATTGGACTTAGACTTCCCAACATAATCATCATTATGCACTACATTCATGAAATAAGAATTAATGTATGCTTGTTTTTCACGTATGCTTGTGTCCTTCGGGCCCCAAATAGTGAATGTCTTGGGAGCCCTATTCCTATTGGGAGCATGCATACGTTGTTGATTTCTACGTGATGCATGTGGCCTATGAGGAGGTGGCCTAGGAAATGCATGTCGAGGATAAGCATATGGCACATGATGAAATGGTGGTGGCGACATATGATATCGTGCATGATGGTAATCATTCATATGATAGTGATGTGGATGAACATATGCATGTGGGGGAACACGTGCATGAGTGTGTCTCACTTGGTGTGCACGTGCTCGTGGACGTGTAGCATAGAAATCATCATACGTGTGAACCGGTGGAGTAGGAGGTGTGTTCCTACGTGGCATGGTATTGGTGTACATAAATGCATAACCATTCTTTGGAGGTCCACCCAAAGTGGGTTTCTTTCCAAACGAGGGTTTGTACCTAGTGGAAGCACCATTGGTAGAAGAACTACCCATGAGGTGTTTACTCCCACTAGTTGAGGCATCGGAAGTTGGCCTTACAAAGGTGGTGGAAGATTTGGATGAATTTCCCATCTTATACCCCAAGCCAGTACGATGATTGACCGGAAATAAGTCATTTAGGATATTATCCAAATGGTCCTACCTTTATTGAATTTATTAATTCGGCCTAATGTGGACTCATACTTCTCGGTGAGAGAAAGTATTGAAGTATCCAAAGTGGACACTTGAGTTGTGAGTACACAAACACGAGACTTGAGATTCTCATTTTCAATACTCAAAGTTGAGTTTCGAGAAATCAAATCCGATATCTCGCGTTCATCCGATTCCTCAATATGAACATGCTCAAGTTGAGATTTGATATTTACAATCTCATTTCTCAAACTTTCAACAACGGTGTCGATGATGATAGGCTTAGGTGAGGTTTGGAGACTGGTTAACTCATCTTTAATCTTAGTATATCTATTTACAAATTTAGAATACTTAGACCAAATTTGCTCGTTAGCTAATCTAAGGTCATCCATAGTTACCTCATCGCCTTCATCCTCGCTTTCATCAGAAGATGACTCTTGAACATGTTCCTCTCTAGCCATAAAGCACATGTGTGCTTGCTCCACTTGTTCATCATCCGACTCTCCACTTGCGGAGTCCTCGTCGGAGTCGGTGAATGTGCCGACAAGTCCTTTCTTGTATCCTTTCTTTTACTTTCGAGACTTGTCGAACTTTGGCGCCTTCCATTTCTCCTTTTGTTTGTTTTGAGGACAATCCGCTTTGATGTGTCCTGGCTTGTTGCATTTAAAACACAAAGGAGCGGAGGCGTTAGTAGAACTAAATTTAGATTTGTTCTTGAAGTTACCTTTCCAGAAGAAACGGTTGAACTTCTTTGCCATGAGGGCAATGGATTCTAAGTCCAACTCGTCTTCCGATTCTTCATCATCGGTAGATGTAGATGGAGCGGCCTTGAACGCAATCGCCTTTTTCTTCGGCTCGTCTTGCTTCAAGTACGACTTCATCTTGTCCTGCATCTTTATTTTACTGTCATTGCGTACCTCATAGGACATCAAGGTACCTATTAGTTGAACGACAGTATATTTATTCATATCGTTACCTTCCTCGATGGCGAATGTACGCTTTTCCCAACAAGAAGGAAGTCCGTCAATAATCTTTGAGACTTTCTCCTTTTGGGTGTAAGTCTTTCCAAGAGCCTCCAACTCATTGGTAATGTCAAAGAAGCGAGCATAGTACTCCTTCATCTTCTCACCATGTTGCATGTGAAATAATTCGAATTCTTTATTTACAACAGTGAGTTTGGAGTCTCTTACCCTACTCGTTCCTTCATGCAAGATGAGGAGTGAGTTCCAGATTTGATATGCACTCTTACATGTGCATTTCTTGTTAAAGTCTTCGGGCTCCAACGCACATTGCAAGGCATTCATTGCCTTGGCATTGTTTACCTCCGCGGCGACCTCCGCGGTAGTCCACTTCGCGAAGTCTTGTTCGGCGGGCTCGACATACTCCGTCAACGTAGCTCTCCATAGTGAAGTGCTCCGGGGGAACGTTTCCATTCGGCATTTCCAGTACCCATAATTGGCACCGTTGAAGTAAGGAGGCCTAGTTGAGGAGTGTCCTTCCATCACCGAATAAGCTCCTTCATGGTTCCTGAAGGTGCTATAGTCTGAAGGTGGACGAACGGTCTTGTTGTCGTTGGTAGACATAGCTATGAACTTGGCTCTGATACCAAATGTAATGCCCTGATAGCTACTGCACAAGTACTAGAGGGTGGTGAATAGTACTTTAAAATAATCAAGAGTATAATTCCTAATTATTGTGCAAACTCAACCAACAATGCGGAATGAAAATATTGACAACAATAAAAGACAATGCAAACAATCGATGTAACGGGTTCGGATCCACCCAAGTCTCCCCGACTTGTTCCCGGTGATCCTACGTCCCAAACACCCGGATCCCCTCCGGTTACTTGAGTTAGAATCCTCTAACTCAAATTTGCACTATGAAATTCTTGTAGAAAACCTCTACAAGATCAAATCATACACAAATGAAAATGTGACTCCCACAAACCGGGATCACAAACTTCTCTCACAAACCGAGAGAAAAACTTGCAATATCAAAGTAAATGAAATAATAAACACTTACCAACAAAATCATATGCCTTGTGTAAACTTACGATTTTAAGGCAAGAAGGATTTTGGGGAAGAAGCAAGCACCAAACCCTAGCTCCACCAAGATGACCAGCAATAGGTGGCTAGGGAGAAGTTGGTGACTTGGATTCAAGCTCCTAGCTTGAGTAGCTCACAATCAATGAGAATCTCTATTGAGGAATAAGAGTGAGGGAGAGATTCTTGTGAAGAGAGGGAGCTTGGAAATAAAAATTAAATGCTCTCTCTTTGATTCTCAAAGTCTCAATAATATCAGCCTTGAATACTATGAAGAAGCATCACAAGATTATATAGGATAGAGAGAAGAGAGGGAAAAATCGTGCATTTAATGCTCCAACGGATCTATTTCTGAAGCAGTCCAATCGGTCTAAGAAGGATCACTGACCGATTAGTTTTGCAACTAGTCGGTCGATGATTCTTCTTGGACCGACTAAGAGGTTGACATTCAAGAAAGATAGTTCAGGAGATATAGAATTAGTCGGTCTAAGAAGACTTGCCAACCGACTAGTTTGACAACTAGTCGGTCGGTGAGTGTTCTTTGACCGACTAAGCAGTTGAAAAACAATAAGTTGAACACAAGAGAACTAGTCGGTCTAAGAACAAATTCCAACCGACTAGTTTCACAACTAGTCGGTCGATGAATGTTCTTGGACCGACTAATAGTAAACAGTAGCTCAGGCTGAAAAGTGAAAGTATAACTAGTCGGTCTAAGAAGGATTCCAAACCGACTAGTTTGACAACTAGTCGGTCGGTGAACCTTCTTGGACCGACTAATTGGTCAACAATGAAGATGCTGAATTGAGCAAGGAGATCTAGTCGGTTCAAGAAGGATTCTTAACCGACTAGATGACAATCTAGTCCGTTGGTCCTTCTTCTTGAACCAACTAAGATGCACTAGAAGCCGCAAAATGAAGCGTAAAGCTTCGGGAAAGTTTCTATGGGCTTCTATGATAATCCTATCTCTAAGATATGCGCGTTAAGAAGATTATAATGTAAGTCCTACTCAAGGCTTAACATTCTACGAAAAGAAGCTAGAAGACTATAAAATAAACTAGACGAACCGTCTTCAAAGCCTCAATCCGAATCTATTGACTTCAATAATGCTCCTAGAGCTTCAACGAAGGTTCAGACACACAATCACACGCTTTGAGAAGTCTTGAGACGTCTCTTTTGATGTACGTAGAATTTTGGCGACGATCTACATAACTGCGCTCACAAAGAGTTAGTTCACGATATTTATGTTTGTTCATCATCAAAACCAAATACGGGGAATCAATACTCAACAAAACTAGCATTAGAATAGTTAATTAACATGCTAATTATTTAAAAACAGATGTGATGGAACCTAACTCTTCGAACACGTATTTCACGGGGTCAACGACATGACAGAAGAGTGCGTCAGGTCCTGCGAGGGGGTGGCAGTCGCCGGAGGTGGTGGCGTGGGTCGACCTAAGGGGCGGAGCTCAGGGCTCGGCTCGGGGGTGGTCGCAAGATGGCGCAGGTGGCAGAGCTCGGTAGTTGGCTCACGGTTAGGGAGAATGGAGAGTTGAGGTTTTGCATGGGTGTGCGTTGCTCGACGAAGCTCGTCAGGGCGCACATGGAGCACACACAAGGGCGCACAGCCATATATGACACACACGAGGGCACATATGGAGGGAGAGAGCACCCAAGCGTCCCATGGCGATATGGTGGGCACACAACGGGATACCGCCCACACCCGAGGAGACGACCGGAAGCGGGGAGAGCACCTGAGGGACACACGATGGGAGAGAGGACCTCGACGCATGGAGAACGCACGGGGCACGGGGCTCTGCACATGGGAAGCCCGCCGTGAGAAGAAAGGGGAGCTCGGACACACCTGAGAGATAAGCCCGCCTCATGAGGGGTCGTCAGGGTTGCGAAGTTCAGAGGGGCCGTGGGAGTAGTGTGTAAGCATGGATGCGGGCTCTGGGATCTTCGACACGGGGAGAACGGGTGGAGGGTGCTTATGCACGACGACAGAGCTCAGCTGGGGCTTGGGGTGCACAGGAAATTCGGGAAGCTCAACGGAGGAAGATAGTTCGGACTCGCGTCGTTTGTCGGAGGATGGAGGGGACTTAAGTCGCTGTGTCTCGGCGTTGCTCGAAGTCGAGAGAGGGGAGGACGGTCGGCCTCCTTCCTTAGCTGTCGGTCGGAGGGGCCAGGGTGCCGACGATTGGCCCCTGGCCGGTGGCCGGATAGGGGGCTCGACCCCATGTTTTGTTGTCCAGAACAGGGGGTTCGGTCCCCTGTTTTGCTATGGCCAGAGGAGGGCAGGTGGAGGGCAGGCTGTCCGGCACTATGGCCTGCCTTGCTGAAGGGGAAACAGAGGGGCTGGTCGACCCTATGCTGCAGCTGAGAAAGAAGAGGGGGAGGCCTGTCGTGTGCGCCCGAGGAAGAGATGGCAGGGGGCCTAGCGGCTCGGGTGAAGAGAAGAAGGGAATGAGTAGGATGATGGTGTTGTAGTTGTTGATGATTGTTATTGAAGAAGAAGAGGAAGTTGGTTGGGGGGGTGAAGCTGCAGTGGAGCAGCCCGTGGTGTTCTTCCCTTGGAGGATATATTTATTAAAGGGAAATTGGCTTGGGGTGGGGTTGTGTGGTTAAGGGGGGTTGTGTGTTAATTGAGGGGTTTTAAAAATATATGGTGTGGGATTTCGAAATTAATTAGGGAGTTGATATTTAATTAAGCTGTGGAAAGTTTGATGCATGAAGCACGAGGAGGCAGCCGTGGTGGTTTCCTCTTGGCTGAGAACAGAGGGACCTAAGGAGAGAGAATGAAGGGGGGTTTGATTTATATTTTGAAAGTTTGCATCTGATGGGAATTAAAGAGGGTAGGCCAAGAGAACTATAGAGTTTGGTTGGGTGTGTTGGGTGTGTTCTATTTTATTTTGGTCATTGATTTGGGGGGTTGGGTGTGGGGTTTTAATTGAATAAAATTTCATTTGGGTAGTTGGATCACTCTGACTAAAACGAAAAGCCAACAAAAACGTGAAACCCTCTTTCTCACGTGGGTTGCCGGTCGATGTGTGCGTCGACAAGTTATTATTATTTAACAAAAATGATTTCGAGAACTCCAAAAAAATTACCATACGTTCGGGACGATTCGAAACGTATGAAAATAACTTCCGTTAAATTTTTCGGATGACGAAAAAGTCAGTTTTGTGAGGTGAAACTGTTATAGGTCTTGAGATGATTTTACTACTGGAAAGTAATTTAAAAATTACGAAAATATAGAAAAATGATCGGGATGATCTAAAAATATTACTGACTGTGACGATTTTTGTTTGTCACATCCGACACCTTTTAACAATTCCTTCCTCGAAATTTAATAAAAGTAAGGGGGATATGTAATGACTGCATGAATCATAAAAATTCTATCATCTGAATGTCGTGAACATAAAGCATGGAAAATTTTCTCGAAAGGTTAATGGAATATTCAATTTTTAACTCCCGAAACAATCACAATGGTCAGAAGCCTATGAAAAGGGATGGTGATAGCAACTGCCACTGCTGTGGGATGCCCGGTCACTGGTCATGTACATGTCGTACAACAAAACATTTGATTGACATATAACATGCATCTTTTAAAAATAAGGACAAGCGTGGTGAGACACATGCCATTGATAATGACCAAATTTGGTTGAAGTTAATGCCGATGTTGTCAAGAATGACTCACCTGTTATTAAGATGGTGAAATCTTTTGAAATCTATGATTTTCTTGACAATCTTGGTGGAATTGCATGCCATCTAAGTGTTGAATGACGGTCTAGTTTTAGTTTTCCCACGAGACTACATTTTTATGCTCTAGTATGTATTTACATTTGGATGGATATGTTCCCAAAGATGATTTGCACTAAATAAATTTATAAATAAAGTCAAGAATCCCATTTTCATATTTATTGAATCGATATGCTGATTGATTACTAATTTGATTATTTTATATTTGACACCTGTAGTTGCCAACATATGTACAAATGAGAAATGTTCGGAAAAATGAAGATGTGTGTTTGTTAGATAGTGGCGCTACACTTATAGTTCTTCATAATAGACAATTTTTCTCAAGTCTGCATTGTGTAAGGCAAATGTCCATACAATTTCTTGCCCTCTTAAACTTATTGATGGTTATGGGGATGTCATTATTATTTTGCCTATGGCACTGTCTTACATCTTGAAGATGCATCATTAAGTGGTAAATCAATGAGAAATCTATTTATTTAGTTATAAAAATGTAAGCTATAATGTGATCATTGATAAATAAAATAAGTAATATCTTTGAATCACCTCTTATAAGATGTGCCAAAAGACTATTTATGAGAAGCCGAAAGCTTCTATAGCACGTGACTATATTCTTTTCCCTACGAGCTATAGAATCTTATGCTGCTATGCCCTGAAAATTAGTGAGCCCTGATGAGTTTGGATTTTGGCATGATTGTCTTGGCCATCCAAGTGTCACTACAATGCATAGAATCATCATGAATACTAGAGGACATCCTTCAAAAGACTTAAAAATTTTGTTTTCCTAGAATTACATTTGTGAATCTTGTTCATAAGGAAAGCTCGGTACCAAACCTTTTATGACAAAGGTTGACTACGAATCCACATCATTCTTGCAGAATGCCAATACAGTCTACAAGTGAACCATTTCAATATTTTATGGTATTAGTGGGGACACATTCTGCAATTGGTCTCATGTTTGCCTATTATCTCAGTGCAATGTCACGTTTACATGTTTGCTTGTGCAGATCATAAAGCTCCAAGCATATTTTTCTGATTATCAAATTAAGAGCATAATGATGGATAATACGGGAGGATTCACATCAAAGACCTTTAATGCATATTGCGTTTCTTTGGGAATCAAAGTTGAACATCTAGTTTCTTATGTTTATTCTCAAAATGGAACAGAATTCTTGATTAAACACATCCAAATGAGTGCTCGAACTTTGTTAATGAGGACAGTATGGGTCATGCGTCCATGCTGTATTGCATGTTTTTTTAGATTGAGCACCACTATTTCTCATCAATATTCCACCCGTTGCACCTTTGGTTGCGTGGTGCAGGTGCCTGCAGCATCACTGCAAAGTACTAAAATGGGTCCCCAACGTCGTTGGGTATTAATGTTGGATTTTGATTCACCGTCCATTATTAAGTTTCTTGAACCGTTGACGGGTGATCTTTTTGCTAGATTCACAGATTGTCATTTTGATGGAACAATATTCCCTTCTCTTGGGACACCTAAAGCTTTCATGGATGGAAAACAGAAAAAGTTAAGATTTTCGCATGGAATGAGAGAAGTTATCACATTTAGACCCAATAACTCCTGAATGTGAAAATAAAGTTCTACATTTGATTCATTTATAAAACTATGGCAAATAAAACTTCTGATGCATTTAATGAGATTGCTAAATCACGAAATCTTATATTCTAGCTTTGAATCTTGCAGCAAGAATAGATGTTCCTGTAGAACATAATGACGTGGATCAAAATGGCCCATGCCTGAAGCGTGGTCGATTGATGGGATCTAAGGATTCTCTCCTCAAAAAAGAAGGGAAAGGAATGGAAAATCTACTCCAGAACAGCTCATTGATTTTTCTCGAGGAAAACAAATTATCCCCGAAGTAGCACTAAATGCTATTCAAGGATAGCATACTGCCCCTAAAGTGGCACAAACCCATGAAATGATCACTACCAGGAGGAATAATGAAAATTTATTATTTGTTTTCTTAGTAGCTCATGAGATTTTAAATCATGATTATGAAACTTGGGCTTTAACTGAATGTCATCAAAGACATGATTGGCGCAAATGGGAGAGAGAAATACAAGTTGAATTGACTTCCATTGCCAAACAAGAAGTTTTTTGGACCTATAAATAAAACCCCAGAAAATGTAAAAGCTATTGGTTTCAAATGGGATTTTGTCCGAAAACGAAAGAAGAAAACGAGATTGTGAGGTATAAATCCCGACTCGTAGCCCAAGGTTTCAAATGTGGTTTTTGTTCCACATGGTTTTTTTTCAACTTATCCCCAAATGGGTTGCAATACAAAATCTTCAATTACAAGCTTGCACCAAGATAGGAAAAACCAAAATAAATCTACACTAACCCTACTACTTCTACTCCTAAACTACTTATAGATGGAGAAGATGAAGAAAAACTGGAAGAAATCATGGCCCCCTCGTGACGGCACACAAAACTTTAAATAGAAGCCCAAAACCCTAGCCAGATTCTGGTTAAACCCGACAAGACATGACTGTGTTGGCTAAATGACGCGGTCGTGTGGCCTACAGCTCATATTACAGCCTCAAAACCCATTCAGAATGTGATCCGACACGGTCGTACGGGAGATCCACATGACCGTGTGCTTGCAGAGCTAAAAACAGTCTTCTGTGTTAATTCTGGCTCTGTAGCAACATGGTCGTGTGGCCATTGGATGGCCACACATGGCCACACGACCGTATGCTTGCCCTCTTCATAAAAAGGCCCACACGACCGTGTACATGGTCGTGCTGGAGCTTCTTTTGTGCCTGGGCTGTGTGCTTCCACATGACTGTGTGGTGATACACACGGTCGTGTAGGGGGGCTGTTTCCTTCAAATCTTCATTGTTTCAACCCTCTTGCGTCGCCTTGCCTCTCCTCTTCATTCATTGGCTCTAATTGACTCCGAATAGTATGATATTAACCTGAAACATACACGAATACCCAGAGAGAAACTGAACGAAAATAGAGTGAAATGATATATAAAGTGTGGTTTAATATAATGCAATGCATGAATAGCTCCCACTAAAAACATATAAAATATTCACTCATCAAAATCTCCCAAGCTAAACTCTTCCTTATCCTCAAGGAAGACAGAGAGTAAAGAGTGGGGTTATGCATGCATGCAAAAGAATGATATCAAGAATTTCATCTTATCAAACATATATACATGGGAAAGTGAAAATTTCAGATTTTGAGAATTATACATATGTTAATTCATCTCTATCAATCAAGACATAGCACAGGGCATTGTTTCTAGCATGAATCAACACACAATATACAAAATCATGGTCATACTCAAATCCTAGGAGGCTTCCTCTATCCCGCGCTAGGCTATTAGAATGGAAATCGAAATTATGTGATACTCAAGAGAAGAATTAATGTCATACAATGGCCCACTAATTTATCAAGAAGATGGCTCTCACAACATGCTATCGTTCCTTGATTTGTGGAGGTTCTAGCTTCATTCATGTTTTTATTATCATGTTTTTTCTTGTCAAGTTGGTTCGTGTAAGGAGTGTTGGGTTAATGACTCCCAGATCAGACGACCTTAAAGAATTGGGCCAAGAGGGACATCTCGGACCTATTAGCTCAAACCAACTAAAAATCTTTATTCCTGTGCACTCCCCCAAGCAAACCCTTTCGGCGCGAATCCCTAATGCTTCCTGAGGCATGAGGATCCGGCTACTCAATTTAGCTGGGGGAACGATGCATATTTATTACTCTCTTTGTTTCTATGCATTTTTCTATACATTTATTTTTATTTTTTTAAACATGAACAAGCTAGGCAACATCACCCCTCAGTACTAGATATGCATGTCGTTATTCATAACATATCAGATTGTTGACTATCAAACTCAACCTTCCAAGAAACATAGATAAAATGGTTTTCCAAGAAAAATATAACTTAGGACGTTTCGAGTAATTTTATCCTAGAGATTATGAGCATAAGCATAATAAGCATATTATTATGAGACATAACACTTAAACCATCCCCCCTAAGCTTATATCATGTTCGAAGATGAATTTCACATAAAGAGATAAATTTGAAAAATTCACCAAAATGTCCATGTGTATAAAAACTTGACATCGTGTGATTCTTAATATAATATATACACAAATGAAGCATGAAATGCACCTCTCCCAAGCTTGAATCAAGAACTGTCCCCAATGCTAGAAAGAGTGGAAAATAGTGGGACTATGATGATAAGCTTGGGAGTCCTCCCCCAAGCTAGAATAAACCATGCCTATAATTATGATAAAGAAAAGGAAAATGAGAGCCAATGAGTGGGGGGTCCCTCGGTGGTGGAGTCATATAAATAGGAAGCTAAGGCAAAGTGGACATTAAATCGCATAATGGGTTTTGGGGTCAAAATGATAGTGTGTGCGCCGCATGGGATGTAGGTGGGTTATTCAAAATTTCCCAAAATTAAGGAAAAATAAGAAGAATCCTAATACGCCCCCCCTTTCTATCAAGAGAAGACAAGTTTATGCAAACAACTAACCTAGAAAGCATGTAAAAAGCTACATTGCTGGATTAGAATGCACCTGATCAAATGGTGGATCGAGAATCTGAAGTGGAGTAGGCAGCTGCTCGATCTGCTCCTTTCGTGGTTCAGCAAGCTGTCTCGTACGAACTCCATCGGGTCCCAGCAACACTACTCCCAACATCTCTGGAGGATGTCCACCTAAATCTTGCGAGAAACGAGGGGTGTCAACCCAATGAGAAAAATTTCTCCCCACAATGAGATTATCCCAAAGAGGATCGTCAAAATAGAATGGAAAAATGGAACTGGGGTGACGAATACTACCTGAGAATGATATGCTATTCTATGAAGATGAAGCAATTAACTCCTTGCTCGTCTCATAAATAAGTTGATCTCCTGGTAGTGGCACGACCAAGTATACTTCCGTAGAATTTTTAACTGTCATGTGGGAAGTACGCCGTGTCAAAAATATTTGAATATAAACTGTAGAAAATACAGTACAGTACGAGATTCAGAAAGGAGCATGTAGGATCTAGACAGTCTCCCTGGATAGAATCATGCTCTAGTGGATGCGCTGCCACTGGTAGAGGGAAGAACGGCTGCGGAGGCAAAGGTGGATGTAAAAGTTCTTCGGACTCTATGAAATGAATCGGCGTCTCTATGCCCTCATGCACAGCCTCCTCGTCAATGTGGACATGTTCCGCAGTGTCCTCGGTGCTCTCGTAGACCTCGTGAAGGGAAAACCAATCAGAGGGAAAAAATTGCTCGGGTTCATCAAATGTGGGAACCTCAGTCGTGCCCTTGCATGCTCTATGTTTGTCATCATCCCTGTTAAGGAGTATGGTTTCCCTCCATGGTCTGACGCATAGCCCATCATCTATCTCATCATGAACAAAAGTGTGGTGGTGGATGTGGTCATCGGCAACACGTGTCTCGATAGATGTACCTGGGGAAGAAGATGAGCTCATATCAAAATGTATAGAGTGTTGCGCAGACGAGGTACCTCCCATGGTGCATGTGGCCGATGATGCGTCAGTCACAGTGGCACACTCTAAGTATTTCTAGGCCGTTTCAGGCAGCTTGTCGAATAATTGGCCTTCATTCATTCTTGCCATGAACTCCTATAAGTGTACCTGCAGTTCTCCACTGAAGAAACAAAAGAGTCAAAATGTGCTAACCTCATGCTTTGACAGCCCATCTACCAGTTTATTGAACCTCCCCCAAGCTTGCCAGAAAGTTTCTCCGTCAATTTAGGTGAAGCTAGCGAACTGATTTTCAGGTGTCTGGTGCCGCTTCGCTTGATCCCCAATTTTAGATTTAGCTGCTCCACCATCATGCTGTGAAGGACTGGTAGAGGCATTTTTGTGTTAACTGGGTCCCTCAGCTGCTCCCCATACGAGGTGTACCTGCTCCCCATACAAGGTGTAGGCTCAACGATTTGGCCCAAAGCAAGTTGCTCTGATTGCCCTTGTGATTGGGAAATGAAGTTTAGATTTTGGGCAATCTCTGTAAGGTGGGCGTCGATCATTGTGGTGGGGGAGGGAGAAGTCATTTGGCCTTGGTTTGAAAGGTAATTATCTAGTAGAAGCTCAAGGTTAGACTTTTCTGGTGGAGGTGGAGGTGTGTATGTTTAGGGATATAGATGTGAGGGTTCATGATATGGGTTGTAAGCATGTGGGTGTGGGTTGTAGGGATGTGTATTTTAATTGGCATTGAGTAGATACGTGCCCATCATCCCACATATTTCGCAGCTTGTTATAACTTGCAGAAAATTGTTATAACCTCTTATCTGAGCACTCTAACCCCTCATCTGAGCACTCTGTGGCATAGAGGAGTCATAGTCTCCCATGTACGATCCATCTGGCATCCACATTATGCTTCAACTGCAAGTGGCAAACAAATAAGAAAATTAGGAGAAGAGCGTCTAGTACAAGAGAATAGCAAAGCGTGAGGTGGCGTGGGAAAATTTTTATTTATTTATTTATTATTTTTTATGCACGTAGTCTGACGAACCTAAGAATAAGCTAATATCAATCAAGAAAACCTCCCGGCAACGGCGAAAAAAACTTGATGTGACGAGTTTTAATATCTGTAACCGCAAGCTCATGACGTCGTTGTGTACTTATGAGTCGATCCACAGGGAGGTTGTCTGACAGAGTACTAGCCAATCCTAGGCTAAGGTTAGCTACGTGGATGGTTTCTGGAAGAGGGGGAATAAAAGCTGAATAAATGCTCTAGAGCTAGGTATTCACCCTAATGCAGCTTGAACATGGAATTGAACATCTAGCGTAGCTATTGAATCGTTCCTAGGGTGAGCTTGTCACACATAATGTTATCATCTATTTTCCACTCTCGTGATGCTATGATAGGACTACCCCTCGTATATCCAAGCTAACTGTCGTTGGTCATCGTTACACGACGGGTTCATAATGCTCGACAATATTTCCCTACAATCGTTCACACCACTATCATGAATAGAACTCTGGTCAATACTAGGAGGGCTCTAATCTATGTCCAATTATCGTTGGCGGCATAAATAATGTAGATCAACGAAGGGATTAGAAACCTTAAGTCTATCCCAACTATCGTTGGTAGATAAATATAATTAAGCACAAATGGGGCAATTAATGTTCATTGATAATAATCATCTTAAGCAAAACCCTAATTTAATCATTCAATAGCTAACAAAACAATCAATCCAAATCCAACACCTCAACAGAGGTCAACCATGCCCTAGATAAAATTCTACTCAATAAACATGAAGAGAATGAGCATAGAGATCACAAAAGAACACAAGAGAAACATGTAATAAATAGGAAGAAGAATGAAACACTTATCTCCAAATGGGTTGCAATACAAAATCTTCAATTACAAGCTTGCCCCAAGGTAGGAAAATCAAAATAAATCTACCCTAACCCTACTCCCACTCATAAACTACTTACAGATGGAGAAGATGAAGAAAAACTGGAAGAAATCCAGGCCACCCTCGTGATGCCGTACAAAACTTTAAATAGAAGCCCAAAACCCTAGCCAGATTCGGGTAAAACTGACCCGACCCGACAGTGTCGGCTAAACGACACGGTCGTGTGGCCTATAGCTCATACATTACGGCCTCAAAACCTTTCAGAATGTGATGATCCGACACGATCGTGTGGATATCCACACGACCGTGTGCTTGCATAGCTCAAAAACAGTCTTCTATATTAATTCTGGCTCTGTAGCGATACGGACACACGAGCATGTGCTTGCCGCTTCAACCTCTTCATGAAACGGCCCACTTGACCGTGTACACGGTCGTGTGGGAGCTTCTTTTATGCCTGGTGTAACAACCCGGTTTCGGGGGCTGTCACAAATTTCATTTATTATGCAGGTCCTGCTGGTTACCTATGAAAGCAGAATAGGACTAAGCAGAAAATAATACCGAATTTAAAGTCATTCATGTACGATTAGTCTTAGAAACTTGACGCACGATCAAAACTGTAAATCTCCTACTAAACCTGAGGAGAAGATAAACAACAGGATTAGAAAGTAGATTACAACTAAACCAAATTAACAGTTTACAAATAACGAAAACAGTACAAGTACAATATCTCTGAACAAGAGAAATGATCTATTGAATTACGAGTATCGTAAAGTGGCGATTAAAGTTAACTAACTGTTCTAATCCGTTACCCATATCTAAGGGAGTGAGATGCATTATCTCATTCTGTAACCCCGCTATTAGTGTGGATAGCGGACAATTGAAATTGAACCCCTCGTTTCAGAAGAAAGAGGAAAATTGCATTAAAACGAGGAGGAAAATTGATGATACGCCCCACTTCCATAAGGAGAGTGGTAATTCGAATACTTTGTCCATAATCACATTCACATCCCTTAGATAATGAGCTAAGTGTAATGTCATTCTAATTGGTTGGATTGGTGTCGGGCATTTCTCGAGTTCTTAGTAATGTTGTCAACATTTAAAGCGAATCATGTGTCAATTAATATTATCCAACAACAATTTCCATGTCAATATTTGCATAACAAATCAATTTAAGCAAAAGAATGAAATACGGGACTTAATATGCAAATTAATTAAAGATAATACCTTGTAATTGTAAACGAAAGAAAACTGAAAAGAAACACAGTTATTTTTAAGGAGCAGTGGGATCAGATCCACGATGGCACCCAAAGAATAATTCTAAGAGCTACCAGCACGGGGGATGAATGCCATGTCTAGAAGGAACAGTAATTACAGAAGCAATTATAGGAACAATAACCATTCTTAACCAAACCACAAAGCCCATGTCATTTAAACTGCAACTGCAAAAATAGATGTCAACATCTGAACAAATGCCCAACTAAGCCCCGAAGTAAGCACACACGGGATTTTTCAGAAAGTAAGAGTCTTTGTTTAAATCGAAGATGGGTCCAAGTAAGGCAAACTGAGAAAGATAACAACAGCAAGAAAACATCCCGATTCTAACGATGGTACGGCCCTTAACTGAGGTTCCATTGACGGCGTTCATCGATTCCGGCGGCCGACTAAAGAATTAGACCAACTGAGAACAAGCAAAATGATGCGGCGATGACGAGGGTCGCCCTGAACAGGTTGGGTGCCAAGATTAATCATCGCAAAGGAGAATACTCCTCGAAATATTGTGAATCATCACTTCCCAATTAACTTCAAAAACGATAAAATATAAACTGAAATTGGAGTGGTAGTAATCTACCTCAATTGAAGAAATCGGAGGGATCACGAAGATCGGAAATCCAACCACGAAAAACTCCGAAGATCCCAAATCAATCTCAGAAATTTAGAGGAGGAAGATGATTTTTCCGTCTCCAAAACCCCTAAAATCCATCGAATATAAATAGGGAAGCAAACGTGTAAAAGAGCTTCGAATCTGTTTAATATCCCGAAATCCACGGGAAGATCCGATCCGATCCGATATCAAAAGGGACGGCGGCTAGGGCTTTTCTGAAAGGGGGCGGCCCGATTGCGAGAGAGAGAGGGCCGTTCGATTCGAAGAGAGGAGAGAATGCCGCTCCGTTCGATCCACATGCGAGAAGGCAAGGGCTTCGCTTCCGCAGGAGAGGGCGCGCGCGATGAGAGAGGGGTGCTGTCTAGGGGTGGTAAAATAGACCCGACCCGACCCGACCCGAACCCGGCCTCTTGGGTCGGGTATGGGTAGGGGCCAATCCGGGTCGGGTCGAATTCGGGTCAACCCGACCGACCCGGATAAAAATCCGGGTCGGGTACGGGTTTGACCACTCGACCCGGTTGACCCGAATTCGACCCATATTTTCACTCTTTTCACCCCAACCCGACCCGGACCCGGACCCGGACCCGACCCGAACCCGACCTGTACCCGACCCGTAAGACAAACCGGGTCGGGTACGGGTCACCCGGGTTACGGCCGGGTCGGGTTCGGGTATCCGAACCCTGACCCGAATTTAATTCGGGTCGGGTTCGGGTTTACCCTTATTCGGGTCGGGTCAAACCTGACCCGACCCGAACCCGACCCGACCCGCCCGTTTGCCACCCCTAGTGCTGTCGTTTGCCCATCGTGAGAGAGAGTTTAGGGTGAATGCTTTGCAAATGTCTGGGCATGAAAGACTTAAGGTTAGCGGCCCTAGGCTTTCACATCTGGGAAAGAAACAATTAATAAAGGGAATATCATGGGGTTTTATGATGGACTTGGGCCCACATCTGGTTTTTTTTAAAATGAAGGGGGATTTAATGAAGTGGGTCAGGTATTGGGCCTGAGACTTGTATTATTTTATTTTTAAAAAAAGAAAATGTTTAAGTTGACTGAAGGTAGGGAATTAATCAAGGATTGAATTGAAAGGGGAAAAATGTATTAGACCTTAGCTAATCAAGGATTGAATTGAAAGGGGAAAAATGTATTAGACCTTAGCAAAATAATTCTGTCTTAAAAACATTTCCAAAAAATGGGTAATTACACCTGGTACACGGTCGTGTGGGAGCTTCTTTTATGCCTGGGCTGTGTGCTTCCACACGACCGTGTGTGGTGATACACACTGTTGTGTAGGGGTCTGTTTCCTTCAAATCTTCATTGTTTCAACACTCTTGCTTCGCATTGCCTCTCCTCTTCATTCATGGGCTCTAACTGGCTCCGAATATCATGATATTAACTTGGCACGTACACAAATACTCGGAGAGTATAACCGAACGAAAATAGAGTGAATCAATAAGTGTGGTTTAATATAATGTAATGCATAAATAGCTCTCACTAAAAACATATAAAATATTCACTCATCACATTCCTACTTTTATGTTACAAACGAATAGACTCACACACTATGTCTACATTCATGCATTTGATGATTGGTTATTTGAAGAAGAATTGGTAGAGATATTCATATTTATGTCACCACCCATAGTCATTAAACCATTATTTAATGGAAGTATTAAGGTGTTACAAGAAGATGAAGAATTTGAAGAGATTTGACACCTACACTTGTGTATATCCCACTATTGTTCTCTACATAAATAATATTCTCTCGATTTCTCTACTATTTATTCGTATTCTTGTTCTTGTTGTTCTTGCTTGTTTTCTTATTATAATGTTCTTCGTTCTTCGTTGTTACACGCCACATTTTAGTTTCTCTTTAACTTTTATTTCTAATATCAAACATAGTAACTCTCCCTTTTTAAGATCCTAAGAATACGTATGGTAACATCTTAAGTTGTTAATCAATATTAAATATCTTAAATCCACTGCAAATGGCTACATATGTAAGTTTGTGTGAAGATTTAAGACAAAATTAGGGCAAAATAGGGCTATTTTATCAATAATAAACTAGATCCAACAACGATACGGCCTTCGATTTGAGAGGATGGCCAATTCTCTCTCATTTAACTAAGGAAATAATAAAACTACTTTCTCCATAATAATCAACATGGCGACCCTAATGACCTCTTGTGTCTTATTTAAACAATAACCCTAATTAGATAATTAACCTAAAAGACTAAATTACCCCTCGTTTATGCTCTCGCGCTGCCACCCATATATGATGATCGGCCTTACATTATTGCACCCCCAACGAGACACCTTGTCATCAAGGTGAAATTTCGAAAACTGCTACTGGATTGCGCCGAATGGCTCCCACGTCGCTTTGCAGTCTGGAAGGGGTTTCCACTGGATCAATACTTCCTTGGCACCTGACCCCCTCGACGTACCCTTTTCAATTTTGACGGTTCTAACATCACTTTTATGTTATCCATCAACGTCGACAGCAAAGATGACGAATGTATATGATCACCAATTTCTTGGCGCAGCTATGAGACATGTAATGTTATGTGTATATTAGATGTCGACAGTAAGTTCAAGCGATAAGCCAACTAGCCATTTTTTCCTCGATCTTGTAAAGGCCCAAAATACTGCGGCGCTAACTTCTCGTTCCTCTTGTGGCTAAGGATTTCTTTCGATAAGGCCGGAGCTTTAGATAAACTCAGTTGTCTATTGTAAACTGCACATCCCTCATGTGGCCATCCGCCTGTCTCTTAATGACATGTGCCCTCGTCAAATGTTGCTTCAGCTCCTCCAACACCTTATTCCTATCCAAATACTAACTCTAATTGTGATAACGGTCTGGAACTGTGGCCATGATGCAGCTGGTGCGGCCATAATGTAGCAGGTGCGGAGGATTGTGCACGTATAGGATCTTAAAAGGGGTTGTCTGAGACGCAGTGTGATATAATGTTGTACCAATACCCTGCCAACACTAACCATCCCGCCCATGTTTCTGCATCTCGGACTCAAACACCGCAGATATGTCTCTATACTCCTATTAACCACTTCCGTCTGTCCATTCGTTTGAGGGTGGTATGTAGTGCTCCGTTTCGAAACTGTTCCCTGCATGCTGAACAACTCTCTTCAAAAATGGCTCAGGAAGATGCGGTCGCAATCAGACTCTATTGACTGAGGAATCCAATGCAAGGGCACCACCTAACGTGTAAAGGCGGTTGATACAGTCACAACAGTGGAGGGGTGTTGAATGGCGACAAAATACGTATATTTGCTGAGACGATCAACCACAACAAAATTGACAGAGAATCCCTCCGAGCGTGGTAACCCCTTAATGAAGTTCATCGTGATCTCCTTCGAGAATCGCTTCGATAAAGCCAACGACTGCAGCAGCCCTCCTAGCTCCATCGCCATATACTTATGGCGTGGCAAACAACACATCTAGCCACTATGTCTATCACAACCTTCTTCCCTATGAGGTACAACTTTGTTGTCAATCGACAGTACGTCTTAATGACCCCAATGGTGATCCCATGAAACTCCATGAAACTCATATAGTAACCATTCCATGGGTCGATGTCCGGGGTAACACGAGTCAGCCCTGATATAATAGTTGCTACCCATCCAGCGAGTAGCCCATATGCTTTGTCGAACAGTGTAATAAGACAGCTCGATCTTCGCTAACCCTCATCTGCCTTAATCTCCTGTAATTAGGGCTTGCAATCAAGCACTATTGGAATAAATAGAATTGTCAATTGTGGTTCCTCTCCCATCTGAAGAGGGCTTCAGCTGTCTTATTCCCGAACCCTAGTCTGTATTGGATCTCAAAATCATATCCCAACAATTTGGAGAGCAATCATTGGTGTTCTTATGTCATAATACGTTGGTCTAGTAAGAACTAAGACTTGATCTATCCGAACGATGAAATGCCGACCCAACTGATATGACCGCCACTTCTATACTGCCAACACGATTGTCATAAGCCCGTGATTATAGACTGACTTGAATCGAGCCCTCGTGGTCAATGCCTGGCTGAAATACGCAATTGGCTGCTAGTCCTGCATTATAAATGTCCTTAGCCCATTCCCTAAAGCATCCGTCTCCACGATGAAAGACGATTGAAGTTAGGTAAGGCTAATAATACGAAACAGTAGTCATGGCTCGCTTTAAGTTTTCGAAGGCCTGAGTCGCCTTTTGCCCTTGTAGTTGTTTTCTTCAGTTGTTTTGTCAATGGCCATGCAACCATGAGCCTCAAAAACCCATTAGCTCCTTCACTGTCGTGGGGGCATGGCCATTCTAGTATTGCCGCTATCTTAGACTTGTCGGCTGCAACCCCTTTCATCGAAACAACATGCCCAAGATATTCCAACAGTGTTTGGGCAAACATATTTCTTCTGATTAACGTACAACTGATGATTCTGTAACGCATGTAACATTAACTTTAGGTGTCCCATGTATTCGCCATGGTGTACATCGGAATGTCATCGAAGAAAACTAGAATCAACTTCCGCTAGTACGGTTGGAATATCTTATTCATAAGCTACTGGAAGGTGGCCAAAGCTTTGGTTAAGCCAAAGGGCATGAAAAGGGATTTGTAGTGTCCATCGTGAGTCCTGAACACGGTTTTTGCCATGCTCTTGGCTTGCATCCGAATCCGATGATACGCTGACTTTAAGTCGATCTTAGAGAACACCGTTGCACCGTGCAACTCCAATAACTCATTGACAACTGGGATGTGGAATTTATCCCAGACCATTTCCTTGTTCAAGGCCTGATAATTGATTAAAACCTCCAGTTGCCATCTTTTTTCTTGACCAAAAGGATCGGAATCGAGAATGAGCTCACACTCGGTTGGATGACTCTAGCTAGCATCATCTGCCTGGCCATCTTTTCTATTTCATCTTTCTGCACCTAAAAATACCGATACGACTGCACACCGACGGGCAAGACCCCTCTCTCTCAAAACAATTGCATGCTTATGGTCCTGCGGTGGGGAAAGCCTGCGTGGCATTTAGAAGACTCCCATGAATCAACCTAAGAGTCGATGTATCGGTGTGTGGATGGCTTGTTCCTCGGTTGACTCCCCTGCCAATCCATATAACTCTACCAAGAATCCGCCGCCTCGGTCTGTATCACACTCACCATGGTCTTCCGGGAAACTAAGGCACGACATAGGCTCGGGTCCCCATGCAATGTCATTAGTCGGTTCCCCATTTGACTTCCATTCGTTATCTTCCAATTGACCCTTCTTTTCTCTCAAGGACTGTAGCCATTTCATCCCCAGAATCGCATCCATGCTGCCAGATCTAACGGGAGAAAATCCTCTAATACATGAAATCCTTGCAGCGATAGGATCAGCCCGTGACATATCCCATGACTCCGCTCTACCACCACTGTCTTCATGACCATACCGAAACACCTCGTATCATCCACTTGAAGTTATATGGTCCACTACCCGGTTGGTGATAAAATTGTGGGAGGCCCCTGTTGATTAGTACTGCGACGTCCTGCTATGTGATCCTTCCTTTAATTTCATGGTGTGATTCGGTGTAAATCATGACACAAAATTTAGCGAGACTTCAGTCAAATCCAAGTGAGAGTACTCGTCCTCTCTTACTTTTTCCTCAACTTCCACGTTGTCTTCCTCTTCATCAAACGATCAACACTAGAGGGTGCGGTCCCGACAACGATGTCTCGGTTTATACTTCTCATCACAGCGAAAACACAATGATTTCACTTGCTTGTTCTGTATTATGCTTCCGTGAGGCGTTTGAACTTGCTTTCCGATCGTGTCTCACCGTTCTTGTCTCGGATGGTCTGAACCCCCTGGAGGTGTCTTCTGCCCTCGTCATAGTGTTGGTACGGAAAGTGAACCTGCTCGACGCGTCCTTAGCACGCAATCCATTATGTTCTTATCCTCGATCATTTGTGTCAACTCCATCGTTTCCCTAGTCCCCTCGGCCCCAGAAGGCGTTTGGCTCGAATATCTGCCTTGAGGCCCTTCATGTAGTTCACTTCTAAAACTGCCTCCGATCTCTCTTAATCAGCCCAACAGCAGCTCAAACCTCGATAGTACCCTCTGAGGTAGTGCGGAATAACTGTTTGTGCATTACCTCCTTGAGTGTCACAGAATTGCTCCAAGAGGCGATCCTTAAACTCCTCCTAAGATCGCACGGGTTATTGCTTTTCATTCCACTGGAACGATGACAATTTCTTTTCCTCTAAACATAAAGGCACTGCTATCTTTTCATCCTCCTCTGTAAGTATATTAACGATGAAATACCGTTCAACGACATCCACCATAGTCATCCTCTCCCTCGAAGATCGGCATCTTCAACTTCCGAATCCATGAGTTGGCGTCAAATTGCCCTTATTTGGATCTAATTGGGGGCTGCTTGTACTGAAATTGATGGTACCTATTCAAATTAGGAGCAGTGGGACCCTCGAACTCCCTTGGATGCGTCTTCGTTCTTCCAGGGCCACCCGCCCCCCATCACGCTCTTTCAGCTGCTCACCCTCCATCGTGCACCCCCAAAAGTCGGGGGGGGGGGGGGTCTCTCGTCGACTAGCCACGCACGAGACGTGTCGTTGCTCCACCGTGGCGCGGTCCGCCCAATAGTTGTCGAATACGTTACGCCACGCTTCGTTCGACCCAGATCTGCCTATATTCGGCCGTCCCACGACGGGCTCGCCTTTGCCCGTGTTGCGCCCATAGCCACCGACGAATCCGGCCAAATCCGGCAGCCTCCTTGGTCGAGATGGCAGCCGCCATGGATTTGCGGACGACTGAAGAACCGGCGGTGATCACCCCCTTCCATCGCCGTTCGGATCCCATCTCTGCCCACTTTGATTCCTCTCTCGTTCGTGATGACTTTTACTTTGAGGGATGCACCTTTCGTTGGTGTGCCCCCTCTCGGTGTCACCCCGCTTGGATCCACCCCTGTCGGAACAACCACCGAGGGTGGGTAATTGTTCATCTCCAGCAACTGCTCCATCGTGGCATTTAGTGACGAAAACTGTTGTTGGACGGTTGTGAACCGTTCCTCTGTCGTGTTCTCTAGAATCTGCACCTCGTTTGCCAGTGTCTCTTCAAACGCATCAACTTTTTTTGCTGTCATTATCCTCAGATTCGAGTGCTCTGATTCCAATTTTGATAATATCCAAGCCAGAAAGGGCAAAATAGGGCTATTCTATCAATAATAAACCAGATTCAAGAATGATACAGCCTCCAATTCGAGAGGAATACCAATTCTTTCCCAATTAACGAAGGAAATTATAAAACTACTAATCTCTCCGTAATAATCACCTCCATAATAATCAGCATGCCCACCCTAATGATAACTTGTGTCTTATTTAAACAAAATCCCTAATTCGGTAATTAGCCTAAAGACTAAACTACCCCTTCCTTATGCTCTTGTGCCGCCACCGATATGTGATGATCGGCCTAACAGTTTGGCGACATGTTAACATCTAATTCTTTTGGAATTATTTTTTACTTGGAAGAAAAAATATATCAGAAAAACATAATTAAAACACCAACACACGATGCAAACATAAATATGCTCTGTAAAGTTATAAAAGATTAAAAATGCCTACCCAATTTTTATGCAAAGATCCACTTTTGAGGGCAACCAATCTTCTCCACAGGCCATTTTATAGCCCTAATTTTATTGAGGCCTAACCTGTACGCTTCCTCTCTTGTCTCTTTATAATTTCCATATTAAGAATGGTTGGTACTTTATCTATACGATTCCTCCATTTCTGGAAGTTAGAGAAAGTGACCGCAGAAAGTTATTTTTGTCAAATGAAAATGATAACAGACTGTGTTATCAAAATATTGTTAGAGGGGAGTAAGTTGCAACGGATTAAATCAGAACCACTAAATTCTGGAATGTTTTGGAGCATGTTGCCTGCCTGTTGATATCTATTATACAATTGAATTATGTTTTTGAATGGTTTTGCTGACTAGGACAAAAGGACGAGTAGAAAGACGGATAAGATTGAATCTTGAGAAATCAATGGGAAGGAACTCAATTTTGGGGGACTAAAATTTTAGGGGAAAACTAAATCTGGAGTGTATTAAACTTAAGGGAGCTAAATTTTTTTTGGGAAAATTAAATTCTCTAGGGGAATTAAATTTTAGTGTGAACGTGGTTAAAGTTTTTTGTTGGGGATGGTGAATAGTTTGAAGGTGTCTGCATACTTTTTTGGAGGGGATATTGAAGAGTCTTTAAATTTTTTGGAGGGGAGAGTATCTGAACGAGCTAAAAATTTTCAGAGATATTTTGAATGCCACATGACCTATGGTCATGGGTTATGACTAGTATACATACATACATACATACAAGAAACCTACATATAACGTAATCGAAAATGATGCATGCTTCCGTAGGTACATAGACATATATGTATGGGTAGTTTCCCTTTGCTTAGGCCACTGGTTATGACTAGTGCACACACATATAAGAAACATACATATAACTTAATCGAAGATGATGCATGCTTACGAATATATAAGAAACCTACATATAACGTAATCGAAGATGATGCATGCTTACATAGGTACAGACATATGTATAGATAGTATCCATTTGCTTCAATTATTGCAACAAAACTGCACATTCTGAGATACACACATGTAATATTTTTATGTTTAACATGTTAAGCTTATTTGTAATATTTTTGGGGTGATTTTCTTTGAAAATTTACCAGGTACATAGAAAGCAAACCGAGTCACTGGCATCCTACTCACAGCATAATGGTCAATGGCATCGAGGATGTCAACAAGATGAGAATGGGGCTGTATGTCGGCCACACCATAAACTTTCAAAATATGGGAGAGAAGGCTAGCCGGATGTCCGACCTTGTCCTCGAGCTGAAGAGGGTACTCGAAGAGCTGTCGATTCGATACAACCTGCTGCCTCAAGAGGTTCACCTTAGCTACACCGGCTCGAACCCATTGCCAATGGCTATCGCGCAGAGCGCAGCTCCGAGACACCCAACATGGACATCCTGAACCTCAAAGCTTCTTTTGTTGGCAAACTCTTTGTTTGAACGGTGGATGGAAGTTCTGATTGTTTCAATGGCAAGAATCTTTGAAAACCTTCTTCTCACCATGTGCATAATACCCATCAGCCCCTATTTTAAACACATAATACCCATCCCCCCCAAAATTTTTTTATGAAAAATTACATAGTACCCACCATCTTTTGCTTTGATCGTCAACTTCTTCGAATGGAAGCTTCAAACGGTAGCTTCGAACGTCTTCCGTCTTCAGTCTTCAGATGATCATGGTCGCCTCTTCCCATCGATCACCACTATTACAGCCCAACTATTAAAATTCATAATTTTCCATCCCTACTTTTTTGCTTAATCCCAATCATCGCTCGCTGATCAAAATTTTCCCCTCATTCTCTTAATTTCACTCGGGATTTGACTCCGAGACACCCCTCTCACGTGCGTTGGGGTTAGAGGTAAATCGGGTATAATTTCACGCTGTCTTCATTCATTTGCCAAAACACACTGAAATGTATTGTTCTGTACGACTTAAACGTTCAGTACCCACACTAGAGTATTTATTTGTGAATGCCATGAAAAAGAATGAAATTCTCAATTTATTTAATATTCTCATCACCAATCAAAGCCTGGCCTCTGCCACACTCATCTCTTGGGATGTCCCCCACAATGCTTTTTTACATTGCGAAATAATGGGAATCCTTCTGTAAATGTGAGGTTTGTCAAGGGGTTGCCGTCAAACTTTTCATGACACGTGGCATGCTTCCAGAGTAGAGCAGTAATGGTGCCTGTTAAGAAAACAACTCAAGATCTATAATTCTCCCCACATGATGTCGGTCATCAATTTTCAAATATTTCGCACGCTTTTCAACGGCTCCTAATGTTTCCTTTTCATCTCCCACCACTAACGAAAGCAATTAATTAGACAAAATAAATAAAGATTGCGATATCAAAGGGCATAATTAGCAACTTCATTTAAGTTCTCAAATCCAGGATCTTCCCAAAAATAGAATTTTTTGGCGTATATATGAATATTTACAAGTAGCAAAACTTTTGCGCAGCAATTTCAAGCAGCTAGGGCTTCTTTTCTGTCTCCCAAATCATCTAAGGTTTTAAGGTATGTTATCTCTTGAAAAGCTGAGATTTTGATGCGTTTCTAGTGTTCACGCGATCGTTACACGTAGAAAACTTAATTTTTCGTTGCGTTCACGCTCAACATCTTGTATTAAGGCGTGATCCTCTCTAAAATCCACCACCTTTTGTGAAAGGTCAAGATTTTGTAAGGGTTTATAGTAGCATTTGATGTGATAATCTCCATGGATCCACATCGAGAATCAGCAGAGAAGAAACCAGGCGAAGTAGTGGTGCTGATATCCGGAGAAGATCAATCAAACTCCAAAGACGCAAAGATTGAATCTTTTGAAGAATCCTCCAACCATAAAGCCCATCCCCCCTCCCCTGAAATTGTAGTCAAGTCTCCAGGGAGGCCCCCCAGACATCCGAGATCCGAAACCCTCATCCGTCGCAAATCGATCGCGAGACCCAAATCAAGATTTGTTGAGCAAACGGTTCCCGTGCACGTATCAAATTCGGCTCAGGATTCATCACACACACCCCACATTGGTTCACCAAATCCTAGGGCATCGGGCACTCCCAAGACCCCGAAAGATGTAGAAGACGAGGATGAAGAAGAGGAAGAAGAAGAGGAGATATACAGGAGGGAGCAATCGAGCAATGGCCCGGTTAGGAGAAAGAGATTTAGAGCGAGGAATTTGATTGAATGGTCGATACTGGTCTTGGCCATTGCCTACTGCGTTGCAAGCGTGTTGGTCCATAGATTGCAAGGGCAAGTGTTTTGGGGTTTGGAGATTTGGAGGTGGTGCTTGATGGTTGCCGTAGTTTGCTGCGGGAGACTGGTTACCAGTTGGTTTATTCATGTACTTGTGTTCTTGATTGAGAGGAACTTTCTTTTGAAGAAGAAAGTGCTCTACTTTGTGTACGGATTGAAGAAAAGTGTTCAGGTCTTTCTGTGGTTGTTTCTGGTGCTTTTAAGTTGGCTGTTTGTGTTCAAACAGGGAGTTCCTCGATCGCCCAGGACCGAGAGGGTTCTCCATTTTGTCTCTCGGCTGTTAATTTCACTCCTAATTGTGTCAGGAATCTGGCTTGTAAAGACGCTTTTGGTGAAGATACTGGCTTCTACCTTTCATATGAATAGGTTCTTTGATCGGATTCAGGAATCAATTTTCCATCAGTATATACTTCAGACCCTCTCGGGGCCTCCCGTGATGGAATTGGCAGAGAAGATTGGTGCAGTGATGAACTCGGGACAGCTGAGCTTTAGGAGCAAGGGGAAAGAGAAAGGGAAGGGAAAAGGAGGGGAGAAGCAAGAGGTGATTGATGTTTCAAAGCTCTATAAGATGCGTCAAGATAAGGTATCAGCTTGGACAATGAAGGGGTTGGTTAATGTGATCAGGACATCAGGACTCTCGACACTTTCTAATACCATTGACCAGAGTTTCCATGAGGAAGAGCAGAGGGAGATAACCAGCGAGTGGGAAGCAAAGGCTGTGGCCTATCAGATATTTAAGAATGTTGCGAAGTCTGGTTCCAAGTGAGGATGTTTTATTAGCCATTTCACGTCACTAGCATCTATCTTTGTTCTTGAGTCTTTGGCTTGTCATAACCGTTTGATGCCTTTCCTGTAGGTTCATTGATGCAGATGATCTTCTTCGGTTTTTAAGCAGAGAGGAAGTAGAGTATGTGCTGCCATTGTTTGAAGGTGCTGGAGAAACAGGAAAAATCAGGAAATCTGCTTTGAAGAATTGGGTGGTACCTTTCAATTCTTTTAACTTACCTTCACGCTCTCTGATTTTACACAATTATACAATTTATGATTATATGCGAAAGATTTTTTCATTCTATCTTTTGGAAGTTACTCGAGTTTACTTGTTCTTCTTAATCTATAAAAGGGGGTAAACAGGATGTCTAGAGAAGTGAAGATCATGTTGTAGTGTTAAGAATTACTGTTTCAGTTTTCGAGCTTTCCTTTTTAAAAAACATATCCATTTAATTCTGCATTAAAAGGATGCTGGGTGCTCAGTTAATTCTGTTATGATTTAACACACGGTTATGTCATGCATGCATGTGGTGCAGCATGGCATAATCGGTACCAAATGATGGCATGCATGTGGTGCAGCATACTTTTCGGAATTCCCTTCTTACACCTCCAATTCATGTCATCTTATGTTTTGACTTCTGCTTTCCTCTATATTGCACATACACGCACCCATCAAAACAAGAACAACAAATATGATATGGCGATACTTATGCCCTGTTTGGTTGGGGAGAAAAGGAAAGAAAGAGAGAATACAAAATGGAAAATTTCTTTCCTTTGTTTGGTTGGAAAGAAAAGAAAAAAGAAAAAATAGAGAGAGGAGGAAAGTGAATGAAAAGATGAACTAAAATTTTTCCCTCACATTTTCCCTGCACAAACCTAAGGAAAATGCTCGCTCGTGATCCCGGCCCTCTTCTGATTTCTCGCTCGAGGTTCTGTTTGCTCGCTTGCTTGCTCTCTCAATTTCCCTCCTCGCTTGCTCAATCCTTCTCCGCTCTCTCGTTCACTTACTCTCCGATCTCTCGCTCGCTCACTCTCCAATCTCTTGCTCGCGAGCTCTCGATTCTTCTCCAATCATCTCTCTGCCCGGTACGATTCGAGCAGGAGATCAATGCCAACCTCTCCTTCGGGAGCTTGAATGGGGTCAAAGGCTTGACCAAAGAGGATCTCTTCCTCTGGCTGTCGATCAAAGAGATCCTTGTCGCCGATCCCAAATCTGAAGTCATCCTCTTCGATATCGGTATGCCTCAAAAGCAGCTCTCAGCGTCGATCCCGCTGGATTGCAAAGATGACGAAGGTATAAAAAATTGATTTTGATCTGGGTTTTCCGATTTGATATGGGTTGATTGTGGATGATGCTAAGGTTGGATTTTGGTTGAGGGTTTTTGTTTGTGGGATTGGATATGACCTGGTTTTGAATTGATTTTGTTTTTAGTGGATTTTGATTTTGGTTTTGATTTTTAAGGTTGATGAGTGATTTTGAACAGTAGATGTTAGGGGACTGTAAAAATTGGATATTTGTTGGGGCTTTTTACTCGCACATAGATTTTTTTTAATAAAAAAATCAAGATCACATTATATGTTAATTAGTGAATTTCCTGGTTTTTGAAGAATTTGTGCTTGCCAATTGTGGCCAAAGATGAGTAAATTGCATGCAGCTTATGTTTAAATTTGTTTCCTTTTTGGGTTATTCTCTTTGGATTAGAAATTTGTGCTTGGTTCATAAACATACATATAAAAGATTATAAACTTATGCATCTTACTCTTTTAACTAATTATATATACGATATCTGTTTGTACTTTATATTGCAGGAGTAATTCCGAGCTATAATTCTTGTGGATAGATGAATGAAATAGACTACTTTTGCTCCTAAGTTCTAATGGGTCTGCATGGGTAATTATGAGCTTGCTTTTTGAAGGAATGATGTGATATCATTGTTATTTATATTCTAGATGATATCAACTTACTGGCTCTAGCCATATATAATGTGAGATTGAGATGGTCACTAGAAACAGTAGGTTTGTTTTCTTCTTAATGCAAAATTATTGCTCTTGTTCAAAGTTGATACAGTTGAATGCAAAGCAGTTTGGGCCTGATATATCATCTAGTAGCAACTGTCCAAAGTTGTTAAGGCTTAGTTGGGGGACTGAGTTATGCCCAAAAACAATTGACTCTATATATGTTGGCCTGGTTTGGTTGTTGGAATATAAGTTATTGGAGTTGGTGGGTTTTTGTTTTTGTGATGAACAATGCAAGATGTTTGGTAGATATTCTATTCCTTTGACATTGATGCCATGTACCCATCAGACATTCTTAGGCCGTCATATATTGCCTTTTAATTTTCATACCTTCAGTTATTGTGAGCCAGTTATAACCTTATTAGAAGTTGAATTTGCTAAAAGAATGTCAATATATTTGCAACACTGATATACTTTCTTTATTTTTGGATCCATATGCATCTATGAAGACTGATCTTGAGCTTGAGAAAAAGAGGTGGATGTATTTTTCAAAGATGACGTATGTCGTCAAGGCATAGATGACATATTTTAGTTTGATATTATGTTTCTTGTTATTGCGCACTATTTCAGTTCGAGTTTATTGGACTACTTAAGTCCAATGTGTAGAGTTTTTGACATACGAGTTGTTGCACTTTTCCTCAAATGTAACTTTCATTTTTCCTAAACAATATATACTTTTCGCGTTATATGTATTAGCTGGGTTTTTCCTCCCAAGTGAATTGAGATATTTGTGTTATGATTAAATTCAGCCTTATTTCTTTAGGAACACCTACTTGTCTTAATAAGATCATGTAGATTGTTTCCTTTTTGGTAATGAATCATTCTGTTTATTTGATTGAGATCTAAATAATTTTATCTGATGATTGTGATGAAAAATGCTTGTATTGCTTATGTTTAGATGATATTTCATGTCATCCACAAATCAATATTGTATTTCTAATTTCAAAATTATTCATAAGCATCTTTTTTCAAACCATCTCTCATTTATATAATTGAATGAGATAATTTTGAAAGTATCTATCGACATCAAAAAAGGAAAAAACATAAGTTTCTATTATTGCTAATTTTTTAATTATAGTTGAATGCTTTCGGTTTGAGGTTATTCTTTAAGATATTAATTATAATTAAAATCATATTTTCATTTTTATTTTCATCAAGTAACCAAATATGAGAAAGTGTTTTCTTTATCATTTTTCTTTTGATTTTCTTTACAACTTTCTTCAACAACCAAACATAAAAAAAGAATGTTGTTTCACTTTTTTCTTTCCTTTTTTATTTCATTTTCATTTTACTATTCTTTCTCTTATTTTCCCTCAAACCAAACATAGCCTGAATAAAATTTTAAAAAGCATAGTCACATAGACGTATCATATCCAATGCGTGTGGTCAACAAGACTTGGATCCGTGGTTGATTTGTATGTGCTACTTATGCTTTCATGCATTCTTTTATTTTCTTTTCTCTATCTCCATGTTCCTCCTTTGAGAAGGCATGTATATGCGTCTATATTCGTCATACCCAGCTTGCTTTTTCATAAGGATAAAGCAAGTTTTGCCCTTCACGCAATAGCGATGCATCTTGATTACATTTGAATTTCTATTCAGCTATAAAATTAAATATGATAAATTGGGAAGATGTTACCTGCCTTGGGAGTAGGCATGTAATCCCTGCCTAAAGGACATGGTAACCTGGTGTGGTCGGCCAAAACAAGTATACCCCATAGTAGTACAAACCCCGCTTTAACAGTGGCCTCTAATGCACAAACTTCGAGCGAGATGATCATGAATTGTAAGCTTGACATGCTCGGTGGAAGGAGAAAATGGACAAAAATTTAGGGAAAAGTGAGGGAGATATCATCTCTCTCTCTTCATTTAGATATATGTAGGGTTTTATGTACTCATTACAACTCAACCCCACTAACCCATAACCGTCTGCAAATGCCACTCACTCATGAATATGCACCAAGTCCGTAACTCCCACATGTCTAATTGACTACAGAAATTTAACCTTTTGTGTTAATTAAAATGTCCAGCATGTTATTTTACAATCATCATGCCTTTACCACCTAGATTTTCTCTTATACTATAATTCCCAACTATTATTATTATTGCCAATGACCTTTTGCTCGGTTGGCTCCCTCTCATCCCTCCCTCGTTGGCGGCGAGGGATCAAGGCCTAGCGCACGCTTTAAAATGCTTTCCGTTGTATTAAAAAAAACTATTGTTATTATTATTAATTAATTAATTTAAAAGCACGAGGACGATGTGTGCACACTACTATCTTCAATTTTAGTTTACTGATCCTTAGATGTCTTAACTTCAATTATGCGCATTATGACGATGTCCAGAAGCACTTTATGTTTTTACAATAAATGAGCCTGTTAAGTAGTTAAAGTGAATTTGAACTTTAAATTTTATTAAGCATTTAGGCTCATCATTGATGTCTTTTTTCTTTATTATCGGAGAAAGTTCAGATTCATATGTTCCCCGAAACTAGTTTGCATGATATCTAATTGTGAGCTTCTATTATATTCATAGGTGAAAGCCTACATCGACCGCAAATCACTGGCACATTCCTTGAATGACACCAAAACAGCAGTCAACCAACTACACAAGCTTGCAACAACAATTGTTATCATTGCGAGCCTTATCATCACTTTAATTCTGACGGGCATCGCAACAACTCAAGTTCTTGTTTTTATCTCCTCTCAATTACTAGTGGTGGTTTTCATGTTTGGAAATGCTTGTAAGATGGCATTTGAGGCTATAATATTTGTATTTGTAATGCATCCCTTTGATGTTGGTGATCGTTGTGTCGTTGACGGAATACAGGTAACTTTTACCCTCCTGCATTCACATGTTTCTGTCGTACAATGGAAAAAAAGTTGGGAGTTATGATATATGTGTTGATGCTGTTGACCGTAACCTTGCAGATGATTGTAGAAGAGATGAACATATTAACTACCGTCTTTCTGAAATTTGATAACGAGAAGATTTATTATCCAAATTCTGTCTTGGCAACCAAACCGATTAGCAATTTCTATAGAAGCCCAGACATGAGTGATGGTGTGGAATTTTCTATAGATGTTTCAACTTCAATGGAGACCATTGGAGCTTTGAAGTCGAAGATCAAGACGTAAGTTGAAAAACTGCTATTGCGTGTTCATTGCTTATGGTACAAAGTATACTGATGGAACCGTTATTTGGTTATCTATTTGGCCTATTATGTGCCTCAACAATAATTGCAATTGCACGTTATTATTTTGACATTTAAGAATAGTATTTTTTAATGTTCTTCCTAATAAATCAATTCCAATAAATGATTGCAGCATTACATTGCAAATATAACTGTACCTGTAGGCATGCACTTATTTTCAGCATGTATTAGCACAGTTATAGGTTCTTGAAATTTGCAAATAGGTTCTTGAAAACCAAATCTTTAGTTCTATTGAGCTTTCTTCAGCTCCATTGCTTCACTCTGTCAGTGCAACATGCTAATGGAACTGATTGGAAGAATGTAGGGTAAAAGACATTTAATCATGCACTACACTGTTGCACGAATCTGCAGGAACACAGACACATTCCTTATAGAGAGAAACATGTGATTTTGTTATTTGACCTAAGGTAAAAGTTTTGTTGAGTTATTTAGGGCAAAATGCACTTAAGTACCTCAACGTTTCGGCGTTCTTTCATATATACTCTGTGTTATTTTCTTACAAGTTGATACAGTTTTAACTTCTTTCATAGTGACACCTTTTGTTTTTCTTTTGTTCTGTCCGGTGTACAATGTTCTTTTTTTGGACAAGTATACACTTGTATTATCTTCAAAATTTCACATTAATGCCATTTTAGCTTCTCTATAGTTTTTACTTCTAATATCAAGCAAAGTAGCTCTCCCCCTTTAATCAACCTTTTTCATAGAAGGTTCAGTAACGAGCTTGTTGAGTATTGGATTTCACAATTTGGTTTTGAACTTTTGATGATAAGAAAACATAAATTATTGTGACTAACTCCTTTTGTAGTTAATTAAAGCGTCGCCAAATTTAGATTAAAGATTATCAAAAGCGACGATTGATTGAAGTATTGACTTGAAAAAATTCAAGGAAATTGATTGAAGAACTCAAGAGGAAGTGAAAGAGATTATAAATGTATTTTTCTTTATCTTTTGCTCTTTTGAGCTCATTAGTATGTTAAGCCCTGAAATAAACTGCTTAGATGCACTTACATTTCATGCTCATATCATTAGAATAACCCCTAGTTGACTCCATAGGATTCCTAGCTTTTAAATCTCAATTGTGATTTAACTCCAGGATCAGCCATCTGAAGTTAGTTATTCAGACGTCTGATGTGCATGCATTCTATAGTCTAGAATCATCTGATTTGTTAGACGTCTGATGTGTAGCGCCCAGCCGTCTAACTAGGCTTCCAGTTGTCTGGGAGTGGTTCTCCAGACGACTACTTCAGTTGGAATTATTTTTCGAGAGCTGTTCAGTGTTTTGGCTCCTATGTCTGGCGTCTGATGTTTTACTATCAGATGAATGAACAGTCACTCAGGCGACTGATAATTCTTCTTTAGCCATCTATATAGAGCTGTTACTCAACATTAATTGCATTGTCAAATTCCCAGCCCTCTGATTGTAGAATAGTGCGCTCGCTTGGTCCAACGGTGGTGAGATGTCACCACCGTCGAATTCTCCATAGACTTCGACTTCCACCGCCGCAATATGTTGTGTACCGGCACTACCGGCTCCTACCATCAATGCGGAGATCTGGGTCGACAACACGTCAAACTTGCTGGATAATTTATCGACGTCTTCGACCCTGTGGATACCCCCAGATTTAGGTGTGGCTCTCTCGTCACACCACCGCTCATTGTTTGATGCCATATTTTATAGAATTTGTCCGGCATCTTCTTCACTCCTGGACATGAAGGACCCTCCAGCCGCGGCGTCCATGGAAGATTTCAAGTCATCCCTCAATCCGTTGTAGAACAGATTAATTATCTGCCATTTCGGAAGCTCATGATGAGGGCATCTTCGCTGCATTTCCTTATATCTCGTCCAAGCTTCATGCAAGGACTCGTGGCTGGCCTGGGAGAAGGAGGAGATCTCACTCCTCAGCTTCATGGTCTTCCCCGGAGGAAAGAACTTCGTCAGAAAAGCGTTTGAAAGCTTCTCCCAAGTGTTGAACGTATTTGGGTCCTTCCCCCTAAGCCACAACTTGGCCTTATCTCGCAGAGAGAAGGGGAATAGCTTCAGACGGATCATCTCAGTTGTGACACCATTTATCCGGAAGGTGTCACATTTTTCCAAGGAGTCCAAATGTTCGATGGGGCTCTCCATGGGTGCCCCCGAGAATTGATCCTGCTAGATCCACGTCACCAAAGACGGCTTATGTCACGACCCGCTTCCCTAAAATGGAGGCGAGACGTGAAAAGGTCCGCACGGGAGTGGAGCGGTGAAGCCCCAAACCCGATAAGCGTCAATTTAGTATAAGCAGGTCCCTGTAATTGCAATCGAAACAACAATAATAATAATATGAGATGGAAAAGAAACACCAATCCCAAGGGTTGTCCACAAAATATTCAACATCACAGAAAAGTCACCAGGCTAACGGAAAGAGTCTAAGGGCCCAGAACAAGGCCAAACAAACACAACGACATAAATAAGTATAGGTGCCACGCACCGATAACAAAACAACTGTTTAACAAAATTTAAAACACAACGGAGACACTAGGACTGGTCCCCAGTGTCCACGTACTCCCCGTCCAACACGGGCTCAAGCTCGGCGTCCGCAAACACCTCACCCTCAGCAAGCAACTCAGGCTCAGGGTCTAACATGCGTCACACAAAAGAGAAAGGGGCACATGTCAGCAAGTCTAAAAGACTTGAGCAAGGAAACTGAAAGTAACTAGCAACCTAGCACTTTTAACATTAAGCAATGACGTGGCAGTTAAGTATGATGCAACGGTTTAAAAAAAGAGAGGCAAGCACGCACGATGTAGCAAAAGCTACCAAATCACTAATCACTTATCATTTATCACTTATCACTATTAATCACTTAAACACTAGAGATTTCGCCTGCATGCTGGAGTGGCGGATCAGGCCATCTCGTGCTCTGGTGACGCATATCTCTTACTCACTTAAACACTAGAGATTTCGCCTGCAGGCTGGAGTGGCGGATCAGGCCATCTCGTGCTCTGGTGACGCATATCTCTTACCCCACCCCTACGTGTATCGAGCATTTGCTCGCTTCTGGATCACGGGCCAGGAAGTGTATTTGGCATAGGGTTGTGCCCATGGAAAGTGGGTGCCTAGCCGGTATCCGAGCGTTGGGGTTTCCAACTACAGGGCTCGCTTCTGGAACACGAGCCAGGAATATAATGTTGTAGCGTGTGCTACACAATCACAATAATTTATCACTATGCAATGACATGAACAAATGATTGCGTACCGTTAATTGAATTTAAACGTGACATACAAGCATGATGAGGGTGACGGACCAAGCTTCGTTGTCAAGCTAGGTCAATGGCGTCTAAACGGCTATCCTTTCACCGTTTAGTCTCTTTTACGCTAAAGCAAAGGAAATGGCCTAAGACATGGCCCAAAACAAGAGATGCAAGTTTCACTTGCCTATCACCGGGGATGACGGTTACGAAAGTTCGTTCCGCGGATGCTAGCCTACGGGGAATCGCTGTTATGGGGAACAATCATCAAAACACAAGTATTTTATTAGGGTTTCATAAAAATCACAATAAGATAAGAAAACAACGGTAGATCGATTTCTTACCGAGAGGAGGCGGAAGAAATACTCCG